>SRHC01001329.1:404047-455776 GCA_004794325.1 Pomacea maculata | reverse complement strand
CCCGACGATGTCCGTCTCCTAGAGCAACGAGTGGCGACTAGACGGACACACCTGTGTACGAGATACACACTGGCAAACTCCTAAACAGTCAGGCCTTTCTCTTTCTTAACAATTTTATTTGCTTTCTCTTTCTTGGCTATTTATAAGCTGTCTGCTTGTTTGTTTGCTAATCTGTCCGCTTCTGTCATAACGACCGACACTCTTCATTATGTATGTAGTCACAGCTTTACCTTCTAATCCTATCATGTCGCCTTCTTTCTTACATGAGATCACATCAAATATTAGTGGGGGATCCATGTTGCACACACAGAAAATAATAATAAACATTTCAGGGTGTAAGCCCTAGTTCAATCAAGGCTATTCAGGAAACAGGTACACTCAATCATCAATCAAAACAGTGGGTGTACACACACATCTCAAATGCAAATCTTGGTAAACACAATAAAGCCCACACTGGCAATTTCTCTGTAGAGATGAAATAAACACATCAGCAATCCTAACGAGCAAACAAACAGCAATCAGATTCTTTACATGTAATAACGTGAACACTACTTATCATCAAGATTTAAAGTTCAATATAGGTTTGAGGAACAACCAAATTTTTTTTCTTAAAACAATAGAATTAAAACAATAGAGTACCTAATGGGGAAGATAATCACACATTCAGACACAAGCTTCATCCAATAAAAGCAACACTCAGGGGTAAGGTAAAGGCAGTAGGGAAAGAAAGACAGAATACAGTAGAGACAGAGGCTATGCCCTGACTACGGGTAGAACTTTACAGACCCGTAAACTCCTGGAGCTGGAGACGGGGAAAACGTGAAAATTAACCATAAACATCAACACAAAAACTACTAGACTCCTTCCACACAACAACTGTTTACAAGACAGACAGCCCCGCAATCACGTCGGGGTCACCAATTGTCACTGACAATCACAGATGATGGCAGATGGATGATGGCAGATAGATGATGACAGATGCATTTCAGCTGGTTCAGGTCAGATCACGACAACACAAATCCTCTCCCCCAATACACGGTCAAATACCAAATAATTATCGCACAGAGAAAACTCAAAGCTAACTATACCATCTCGCAGTTCTTAGCTCCACGCCACAAATGTAAAGTTTCTTATATTTGTCCCCCCGACTGTCTACTTGCTGGTTAGAAGAATGGGATATCGCCATGGAACTATGTCCGATGACTAGTGGTCACACTAAAAAATTAGAATAAGTCAAAGATAATACTTACAATTCCCGTCATCTGCCATCTGCCATTCCCATGTAGGATACTCTCACGAACCTCAGCACCAGGAATGCTCTTCCTTCACTCGATCACTGCCAGGCACGTGCGCTGTCACACCAGCAACTACACTAACACGCCACTGCACATATTTTCATGGAAACACCATTGCTGGTGGACACTTCCAGAATCTTTGGCCAGGACATTCGTGGAAACGTCGACAGGATGCTTGATTCCTCGACGACCCACAAGGGAAGAAGCTCCAGGGCTACCCGGATCGGTTCGAGCTACCCAGCCCTCCCTCGGTTGACAGTCACCCCTGGGTGGGTCCGGTGTAGGAAGAAGGCTCTTAGGCCCTCCTGTAGTTAGGGATCCGTTTCAGCGTGTCCTCCTTAGCTGTTCCTCCACATTAGTTCCTGTAACTTAATGACTAATGAGACTACCATTCACTGCTTCTATTAGTCTCCCTGAGTTAAACTCATCACGTGATTTCTTATTGAACGTTAAGATTTTTCCCATGAAACAATTTAACAATACTTTTGCGGTGAAATCAGAATTTAGAATTCAGGACAATATAAAAACATATTTGTTTACCTTTACTCGGCAAGGAACTAAATGCACAAATTCCCCTGTCTGTATTTACACCTGTACAGGTAGGACCAACCGTCTCGGCGCCTGCGTTGGGAATGTCACACACTGCTCACTGAGCGAAAAACCTGGAGGTGAGCTGTCGTTACTAGTGTCACGTGTCATCAGTTATGCTCCTGCACGGGGTTTACGAATTAGACCCTTTTCTTTTTTTTTTCTTTTATTCTCACGCGGTATACACTCGCACACACTCTCGAACTACGCTTACACGGGAAATAAGACATTTCCCTGACACACAACATTATCCTTATCTTGCAATCATCTTGTAACTAGCACTTGTTTTGTTTAGTTTATTTTTTTACTCTTTTGTTTAGTTTTGTATGTGAGCACTCTTGTTAGTATCCCTGCAAGATGAACAGCGTTTAACGTATGTTGTCATTCCAAAATACAGATATAAAAAAATTAAATATATTAAAACAAGAAAAAATTGTTAGTCTCTCACTGTTTTAAATTGCTTTAATTTGTCTAAATTTTTGTTATCTTTATCCTGAGGAAACTTTTGTTTACAAGTAAATGACACTGGAAAAGGAAGCATGCACAAGTTGACCTTTTCTGTTCATTTATTCCTCCTAGTCTAGCTTTCCGTCTACATTCTGACTCTTTTCTGTTGAAAGATGAAGTCACATTTACACCAGATACAACGATGTCTTTGATTATAATAATTTAAATTTTTTATATCGAGTCGGTTATTAGCAGTGATAGTGTGTGGGATAACCGTTACTGACAACCCAGGTTCTTAGCTGTAATACACACATACACACATACACACACACGCACATAAACAAAAAGAATAAATAGACAGAAACTGGAGACAAACGCATTAGTTAAATAGACATTAAAAGATTTTCGTTCCGCTGAAATCTTTATGAGGAGAGGAACACTATCATGGACCAGTCCGTGCCTCCTGTGTTTTTCGTAGTGTTTAACCCTTTCGTGGCTCAGGGACTAAGCGTGTATGTCGAGTCCCAGCAAACAAGCAACAACGCATTCAAACTATAAACTAATCAAAGGGACTTAAGACACACGAAAAAAAGGTTTCGCTTGTTATCTCCCATTCTTCGGTGTTTTGTTTGTTACCTGGTCCGCACTGAAAAATTGTTTTCTCAAGATATATATAATCAAGTTTTTACAAGAAGATAGAAGAAATCAATGTTTACTCCCTTACTGAAATTGTTTATTTTAATCGGTCTGTTTCTGTTTTCTTTAGAAAGATATCCCAACGCTACGGAGACGGTGCTTGCGATCTTCACTAATGTAACATACTTAATTGTACACTTGTTTTGCATAGTTTATTTTTTTTTTTTTACTCTTTTGTTTATTTTTGTATGTGAGCACACTTGTTAGTATCCCTGCAAGATGAAAATATATGTTGTCATTCCAAACTACAGATATAAAAAAATTAAATATATTAAAACAAAAGAAAAAAAATTATTAGTCTCTTACTGTTTTAAATTGTTTATTTTAATTTGTCTGAATTTTTGTTATCTTTATCAAGATGCATCCTGAGGAAACTTTTGTTTACAAGTAAATCACACTGGAAAAGGAAACATGCACAAGTTGACTTTTTCTGTTCATTTATTCCTCCTAGTCTAGCTAGCTTTCCGTCTACATTCTGACTCTTTTCTGTTAAAAAAAGATGAAGTCACGTTTACACCAGATACAACGATGTCTTTAATTATAATATTTTATATCTTTGATATCGAGTCGGTTATTAGCAGTGATAGTGTGTGGGATAACCGTTACCGACAACTCAGGTGCTTAGCTGTAACACACACACACACACACACGCACACAAACACACACACAAACAAAAAGAATAAATAGACAGAAACGGGAGACAGATGCACGAGTTAAATAGACATTAAAAGATTTTCGTTTCGCTGAAATCTTTATGAGGATCCCACAGCATAATAATTTTCTTTCAATGGAAAACAAAAGCGAAATCGGATTGGTTCACAAGTCCTTTATTTTCCAAGACATGAACTGTAATATTGTGTAAAATAACAATAATTTCGTCGTAAGAATTAAGTGAACTCCTTAGCGACAGCCAAAAGAATGTTTAGGCATGCGGACTTAATCGTGTATCTTCAGCTAATAACAATAATAATAGTTTGCTGGAAATAGCAGTAATTAAATGTGACTTTTTCTATAAAGTCTTTCGTAAACCTAGGCTTTTACAATCCATTTATAATTTATTCATACACACAGTTGTTACACAGATACCACAACTATACCACCCGACTTCATTCCAAATACCGTCACGCATCAGTTACAGAAAGATTTCCAGTTCCTGTCATTGATGTCTTTCCAGCTATATGTTACATGCTGCCAATGTGTAGTCACTTTTCTACGGCTTGTTAGTATCTCTGCAAGATGAAGAGTTTTAAACATGTTGTCATTCCAAAATACAGCCTGTCTCTGGTTTATGGTCTTGGTGGTTCTAGGCTCCAATTGTCTCATTCTTATAAAGCTTTAAAGTTTATTTCTTGCTGTTGTCACTTGTATCTCTGTCTTTCTCTTCTTTAAATATTAATAATCAGAGTAGTAAGACAAATAATTTGTGTGGAGGTGATCTCAATGCGCTGAGCACAAAGGAATAATTAAAACAGCAATTAACCCAGCGGTTCTGAACCTGTGGGGCGCACCCCCTGGGGGGCGCGACGTGCTTACAAGGGGGGCGCGAAGGTGGTAATTTTTTAAAAGTTTCTTATACTTGTATTAGTGAAATTAGCTTACATTGTGTGGCTAAGGGGGGGGGGGGGCGCGCGGACGTACATTTGTTCGTCAGGGGGGCGTCACAAGTAAAAGGTTGAGAACCGCTGAATTAACCATAAAACAATCAAATTTTGTTGTAAAGTTTATACCAGTCTCTTTGATAACGTTTTCAAAGGTCCACTAGAATTAAAAGGTTGTTTAATTACTTAGTTAAATTATTAAAATAATACTCAAGCTAATAACCTCAGCATTTTGACAATGTGCATAGACGCCACACTTAACAACTCGATCATTCAAACTGGCAGAGGATAAACTAATCAAAGGGACGTAAGACACATAATAAGAGGTTTTGCTTGTTATCTCCCCTTCTTCAGTGTTTTGTTTGTCACCTGATCCGCACTGAAATTGTTTTTTCCCAAGATATTTATATAATCAAGTCTTTAAAAGAAGATAGAAGAAATCAATGTTTACTCCCTTACTGAAATTGTTTATTTTAATCGGTCTGTTTTTGTTTTCTTTAGCAAGATAACCACTATACGCTACGGAGACGGTGCTCGCGATCTTCACTAATCTAACCTACTTGTAGTTGAACATTGTCTCAGTTATTTTGAACCCTCATTTATTTTACCTTTACCTGTCAACAGTTTTAGGCCTTGAGTTATTTTGCATGTCGCAATTAACTTTATGCAGCCTACGTTAATTTGATTCAAATTTAATTTATCAATTACAACAGATTTAGAAATCGGCAGTCCGTAATTAACATTAGAACGCAGAAAAGGAAAAGATAAACAACGGCTGACATGTCTCATGTAGTCATCAGAGAACATCGGGGCTGCCTTCAAAGGAATAGTTGGTTTTAAAGTTTTATTGGGAGCGAATTCAAACAGCTTCACTTTACACAATAAACGCCATGATGTACTAATTTGCTGCACATTCTATTATCACTGTTTGTCGTGTAGCCACATGCGTGTGGTTTATTTGTTCGTATTTTACTGGCCAGCCGCATGGTTTAGAATTTTGAGACCAGCATACAAAATAAAAACTTTGCCCACCCATGATGTAGAGTTGTAGACCGTTTCCCTGAAAACGTTCGACGCTTAGTTTCTATTGAGTCAAAGGCACCTTTCAATATCAATGTCACAAAGAAGCAATTAAGAGTTGTCAACTTTGACCAAGTGAGCAAAGGTCAATCAAGAGCACAGTGTGAATCAGCAAAACATTTTATTTAAGCTCCTGAAGCACTGGAAACACAGACACAAACCTGCAGCAGTACTTAATCACACGTGCATCACAGTCCTCGAACAAGCGTTTCCATATTTCCCTATACCGATATAAATAAAATAACAAAATAATACATTCAAATTCCTGAATCAAATAAATCTTGTCATAATGAAGTAGTAGACAAAAGCTGACAATAAAATCATGGTAGAATGAAGAGTTCACGGTGGAAATCCATTTAGGGCTGGGAGCATGCAAAATGAGTCAATTGGTTGTTGCATATCCCTAGGATGACACAGCCATAAATAGTTGCATGTACTTTGCTGTGATATATTTCTACATTTTCTATGTTACAAAGGAGGAGGATGATGACTGAATTTGTAAAGTGCATTTCCTCATGTGTATGCCTGCTCAATTTGCTGCACATGAAAGGCTCCAAAATGAACTGAGAGTCAACTAAACAAGAAACACAAGCATCAGCAAACAAAGAGCACCCTAGCAAGCATGAATTAAATGCATGGATGAAGGATTAGGGAAGAGAACTGCTTCTGAATCCTTTGTCAATCCTAGCACCCCAAGACTGTGGGGAATGTTTTTTTTAAGAAGCTTTAATAATTTTAACATTTTATGATAAGCATAATTCAATTTCATTTCATATTTAACTATAAATAAATTTATATGCAAAACATAGAGTTATATTTAAAAAGGAAAAAATAATAATAGGTTAAAATTAAAATGAGGTAAAAGTAGTTCACTTATCTTTTTTTTATTTAAGTTCTTTTGAGATTTCAACACACAGCATGGTTGTAAAGAAACACAGGAAAACATAATAATTGTTTTTTTTTAAATTGCTTGCACAGTTGCATGTACATACAGCCTCATGCACAGATGTGCATGCATGCACACAAACCAACAATCATCACATGTATACACATGTTTCCACAATGATAAGGAAGAAAAAGGACACTATTCCTAACTTGTTTAAGAGCTGGAACATCACAGTTTAAAACAAACGATTCTGCATACTGCTGTCACTCTCTCAATCACTATTCGCACATGGCACACTAAGAATTTAGTTTTCAAAGGAGCATGGAACTAATGTAGCAAATCATGAAGTCATAAATGGCCAAACAGTGTTCTGATCTATGCTGTGACTTCATGGTTGTTAAAAATATTAACATTTGGATGATTTTGGTCTACTCAAGGTAGCCTTGTACTATAATTGCATCTGTGCAAATGGAGTCAAGTAAAATAAAAACAAAAAATCTGTTACAAACTTTCCTTTCATTGCTTAAACATAATGAAGTTCATGTGCTACTCTCAAACACATCTGGTACAATCTTAAAGCCCCATCAGTGACAAAAAAAGAGAGAAACTAATGTCTTAGCAATTGCAACTGCTCACACTTTCTAAAAGTGCACACATCACCGCCACTTTACTTGAATTGTGTCCCCATTTTCTACTGAGTAAAAGGAGAGCTGCCTCAACTCATTGTCAAATTCTATCTCTGGTCCTTGCATCTGCAACAACAAGAAGAACAACAAAAATCCAAATTCTAATGCTGTCTCATCATTTGTGCAAATACTTCTACATATAAATTGAAATCAAATGCTTTTTAGTAATAAAACATAGTAACCTCTAGAACTCACACAATAAGACAAAGAATGCAGAAGGGATAATGTCACTGGAAATCCAATTCTAATGACATAAGAAGTCAATAATAGGTCATGTGACTTTCTGTAACCTGACAAGTTGACATTCAACAGTGGTAACCTTGCCAGTGTCATTGAAACCAGAACATATGTTGTGAAATGAGGTATGTGACAATTACAAATACATGCAAAAATAAATTGCAAAAAACAAACATTATAGTTTAAAAAATGTAATGATTTTTTGCATTTAGGACATGAGAAGAGAGATTTACAAGATTCTGATACAAATATTTTGCCTACATGGACTAAATAATAGTAATAGTGAAACACTGAATATTCCTATAGCTCTATATCCCTGAGGGCTCAAAATGTTTTACACATATAAACATGCATGATCAATATAGTGTGTGCGTACACACATACACAAAAATGGAGAAAACCGGAGTGCCCTGAGAAAACCACCAAAAGTCAACCTTGTAAACAGGTGTCACATCCAGAGAGAGAGATTTGTTGGAGCCATAAATACGAACCCAAAACATAGATTCTCAATGTCATGGTAATGGATCTTTAGCCACTGTGCTACCTACCATGCAAAACTGTAAAAGATGCTTATCATGAAAATGCAAGGTAGTTAGGTGTGCATTTATGTGTGCCTGACAGGGGGTTTGTATTCTAATGTGAAATGTTTTAGAAAAATATCAACCATACCTTATGACTAACGTATGACAGTGTAAAGTCTTTGTCTAGCCGAAATATCCGTTGAATCAAAGTCTTCAGCTTCTGGACTGACATTGTAGCTAGAGTGGTACAAAGAACAACAAAAAAAACCTACAAAAAAATGCTATAAATACAAATTACATGCTGTACAAATGTGACACAAAATTCAAGAGAAAGAGATTAAGTGTTTAAAAGCAAGTTTTTTCTAAAATCAAACGATGTTTTACTCGTTATTTTTTTAAATTAAAGTATTCCAATATAAGTTGTGCTCTTACATTTTTCAGGAAGAGCAATTTATGAAAAGATTTTGTAAAATTCTCATCTCAAAATCAATGAAAGAAATATATAGAAATATTTAAATACTTACAAGGTAATTTCTTTTCCATTACTCCCTTCTCAGGGTCCTGTGGACTGAAAATTTTTATTGCTTACATAAATTAAGGAACTGTGTGCTCACACCAGGAAAATATCTGTCAGTTTTAACTTTAATCTACACCCTGCAGATATGCATGCAAATTATTGCTTTTATTTACATATTACATTTTAAAAAATGAATCTTCTGAATGTTCTGTAACAGATTTCCTAATCCATTTAATCCTACAAGGGGCCTCTCTATTACAAAAGTGTCATGTGTATGTTAACCTATAAACACAGAAAGGATACTGATAAGGTTGTCTTTCAATGATAGTGACTGCTGTACCATTTCGGAGTTTTCAGGAGCACCCCATTCTGTCGAGACATGAATACAGAATTGTTTCAACTCTTTTATTCTGTTATTTCAATCATATGTGACTTTTATATGCCAGACAGGATGCTACGCTCTGAACCACTCTAACCCTTAAATTTATTATTTTGTTTTACTGGCAAGATTAATTTAAAACAGTACATTTCTCTAAATAGAAATCTGTTTCAAGACTGACCATGAAAATCTCTTCTCAGCCAATTATCTTCAAGAGACATTATGTCATATAAGACATATTATAGATTTTAAAAAAGAACCTTCAAACTGGTAATCATACTGCTAACAAGATGACAAAAACGTGGATGCTGTGCTTGGAATTCTATATCTGGATTATCTTTTGATGAATCCTGGTTGCCTCCTGCCTTTAGCCAGTCTGGTCCAAATTTTTTCAGGTAGTCAATCTCAGCACCTTTTCTCTCTTGTTCATTAACCTTGAAACAAGACATCAGCAGCCACTATTATATGAAATTAATTTATAACTTTTCATTGTGATTTTTATCTGTGGTCATACCAAACAGAAAAAGGGAAATAAATTAGTGACTGATCACTTCATCTATTCCTTAATGAATCTTCCCCCCAACACACATATTCATGACACATGTGCAAGCGAACACATATGTGCACACACAAAGATATGCATGCACACACCCACACACAAACAGAAGCTTTATTTCACAATAGCTTTCAGGACAGTTGAAAGTCTGAAGAATGTAGTTCTGACAAGTAAGACTTAACCAGCACTTATGACCTCACAGAAAGCAAGCAACCTTACATCAGTCCTGTTAAATCGAGTCAGATTGCCAATCTTTGCTATGACAATCTCTCTAACTGTCTCTGCAGCTCCCAGATGAGGCAAGCTCCCAAAGCCAAGGTCTTCAAGGTTCTGAAGTTTGTTGAGCTCATTGATTGATGCCCACTGAAAATAAATTACTGTAAGCTCACAAGAACCTTATTTTTTTTCAAAAAGGACAAGGCTCTTCACACTTGGTGGCAAGGCAGTATGGGAATGTGATGCTGAGATTAGTGATAAAAAAAACCTAAATCTTGTCATCTAAAAGTCTCATCAAAGAAACTAAATACTGCATTATATAAAAATTTAGAAATATTTATAAACAATATGAGATAAACATGCTTTAGACATCTTATGACTCCACATGTGTTATATTCATCAACTAGTGAAAGTTATTTTCATTCATATACACTGACTGAAATAGTTAATAAATAAAGAAAAATATTCACAAAAAGATGCATAGACATCTACAAATATAAAATCAAAAACCCAAATTACTTCTATGTAAATCCTCCTATTAATACTATTACATGGAAATGTTTAATTCATTAAGTTGATAATAAAACTCCACTGCCTATATGGTGCTTAGAGGTAGGAAAACACATCTGTTTCATGAGCATTACTCCTTACACCAATCAACATAGCTGTCAATACTTGCGATCAAAGTCAATTGACTATAGTCTGCCTGCTTGTCTTTTTCTGCTGATTTTTGACATTCTCCATCCTTATTGTTTGTTTCCTGATTCCTCTTTGTGTCTTATATGTTTGTCTTTCATTACCTGTCTGCGCAGTTTTTTTCTCCTTCCATCCTTTACATTCTGTCTATACATCTTAAGTGCTGACAGCATGCTCCTTAGTGAGTGTGATTATGTAAATCACACATTCTTATAATGGAAAGAAATAAGTGAAATATACTGTGATTCTAAACATAGTATCATTACTCACATCTGAAATTTTGTTCAAAGTTATGTACAGATGTTTCAGCTTGGGAAAAAGTTGAGACTTCTTTCTGTAGGGTACATCAGGAAAATATATCCTTTCTATGGGATTGTCTGTAATCACCAAGGTCTCCAGTCTGAATACAATGAATCAAAAGAAAAAAAAATAAAGGAAAATATGTACTGAATTTAATAAATAAAAACTATTCACAGTTAATTGCAGTTAAGCAAGTCTATCAAAAGACTGCTTAATCTAGATTTGTACCAAAAACTTAATTTGATTATGATTTATTCAAAGACCTTCTTTGTCATTCTATTCTTTCTCTAAGAACAGAAATTTCTACACATTTTTGGTATTCACAAGCAAAATGATATTTCCAACCCCTTATGTTAACAGTGAGAGAAGATTTTTATGAACATTTGTAATTTGTAAATTGAAAGCAAATTTTCAGTCTGCTGCTGCAAATACCCACTGCTGTAGCTTTCCAAGTTTCATAACTTCATCCCAGCTGCTGATGTTGTTATTTTCTAGGCTCAGCGTTGTAAGCTGCTGCAAACAGCACTGTGGCTCCTCCAGCATTTGCATTGCATTGGCACTGACGTACAATGTCTCCAAAATAGGAAATAAGGAGCAGCACTGCAATACCTGGCAAAAAGATGAAATGTGGATTACAGACTACTTCAATGAGATCAGTATTAGATGAGGTAAAAATCCAGAAAACCAAAGTAAACCAATTCCTAATATATAAAACATGATCATGATGTTTAAATAGTAAATGAAGAAAAATGCACATGCATAAAAAAGACCTGCAGGATTAAAAAACGCATTGCTTGAGAGTAGATCATGCATTTATTCCACTAGCAAACAGCATCTAAACATAGCTAGGAGATAAGCACATGATAAGAGAGCATTTTTTTCAAAGCAATTTAAAAATTGACAGCTGTTAAACAAAAACTTTGGATCATCTTGCCTAAGAAAACAAATCTCATTTCAACAGTTTAAAATTAATTTTTATGAAAGTTGTATTCCTATGCAAAACCTCAAACATGGTTTTAAAATTTCAAAGTTTATGACTGCCACACAGCAACAAGTTTTTAAACATTCAAGAGTAATTCTTTCTATTCCGGTTTAAAAGGAATGATAACCATACAGCATTTGAGTCATTCATTATTTTCTCATTAAATGTTTCTCCTTTTAAATAAAAAACAATTACATTAAAAGCTAATATTAATCTGACTGACCACTCAGCAAACCAAAATTAAAAATTGACAGAGAATAGTCAAGAGAAATATGAGTAAGCAGATATGGAGAAAAAATATGAGAAACTGATTTCTACCTCATGCCAGCTTGATGACATTTTGTTCAAGTACAAATTTCTGACAGCTTTAAAAGCTTTTAACAAGTCTGCTGAATATGTTGGAGCATGAAGCTTGTTTTCGCTAAAACAGATAAAACTTTGAATCATCATAAAGAAAACTTTTTCTTTTATAATAAAAATATTATTATTTTATCTCCTTCTTTTGAAGGGAATCAGCCAATTGTTTTCTTTTATAAAAAAAAAACAAAAAAAAAAAACTTCTTACTATGGCAAGAGAAATACCGAAAAACAGAAAACAGAAAGCAAAATTCATAAAATACCTTTTAGTACATAATGAGTTTTACTAAATGATACTATGCTAATCCCAACCTTTAATATCACAGCAGTATTATCTCTCATATCAATGTACTTCTTCAAAAACCATAACATTTGGTCACACAAAAGTACATTCTTGTCCTCCCGTCTAAACACATACCTAAGAAAAAGTGATTGCAGATTAGGTAACTGTTGACAGATCTTTGCCACCAT
Organism: Pomacea maculata; assembly: GCA_004794325.1. Lineage (NCBI taxonomy): Eukaryota > Metazoa > Mollusca > Gastropoda > Architaenioglossa > Ampullariidae > Pomacea > Pomacea maculata. The sequence goes on along the minus strand of SRHC01001329.1, from coordinate 443,268 downwards.
TGGCCAAGATGCTATTAAGTTCCGCGACACATCTAGAGTCTGGATGGAAGGTGTGTTCTGGGATAATTCACAATCTGACTGTGTGCCGTACACATCCATGTCCCGTATGGACACTTCTTGCAGACGATTCAGTTGACTGAAAAAAGCAGAAACAAACAAAAATTTTGTTACTTTTAAAAATTCATTTTTGATAAATGTCAATGATGACACCATAATAATCCCAATCATCAAAACAAGCAAGATGACTAAGCAGAAGGGAATTAACTACATGTAGGAGAAATGTTGTAATCAATCAAAAGGGCCACGCAACACATCAATGATAAGGCAAAGAAGTCACCTTCAAATTTCTTGGAAAGAATTACCTGATCTGGTATTATCAATCAAGAGAGCAGGGGAGGGTGGATTATTATCTCCTTTGCAAGAAGAGATAGATGCATTTATGTTCCTTGTGTCTGCAGTTTCTTGGCTGACCAAACATTTGAAAGATGGAGATGAGTGGTAAGTCAGAAAATATTTTTAAGTGGAAGTGGCCAAACTGAAAAAGTATTTGTTGCTACTTGTTTCTTTTTTTGGCTATTGTGTGTGATAGCTTTGATTGGATAGCTACTATGAACCATAGTGAAGATGTTTTGAGCATGTTTACTTGTTATAATAAGTTGTTTTTCTGATGTGTCTAAACAGGAAATCTTCAAAATATATTTGATCTTCCATGCATTTGCCTTTTCATACTTAACAGAATATCAATGCTACCTTCCCCAAACTATTTCAGCTACAAGTTTTATCTGCACCTTCCACACATTTTCCATAGTCTGAACTAGTGGAAATTAATAGAGAAAATCTTTCATCTGCAATCATGTTATCCCCATTCTGACCAACACAGCAGTAGTGACCTGTGTGTTTTTTCTCCATTTTTACCCATTTTTCCAAAATATTTCAACATGCCATGAATCAGCCCAGCAAATAAATCTTCATGCACAGAAGATGAAAAGGCGGCATTAGTAGCATTGCCAAGCCCCAGAATAAGAATGCAATTACTCATGAGAAGTACTAGTTCTAAAATATTGTTGTTAGCCTCCAGAATTGTTGACTGTGATTTTCAGTCTGCAGCTTTTCTGTTTTAGCATGTTTGAATACAATGATCAATAAGAAATACCAAAGCCTGAAAAACCCCACCATTTAATAATAAAAACAAATTAATAAAAAAAAACTCTAACAGAAGTGATATTGATGTTTTTGATAGCATTAAGTCATGTTCTTAATGATGCTGAGTTAAGGCAGGAATAACAGATCTTTAATGCTGACTTAAAAGGCTCGGTTCATGCATACATATGCACTATACATATGGGACTAAAAACATAGATTGTTCTCACAAATTTACATGGAGATATAATCAAAATAACACTTTCAATTTGGCCACCTTATTTTCCTGGAATAAAAGATATCTGACCACAAAGCAATGTTAACATTAGTGCCTCAGCCCTGTTCCATACCTCTGCATCAAGTTTACTTTTTCAGCTCCAACCATCTCCACAACAGTTGGTCTGTTATCAGCATCCAGCACATAAAGTGTTTCAGTGTTGACCCCTGCACTGCCATGTTTTTGTATGCCATACCGACTTTGAATGGCTTGAAAACAATCAACACCCAGACATGCTTTCTTTGGTCGCAGAAATGATCCTGAATTTGGATGACTTGGAACAGAAATGCAAAATTATGTTTACATTGTGCTTTGTACAGCAAACAGTGATGATGATGTCATTGATTGTGGTGGTTATTGTGACAATGCTGATATGTAGGTGACTAAAATTTAATCATGATCAAGGCACTTGAATAAAAATTCTTGCTAATTACTTTCAAAAATAAATGTTTTTAGTTTGGAAAAGCAAGTAAAACAACATCCTGATCTATTTCCTTGTTATTTCAAGGAAGTTGGTAAATTGTTAAAATAATTGTTTCTAAATAATATAGAAGAAATGTTTCTATATTCAGAAAAAAATAAGCAAAAGGCAAAATTAAAAACTTGTATGTCAATCTGTAATCTTTGTAATTCAATCAAAGTTCTCAAGTTTTAACTTTGAATACATACTGTAATTATAAAATAGATATATATATATAATCTCTACCAGGCCAGTTCTTAGCCCCCGCGGGGCCCGAGGTAAAGGGCATGTGCGGGGCCCTCACGCCACGATCACACGGTTTTAGTTGGGATCTAAAGTCACATATCAATCAAAAGCGCGGGGCCCCTTGAAGCGCGGGGCCCTAGGCAGATGCCTCGTCCGCCTGCCCCTAAGCACGGCCCTGATCTCTACAGGGAATCATATGACCTAGGCCCTTTACATGGGCTACCATCCCTTGAACAAAGCTCAATCCACTTGGAAGCTCTGGATATTATAATTAATAACAAAATCTACCTGGTTCGAAAATACCGTACTCCTTCATGTGATCCATCATGCTTGCCACGAGTGGGATCATCCCATTCTATACCAAGCCAAACACCTAGAAAACAGGAAAACTAAATGATTCTATGATGTTTAGAATGTACAGTGTAATCAGCAAGTTGCTAACATAACTTTCAGAAAATGAGACGGTTGAAATCTGCCTTTTTTCTTTTTATTATATCTAATCATTCGCATTCTCTTCTAGATGAGGGGTTGGGTTGTGGGGTTAAATGTTCAGTGAAATGCTATAGTGTGTGCATAGTTAATGGTTGTTATAGCAGGTAAGTGAGATTTTATGTAAGGTGTGTACTGACTTGAATGCATTTTTTTTAAATTGATACATTTAATATTATATTCATGTCAGTAGATGGATGGACAAGGGGTAAATGAGATTGTGTGCATGTGTCTGTGGGTGGGTAAAGGCTTAAAAATATGTACCACTATCTCTCAAATGTTAATGATGCACATGACATCAACAAAAAATGATAGGAACTAAACTGTATCTTCTCCTTTAATTTTCTATTAATTTTAACTAACCTTTTGTTGGAGGGACTGTCCCAATATACTTGACTGTACCAAAGTTTACATCACACCGTATGCGATCGCCAACTTCTAGAATACTTCCATCTGGACGCACCAAATCTGTAAGAGGGTAGTCAGTTTTGATCATTCTTTTAATTTACAAGTACATCTTACAATTAAGACGTCAATTGTTATATACTTTGTACAATAGTTAAACACGTACGTCTTCGTTAAACACTTACAGACAAAAGTTTGCATATTCTCTATCGTTTAAAAATTAAATGAAATATCATGACGAAAATATGATAAGGGGGTTTATCTACAGCTTTTTCTACCGACTCGTTGAGACAATCTGAAATTCATTGATCGTACTAATTAATTGTAGCCGGTACTGGAACTGGAGAGTCCTGGCACAACTATGCGCACAGTCACAGATACCCATGTTTGTGTTCAGTGAGACATATTTTAATGAAGAAAATTTAAGTCACATATTTCCTTGTAAATTGTATTTTCTTCTTTGCTTTGGGTAGTTGTAATTAGCTACTTGTCATTCTTAACTGCTTACCTGCGTCGTCTGCCGCCATGGCCTACCGATGGCTTCTAGAACTTACATTTAAAATAAGAAAAAAATCATGTTTAAATAATTTTACTCTTAATTTTATTATTAGAGAAATATGTGTAATGTTTTTCTTTTATTTAGTTAGTTATTTACATATTTATTTTTTTTAAAGTGAGGTGCAATGATTTGGATAACATTAAAAAGTGTCGTTTCCGGATCGGCGTCTGTCAACAATAACAAGCATACTGCCTCCCGTTTATCAGATGGTGGGAAAGGTGACCATCATGACCTAATAGTAATACATTACGTCTGCAAGAAATGGAACGTCTCGGTCATCATGTGAGAGTTTGGTCTAAATGGCAGTTAAACAGGGCGTCTGCTGTAGTTATTCTTGGTGCAGCTATTCTTATTGGAAGCTACCAACTTCGCCACGATCAATGTCAACCAAATCTTTGCATTTCAACAGATCTTCATAACTGGCTAGCAGAGAACAGACTTCATCACCTAGAAAGCGAAGTTATCAAGCTAGGTATGGGTTGTTTTGTTTCATTAGTTAGCTATCCAGGGTTACATTTATGAGGTCCCCGTATCTTTTGAAGTAATTGTAGTTGATCTCACACTTCTTCCCTCTGGGTACCTGGGTCATTTCGTCCTTAAGCCATATCGCCCCACCACCTGAGTCAAATTGTCCCAGCCATGACCGCAGCGTCCCAAGTAAGACCACATCGCCCCAGTACCAAAAGATGAATCGCCCCAGGCCCAAAAATCTGCTCTGACATAGCTTGTCACCCCAAAAGTTGAGAAAGATATCAATACACATTGATGATCAGCTATTGTTATCATTAGAAATGTTAACTTGTTTCAGGACTATTTTCAAAGTCGAAGCTTCTGGCAGTTAGTGCTGAGGATAAAATTTTGGAAGGTATGTCCAAGAAGCAAAAGGCAGACATTTTGGCAGCAAGTGCATTGTTATTATCCCAGTGTGAACTAGAGTTCTGGTTAGAATCACATGGACTTATCCATTATCGTGAAAGGTAAGAAGCAGAATAATTTTATTCTTAGCATTTAGCTTGCTGTAAGAATTTTAGCAGATATTTAAGTTAAAAGCATGCATAGACAACCATATTGACTTGGTTAATAACATTTTATCAACTTATTTCTAAATGCAAGTAATAAGGTTAATTGGAATATAAGAAAACTGTTTGATTATAAATGTAGGATAATTCATAAAGTCATATTTACTTAGTCTGTCACCTGTGTATTCTGTTGTGTTGATAATTATAGTTAGTGTTGTTATGGCATTTGTTGCATTAAGCCACATCTTACCAGGGTGCCCAGTAGTGTTGTGATTAAAACACTTGCTTGTCACCACTGCAGTAACTGGCTTAGGGTTCATATCTCATCTGGGGACAGTCTCTCTATTTGACACCTATCCGCAAAGCTGGGCATTGGGAGTTTTGTCCGGACATTCGGGGTTCCTCCCCCTCTGTAGTGCAGGGTTAGGGTTAGTAGTGCAAACCTCAAGGTGGAAGCACTTTCCTACTAAACAAACCATCCAAGCCACATCTTTGTCTATACCAATGTCCTTTGGGCTGCTGCTTTTGATGTGCTTTTTACACAAAAAAGTCTTGTATGTTGAATATACTTTAATCTAAAAAATTTGCAAGTTTTGGCACCAGCACTGAATGTACTTAAAACAGAGCTGCGTCGTGTGTACGGGGGAGTCAGTGGTCATTTCACCCCAAGACCATATCACCCCATCCATATCGCCCCACTGCCTGTCAAATTGTCCCTGCCAGGATAGTATCATCTTGAGTAAGACCACTTGCTTCCAACACTGAAAGCCGAATAGTCCTAGCCCTTAAAGGGAAATTTATCACTATTAGTGTCAAATATTACTGACAGAGTCATGTGTTGTTTAGATGCTATACATATTTGCAAGCTTAGCCACCTACTTCAAACAGAGCCATGCAAATAAGTTCAGCCATTAGTGAAAGAATGGCCACTTGCCAATACACATCCAAATATATGAACATATCACAATAGTGCATAAAAGAAATTTTCTTTTTAAGTAGATTTTTTAAAATTGACATTTCTGTCATCGTTTATTCTTTAGCTTTGAGGTTGTATTAAATGGGGTGTTTTTTGTTTTGTTTTTTGTTGTCTTTGTCTGCTGCTATGTCTCTGTAACTGTTATGATGTATCTGGATCCTGGACTTTTTTAACAAACAAGCAGCAGATAGTTTCTGTTAAAAACCAGCCTGAGTGGTTTGCATTTATTTCAGCTATCGGTAGATATAGGCAATATAAAATTAACCTGTAAATTTCTACCTCCAAAATCCATCTGTTAATTATCTGGTAACAAAGTATGCGATTGATGGTCTTCTCTCAAATCCTGTTGTCACCTGTACAGGTGTCCTCAAGGATGCTGTGTGTCTCCACTACTGTTCATACTATATACAACTAACAGTTGTAGAAGCACTATGGATAGGAGCTTTCTTGATGACTCTGCCTTGCTATCATTTATGTATGACAGTGAGCATGTTCACAGTGGCACTCTTCCTGATTTTTTACTCTGGTGTGAGGAACCCTTCCTTGTCTTGAATGTCTCAAAGACTAAGAAAATGATCTTTGACTTTTGGATTAACAAGCCTGATGTCTATCTATGATGATAGCTTCAAGGTAGTTGACTCTCATAAATATTTAGGTACTATATTTGATAATAAGCCTAAATAGAACATCATCACTAACATGATCCTCAGTAAGAGTCAGCAACTCTTGTACCTCTTATGGAAATTCGGATCTTTCTCTGTCAGCTCTGTCATCTTCATTCGGTTCTTTTAGTCCTTCGTTGAAAGTGTCATCACTTTTTCTTTCATCTCTTTGTTTCACAGCCTGTCCCTAGGGAACAGGAATAGCATTGTCTCCTTTATTAATATCTGTTCCAAGATCACCGGTCAGAGGGACTTGGCACCCTTTTGTAATCAGCAAATCCTTAGGAAGGCATCCCGCATCCTCTCTTATTTCTGATCATGTGTTGGCCTGTGATTTTTCATTCATCCCATGTGCCATTTACTTGATCAACTCTACTGGCTATGATCTTGTACTAGCCTAAGGTGACCTAAGGTCACCAACTGTAGTTGCTGGGAATGTGTGTGTGTGAGAGAAATTATTTCAACATGGTTATGCATGAATATTGCTAGTATGAGTACTATCTGAAATTGCCCTTGTGGATAAATAAAGTCATATTGTATTATTTGGTCTGTGTGTGAAGATGTGCCATTTATTTTGATTTTTATATTTTGACTTTTTGGGGCATTGAGTCTACTGTGCAATTGAGAAATGTACTATATCGATCCACTTTATTATTTTTATTTTTATATGCAGAAGTGTCAATATTCATTTAGCTTGTTGCACATCTTACAACAGTAGTGTATTGACTTCACTGTTGTCAGGTGTCAACCCCATTTCTAAAGAATTTTCATGTTAAGCATTCAGAATGTAGTGGATGGACCTGCATATTGACCTCTTCTTTCTGTGCACATCTGTGTATTTTTCTGAGTTTTTGTTGGTCTGAGTTGACAAGATCAAGAATACCTGAACAGCCTATATTCATTTAATACAAACCAATAAGTAAAGAAAAATGAAAGTTTATGGTCACCCTTGACTGACAGTGAACCTTAAGTGGTCGGAAAATATTTGTCATTTTGCTCAGACCAGTCTTTTTGGCCTGGGATGATTTGGCTTTTGGTGTTGGGATGATGTGGTCTTACTTGGGACGATATGGTCCTGCCTAGGATGATTTGACTTGGGTGGTGGGGTGATATGGTCTTGGGGCAAAATTACCAGCCCTCATGTTTGTGTGCACATGTAGGAATAAATGGCTATAACTTATTTTTGTCTTATTTTGCAGACTGAAGGCCCAAAATATTCATAGCATAAAATCCCTTGCTGATTTAACTGAAGAGGAGCTTCAGAGAGTCACTATGAGTCAGGACTCTCAACTCAGGGACTACCACATTTTAAAAGCAAGTGTCAACACCTTGAAGAATCAATTAAAGAACAGAGGTCCACTTGTGGGCATTGAAAAGCTTAAAGATTTTGTCTCTTCTGAAAAAGCTACAGTCTGGGACAAATACTGTAAGTGAGAATTTGGTCAGCATTTATTGTTATGTTTTCCTTCCCTTTCACTCAATCCAGGTTTGTGCTTTGCTCATGGGTCTAATTCTATCATTTAGAAAGCTACATGTGATGTTGTGGGAGATATATTGAGAGAAGAGATAATGAGCATTCACTTAAATCATGAAAACTATTAGTATTACTAATATCACTAGATCAGAAAATGCTTAGAGACAGCTTTTGCTAATTTTGATCCTCAGGAATAAGTTTTCTCCCTAACCTACACTAAGATGCACTCCATCATTGGTTGGAATGCCATTTTAAAGTATAACATAATTGCAAATTACTATGCTTCTACTGCTGTTATGTTTTATAGGTCTAGTTCACGAAAGAGAGAAATATATGTGTGTGTGTGTGTGGGTGGGAGGAGGAAGAGTGCATGTATGTCAGCTGTAAAACTAGACTTCCTGCTATGTCAAGGAATGGTTACAACATAGCCATAAACTTCTGGAATTCTGTACACAGCCAGACAAGCCATCCCCTTTCATTGTACTCTTCACTGACACTCTTTTAACAAACTCCCTGTAAAATCAGGTTTCCAGCCACTTCTAGTGACAGATATAGTGCATAGCACTTGATGTTTAGTTTTAATCAGTGCTTTATTTTTTTTATAAAAGGACTTAACCCAGCTTGAGTAAAAGTCTGTGCCAAAGTTCTAATTATATATGAAAGAGCAGCAATTAAGCATCATGGGATGCAACAGGGGCTAAACGACTGTATGCTGTGGTTGTCATTACTTCAACCACCTACCAGTGGGAATGCAGATTACCATCAGCGAGGCATTGTTATTAGCATCCTTTGTTTACACTTTCTGTTGTCAAAAGAGTAGCTGTAAAACTAGACTTATTTTGATATTCCTGTAATGATAACTAGCATGTTCTAAATGACAAGAATCATTTTTATAACGAAGGTGTTGTTTTCCTCATGTGGAATGCCAGACTGACTGTTGATAGTATGACATTTGTTTCTGCAGTTGTGACCTTTAGTGATGGGCTCTTCCCAGATTCATGGTCACATTGTTGCCCTTCTGGCAAATCATTGCGCTGCCTCAATCCATCTGGAGCTGTTTGTGAATATTCTGTCATATCATATCAGTCTGTTGAGGGACATTTTCTTGTTCATTTTATCTCCCATCTCTCACTTCCCCTTGCTTGTCCCCAAACACAATATTAATCACTAGCACCTTCCCATTATTCTCTCCTGACTGTGGGAGTAAACATGTTGACACTGTCTGCAGTAGTGCATAAATATGAGATTTGGAGGAAAAAAAACATTTGAGTTGGGCACATGATGCAGTCAGAACTGGCAAACTAGGTTAATAATGCAGGTAGCCATTAGTCATGTGGTGATAGTGAAACAAGATATGTTAAGCTGCATGCCTGTGTATCTCCGTATGCAGTTGGACATGTTTTTAGCACTGTCAGAGCCTACAAATAGGACATGAATGTGTGTGCATAACTATATATCTAAGTGTATATGTGAGAGAACTTTAGACTCATGTATATGCTGTTGGTGTTTCTATGTGTCAGCATGTGTGTGTTGATATTATATTTGTCAGTTTGCATTTGATGGTTGCTTGATGGGAGGATTTATTTTTCTTTTTTGTAACGAAATTTTATTTATTTATTTATTTTTTTTTGGGGGAGGGGTGGTAAAGTGCTTTGAGCCTAGCTTTGGATGGGACATCATACTACAAAAGCTCACTAATTATTAGTTATGTTACTGGTGCACTGTTCCTCAATGTTAACAACAAAATTTCCATCACCTCTTCCTAAAAAACCTCCCTGAAGTTTCATCATCATTATTTATTCTTTGTCTACATCACTACCTGTCCTTCTAACCCTACCCACTTCTCTCTCATTCTCTCTCTCCATTGTCTTTAGAGAGATTCAGATGATAGTAGCAATGCTGTAAATGTAAAACTAGAAGATCAGGTGAAAATCTTCACCAAATTATTAAAACTGAGTAAATTAATAAATAAACATGTGGTCAAAGGCAGGGAAAAATATTGCCTTGTTATTAAAATGTCCAAATGTCCACTGGGGCTTGAATGGTTTTCTCTTTCGACTCCTTCCTCCCATTAGAGCTTACTTGTGACTGAACAAAACCATTTGTATTTTGATATACAGTCTCTCTGCTTTTATGAAAATTGATTTATTCTACCACTATCATCATTTATGGCAATTAATGTAGCGTAACTAAGGAATATGGATTTTTCATGTGCGGTTGCATATCTCAAACAATCATTGGTGAACTGGGAAATGCTGTTACAAGAGACTGTTGATGTATTAAATTTGTTTCTAAAATAGGTCTTTTTCGTTGGCATGATCCCAGCTGCTGCTTCATTCATGTTATGCACTAGGATCCTCTCTCCTTCCCCACACTCTCTTTCCAGATACACAATTTTTTTATTGTTTGCTTGCTGATCAGTGGTAAAGAAAATTCTTTATTCAGGCCTCTATTTCTGTAGTAATTATGAACAGCAACAGTTTTTGGCAGAGGGGCAATTTTGCTTACATTAAAGAAATACATAATTGAATTCACTGAATGTTTTCCATCACTATATGGACATTTGGGGCAAATGTAGAGGGGTAAGTGGGTGGTGAACTTATACATTCAGAAAGAAAAGATCCCTGAAGAAAAGAAAACCACAAAAGAATTGGTAAAGTGAAAAAAATGTGATCAAACCTCAACTGTAAGCCACCACTAAAACTCAGGTTTTTTTAAAGTTCAGTATATTACAACAGTTGTGTATAAATTAATGTTTTTTTGTTTAAATATGGTCAGCGGATTTCTTTTCTTCTTTTCCTTTTAAAGAAACGTTGATGTAACATTCCACTCTATGGGGATTTTTTTTTAGGGCACTGGGTACAAGTTTGATCCTTTAACATCATTTTCCTTCATTTACTAACCACTCATATGTAAACAACTCTATGTTGAAGAAGTGATATAGATCCTAGTCCACTTGTCCTAGTGTTTGCAGTATATATTATGTTACTGAATGAAATGTCAATATTGGCAATTGAATTGTAAGCATATTAATCATTGTAATCCCTCACCTATCACAGGGGTTACATTCCAGAGACCTCTATGATAAGTGAAAATCCACTAAGTATAGTGGCTTTATATTTATTTTATTATGTATTAAGGCTTTATAAGCCTTTCCCACACTCATATAAGCATTTTTTTTCTGTATGTCAGCCATGAAGGCATGAATCAGCATAGCATACAGAAAATGAACGTTTACACCATACACGTAATGTTGGGTCAAGAATGGCCCAACTTAAGGCAAGGATATACTTCCTATATTACAAGAAAGACAGTTATTCGGTATCTTTGATTACAAGGAATCAGAAATTACAAGGAAACTTAGTCCAACATTGCATGCTTGCTTCCAGGTTCTGCCTAAGGGCCTGTTAGCCGTCATGTCCAGCGAGTTTTATAGACATGATTGCTACGAAATCCAACCCAGCACATGGGATTTGCCCATCCTCACCACCAGAATCACCATTGCAGTTGCGACTGCAGCAGGCTGCATTACCGAGAACACTTCTGCCAAACCCAGACAACACAGGAAAACATATATCTGTATACTAGCAAAGTACTCGGCGTTGCCTGGGTGATGTTTCGTTTTATGACAGGCTGGCAGCGCAGACCAGATTCAAGGCTTGTCGTTTCTAATGATGATGGGGGAAGGGAGAGTATCTAAACATTAAGGTGCCGACCACCGCGCCCCTCTCTCACTTGTCCACGCCGATCTTCCTCTTGAGGAAAAAGTGTGTTTCCTGCGAAATTTAGCTATACAAATTCGCCGCATTTTCTTTTATTTTTAAGATTATTCAAACTATTCAAATCATTCTTGGTGAAGTATTTTTCAGCTTATTATTTGTGATGTTTTGGATGTGCATGTGCCCTGCCACCAAATCAGAGCAGGAACTAATTTTTACGCCGGGCTTAGCATCCGATAGACTGCTTGTGGCAGGACAGAACTGTAATGAAGGTGGTGGTGGTGGTGGTGGTGGGGAGTCGTAGGGAGCCATTCCTGCAACGGTCCTAAGCCTTTGAGAGGTCCGCTGTCACATCACGCCGCAGAGCCTATCGTCGATCGCTGGCCAGATGATAGAGGTCACAGTATAGTAGCCTCGCTGTCATCGACAACGATACGTTGAGGAGGCAGAGGCACGATGGCGTGGCCTCACGGTCCTTGGGGTAGCTTTTACTTGAAGTGGGAAAAGTGTATTGATTTTCCTTCCTTTTCCACTCATCCTCATCTTTCGTTCTCTCTCTCTCTCTGGATATGTGTGAGACACATAGAGAGAGACACCTGTGTCCTTTACATCCATAATACAAAAACCTTTCGTATTGTCTCGGCTGTCTTAGACCACAAGGTCTTCGAGATTACATATTCTTTTATAATACCAACGACAGTTTATTTATTTGTATGTCCTTTGCCGACAAGTTGAAGATTGTGAACTTCCAGTAGTAGTGACGCGACGATACAAGTGAACCTCCTCCATTAATATTTGTTCTTTATTCTTGCTGCAAGTTTTCTTAAAAGATTTACCTTCTGTTTCCAGATTAATAAAGCAGATCTGTTCGCTTGGACTGATAGGAACATTGCTAACACTTGACGAACATGGAAACCGCATTAAGGAAACAAACGATGGCGAAGAAGTTCAAAGGAGTTTTCGATTTTTGTGACTAGTGTAATGTTTCTGTTGACTGATTAATACGTACTGGGTTAGTTGAAGGCCTTTCACACAGAATCTTATAAAAACGATACACGATCCCACCCGCCAGTACACGTGATAAGTTGCGAGAACACCCGAGTGCAGTGTACACACGTGCACACTCGCGATTTGCTGGGATCGAAGCAGACCAAACAGCCGCTAATAAAATTAGCATGGATTCATCGAATCCCAGCTGCCTGATAGCAGCTTTGTAATTATGCTGACTGATCCTCGGGATGTATAGACTCAGTGTGTGTGTACGTGCGTGCGCGCGAGCGTTAGTAACCGTTATAAGGCATGTCTGTTTTGTAGAAGTGTATTTCACGTCTAAACTACTAATTCAGGTACGGGTGCATTGTGGTAATGTATTTTATTTCTAAATTGCTCTTAAAATGTTACTTGTATTTGCGTCAAACATTAATTCTCAATACCCCTCCCTTAATCTTCACACAAAAAAGTTGTGTGTGGAGGGTGAGGAAGGGAGGAATTAATATTATCGCGTTAGAACACGTATTTTTATTTTCATCTCAAAGAATGGCATTGTTGCATCGTTTGGTTCTAGACTGCTCAGGGGTGGTGGAGGATTGTTGGGGGTGGGGTAGGGAAAAAGCTGAGAAACGTGCGGGATCAGGTCAGCGCAGGAAAATGTGTTGCTGTGGAGCAAATGGGAGATTATAGGTTAAACGGCCTGTACTCTCGCGCTCGGCGTGCGCACACGTTTTGGTTCCACGCGGGGTCTGGACTGGCACTACGTCATGTGATGCACGAGACAAAAATCGATTGCGAAGGAAAGAGGATGGCCGAGAAGGCGGGCTCAGCCAGGGATGGAGGGATGGGTGGGAAGGAGGAACGGTCGGAGAGGGTGGGGATTTGTTGCAGAAAGCAGACTAGCAGGGAGGGGGAGAAGCGGGCACATAGTGGAGACTGCGGAGAGGGATGGAGGGGTAGGATGATGATTTTTTATTTTTGTAAGGCCGGATATTGATGAACGTTGGTGACAGTCACGATGTGTGGATGGTGGTGGTGTAAGGTGGGGGTGGGGATGTTGATAGAGGTTGATAAAAGAAGAACAGCGTCTTTTGATGAAGATGCTTGAAGGCGAAAATAGGACTCGACGAGAGTTCTCAAGTGCTCGTGCTCCCCCTCCCTTCCCAGATCCACTCGCCTCTTGGTTGGCGTCTCCAGACCTTCCCCACCCCACCCCGCCACCCTCCTCGCCCCGCCCAGACCTCATTGTGCTCGGCTGGCTGTGCAGTGTCCTTACCCATCCTGGTTCTAGCCTTTGCTGGTCTGGCAGCATGGCACCTTGGTGTCTCGGGGTCCAGCAAGGGTGAGCGTAGAACGCTAGAAGAACATTTCAAGAAAGAGGCGGCGAGGACGGCAAGGCAAGAAGAAGTCGACACGACACTCGGGCAGGAAGGCTGTACAGCAAGTGCAAGAGAAAGGACAGACGTTGTCTCCAGGAGCGGACTGGGAGAAGGTTTAGCCATCGCAGAGTAAGGAGAAAGATGTAGCAACAACGGGGTTTTAAAGAAATAACTTGCAGACTTGAGTGTCGCCATGTGCTGCTTGGATCCGTGATTCGTCAACGACCTCCCATGGATAATGCGCCTTTGTTTTGGCTGTTGAAGAAGCAGAGTGAAGCGTCGGTGATTTATGGCAGAGAGCTGAAGGTAAGCTTTCTTGGTCAGGTTATATATATGATGTTGTTGCTTAGTTTAAAGACATGTTCGTCATCCCGTAGTCAGCTGAACGCATAAATATGCATTGTTTGTTGTCATAAACAAAGACTTTAGGGGCGCCATCAATGCGAGGTCATGTGCATCCAGAAGACCAAACTGTAAGCTATTGCTTTAGCAAGGTTACACAGTGGGTGTAGCGCATACAGACGTACAGTGAACTTACATGTGCGTGCATTTGTGCGATTGAATATTTTGCACGTGCAATAAGAAAAAAGCGGAGAGGAATTAACGAAGACGCCGCCAACATTGAAAATTGCATCTGGACGTGTATCAATAGGTAGCTTTAAAGCCTCTTCTATTTCATATCTTCATTTCCCATCGCATTCCATTCGTTCTTGAGGCAAATCAGACTCATAGGAGAAACAAAAAATACGAGCAGTATTGAGGTACAGCCAATACCCAAGACTGCGCATGTCGAGTTCACAGCATGACGTCATCGTTCAGAGGCGATGAAAGGTGCAGACGTGACCTTCAGACGGAGAGTAACACTACAAACACAATCGGAGACGGATTCATTGTTCATCAAAAATTGTGGATAATGTGTTCGGTGCATTCATAATATTTTTTTATATTGTTATCGAGGAAGAGGGCGTGATGCATGATTTTATTTTATAACCTTCGATGTCAGTTTTGGTTTATAACCCATGGGGTCGATGTTTAGCACAAATAGGACAATAAAACAAAAGTAGAGCATTATTAAATCGAGGGATATGGGGAGTATGTGTTTGTGCGCAAGACTAAATATGTAAATAGCAGAGCTTTGCGCGATTTTGTACAAGAAAATCATCAGTCTTATGTCAGTGACTAGTAAAGAAAATAAATGACAGCCGTGGGTTAAATATAAGTACATTTCATCTGAAATCAATTCGGAAATGACAGGTAGTTACGAATATATGTTTTAGGGACTACTGCACACAAAGGTGTAACATCTCAGGGGATTCTTTTTCAAAGGGACCATATTTATGAATCGTTACCCAGGGACAACATGGTGAAATTAAGGAAAAGTTACGACGGACTATCTAGACCCCGCAGATAATGCTTTGTGTTACTTCACCCTAGGACATCGTTGCCACTGCTATAAAACTACGAGGTCAGGGGTCGTGCAACAGAGATAAGAGTTGGCCCTTGAATAAGCCGGGATAGCGACCTAACTCTCGCTCCGTGAATACCGCCTCCGGACGACTGTTAGTGTGGTCCGGTGGTGCAACGGTTAGCGCCTGTCCACCAATACAGTTAGGACTTGCTGTCTTGGGTTCAGATCTCATCTCGGGCTCATTGTTCTTTCTCTTCATGTGGCATCTGTTTACAGGAGTGGCTGCTTTGCCGTGATATACCCTTAGTTGGCTCGCATAAAGTACCAATTCCACCCTATCCTGGACGATTGTGGAAGTTACTACTACTAAGATTTGTATAACACATTTCCACACACGGAGGCGAGCTAAATACACTTCACAAGAGTTCAGAGGCAGTGGCGGGGGACGTGTTCTACGCCGAGCCAACAACTAAGGCTATATCACGGCAAGGCAACCAGCCCTGTGAACAGATGCCACGTGCAGAGAAAGAGTGTGCCCGAGACGAGAGCTGAACCCAGAACAACCAGGCCTCACTGTATTGGTGACAGACGCTAACCGTTGCGACACAGGACCACCCTCATGGGCAGTAGGGAAAGACGCCGTGTGATGTCATCACAATCGAGTACAAACAAACACAACATACATAAACAAACATGCACCAGTTAACAATACAAGAGCATGAAGGAACGCAGAGATAGGAGAGTGTGTGTGTGTATTCTGTATAATAGAATATATTTTTGAGCTCACGTCTTGTTCATTGGATTGCTTAATGTTCACCGGTATTGCAGAACACTGGAAAAAAAGATTCTTCCTTGTGTATGTTTTAAACGCGTTATCTTTTTATATGACATATTACTTAATTTTTACTGCCTATTCTAAACACATTCTTGCATATAAAATAAATTCAAACAGCTCCTGATAATTTTACAATTTATTAGAAGACGTGAAAAATGTACAAACTACAGGGCTCCTTTCATTCTTTTCAGCTTAGTTTTGATTTTCCTGGAGATGATGGATTGTCTTGGCAGCAAGAACAAAGAAAGAATTTGCTGCTCATAAAAGATGTGAAAAGCGGACCGATTCCAGAAATGTACTAAAAGACATGTAGGAGGCGGGGACATTAAAAGTGTTTAATCCTCCCCGGTAGTGGCGTAATCAAACCTAGCTTTTGACTTAACACAATAAAGTCCAGTTTATTTAGAACTACTCCCTCCCCGAAAAAAGGAAAACAACAACAAACAGCAAAAATCTTTACCTTTTAGGCAGGGCAGTCAACTGAAGTTTCACTGACCGCTGGCTATCCGGCGTGGGTGGATGTATTTTGTATGTGATTGTAAGTTTGCTTGATTGTGATACCCATCTCTGTCATAGGGCATCAATACCTACCGTGTCTTGTATCTTGTAAAGCGCACTGAGCTCAGCTCCTTGTAGGGACATTCGCTATATCAATCCTACTGTTATGTGACAAAGCAGGCGAGTTGTTGAAGTTTTGGATAAAGTAAAGGACTACACCGCAATTTGGTGAAAAAGCTTTCTAAAGGGTCACTGCTAGACATATTCTCATGTGAAATCGTCTTTTCTCGGTAATAACCGTGAAAGACAACATTGACCATTTCTATAACAACGAATACTGCTGACAAAAAGAAGTGCTGTTTGGGAAAGTGCATAGTTAGAGCGCTACAGACCCGGAGGCTGCAGGTTCGACACCCATGAGTTGCAGCTAAGTCCGCTGTCGGGAGTGGAAACCTGACTCCGTAGAGGGTTGGGGGGATGATAAGGAAAGGAAATGGCCACCGCCCACCTAAAATAAAACAAAACAGCCCAAAACAAACACAAACAAAAATTTACAGCTCGCCACTAATCGACCAAAAATGGTTACGCGGCGATCCTTAGTTTATATATCTTTCTTTTGAAATGAGGTTGAAAACATAGTATTAAGAGACTAATCCACACTGGACTATCTCAAATGTTTTTAATTTTAAAGTTATGTGGTAAGCTAATCTGCAAAATTACTTATGTAATTGATTAAAATAGATTTATAAAGCAGAATTCTTTCAGTGCATTAGTAGCACCAGCCTCTACCAACATTCAGTGAGAATATTAAACTGTGACACTTGTAAATCTTGTGTAATTAAAGGAATGATAATAAATTAGATTGAAATAAATGCACGCTTAATGTCAGTAAAAAGTTTTATTTAATGTATGACAATTTTTCCCATATAAAAATTTCTCATTATTCGTGCTTATTTATTTAAACTTTTCGTTAGTTTTCTCGATTTACACTGACGTTTCACTCTGATTCTATATACATCACTTATACACACACACACACACGTCAGATAAACGGTTTCAAATTTTAAGTGAGAATGACTTATAAACAAAAATACCAAACAGTCACTTTCATAGGTTGTTTTTTTTTTTTTTGTTTTGTTTTGTTTTTTTTTGGTAAAGGCTTCAGAAATCATCATCATCATTCCTTGCTACTCCTCGAGGAGCATAGGGCCGCATCAACACCTCGCCAGCGGACCCGGTTTTGGGCAGCCCCCCTCAGTTGGGCCCATGTGGTTCCGGCAGCCTTTGCCAAAGGCTTCAGAAATACTTTTGTGAAATGTTGTATGTTATCATAAAAGCAAAATGTTTGTAGCGATTTTCTCCCGAGTCTCACCTTTTTTCACTTCTGTGTTTACATTCAGTTACCCAATGCTCATGGAAACCAATATTAAAAATAATTGAAATATTTGAAGATGTGTGTGGTACTGAATATTTCTAGGTGAACCGAGCCATTTCAGACTTTGTGCCATTTCTGTTGTTGTGAGTAGCGTGCAGGTTCAGCACGTTTTGCAACAGCGAGTCCAGTCGATGATGAACAGTCTGATTAGTTAACGGAAGCTGTTTTCATCAACCACTGCACTTGCGGGCGAGAAGAAGCCATCCAGTTGTTCCTCAAGGAGGCTTGCATTATAGGATGGACCGTGCTTATTTTGTTCGTATAACGGGTTTTATAACAATCAAAATCATTGCAACAGAAACGGTACTTTTAGAAGCCACAGTATGACGGTGATGGATGTGACCAGTCGGCCGTGTCGGTGTCCCTGTAAGCTCGCGCGCCAGCAAGTTGCGGTGTCGGTAAGGATGCTTCCTCTGGCTGAGACCCGTCTGGGTACATTGAGGGCAAACCTTTCAAATATCGACTAGGGATCCTTATTACAGGCCTCGTCCCTCCACGTCTTCACCTCTTTTTGTGAGGGGAAGTAGGAAGAGAGACGGCAGTGGACTCAAAGAACTGTTTTAATAATGAGCTGGCATCCATATTTTGGGGAGAATTATGCACGTTTGTGAACTTTCATCTCCAGTGCGGAAAACCTCTTCGGGATTTGTATATCTCCTCATCGCTGTGTCATGTCGGTGCATTTTTTTTTTAGAAAGATCATCGTTAAAATGCTTGCGAAACTTACTAAACGGTCATCAGTCATTAGTTTCAAATGTCAACCTTGTGTTTCATGAATTTTATAAATAATAGCCCAAAACGTTGCTGAGATATGAATGTTTGCAGCAGAAGATTAAAAAAAAAAAAATCCAACTAATTGTAATACTTCATCGACATCAACATCACTTTGATTATCAGATATGCTAACTATGTCAATGTGTAGATGATTGTTTTGTTATTCAATATGAATATTTATGGGTCAAATTTCATTAGTAAACGTGATGAATGTTTAGCGGAGAGCCAACAAAACGCACTCAGAGTAATAACTAAAAACAAAAGCATCATCATAATATTGATATATAAAGATTAAAAACAATGAAAGAAAGAGCTAAAAGAAGTAAGGAGTTGAGTTGTGAATATGCAGTTCGTAATACCAGTCTGTTGGTAGAAAAACTTTTGGCGAGACGAGGCATTTTCGGAAGAGTATTGTAAACAACTGTGCTCTCTCAGAATTTGATGGCATTGCTGCCTTCCTAAGACCTGTTTGAAGCTGCCAATATTTAATCAGCTCTAGTGTGCTATGCTTCCCGAATAATAATAACAACAACAATGTCCCTACAAGTGGTTTTTCTATTTTTATTACAAAATACTTTTATTTATACGCACCCACGCGCGTTTCTCTCAATTAGTTCTCATTTGTAAAGTAGATGAATTCTTCTGTATACACAATATATTCAGGAGGAACTGCAAACTGCAGAGGCTGCATGCGTTGTTGGTGTTGCAGCTGTTGTGACAACGGCTTAGACCGGCACTGTCGTGCATTGGCTGCCTACATCCGATTACAACCAAAAGGCGGACGTGAGCAGACATGGACCATCCTCTCCGCCTGCATGCTCACTCGCGCGCGCGGCTATCTCTGGACGTGGGCGCGTGCGCTTGACCGTTCGGTGGAATGTAGAGCAGACGTGATCAGAATGAGCGTTGCTAAGGAAAGTCGGATTGATCAGAAACTGTCTTGCATACATTTTGGCATAGATCGAATTTGAACGCCGCGATCTCTGTGAAAGCCGAAGTGTACGGATGCTTCCTAAGTGACGTCATCTTGACTGAGCCAATCGCATGCTAGGAGACAGTGCACGAGACACCCTTCTGCCTTTTCCGTAAAAAAAAAAGAAGAAAAAAGAAAAAAAGAAAAAAAAAAACTAAAAAAAAAAATCCAAAACCGCCTTATTGACTGTTTTCGCCTCGGAACCTATCTGCCTGTACACACCAGAAACAGCGGCAGTCGCAGACGTGGTACTAATCGTGTTTCATTCTTTTCTCCCTGGTGTCTGGAGAAAATGTAAAGTCTCCATTTTTTTTTTTAAAGATTGATTCACAGGATGCTTCGAAGTTGTGTAGTCCAGTAGCAGCAGCAGTAAACGTATGCTCCAGTTCCAACCTACCCCATCGCACACACACACACACATATATATAAGGTCATAGTCATGGAGCGGATTTGGAGGTGCCTCGGAACCTGCTGCCGCTTGGGTCTCTAGCTAAAGATCGGAGGTAAGGCAACATCGAGAGGCAACCATATACCTCCGAGAAGACAGGATTGGACATTGGGAGGGTGGAGATGGGATATATCGCCGAAAGTAATAGTGAATTTAGTGGAGAGTTGGTGGAGGCTTGTCACCGCAGCGGCTAGTCTGTAGAGTCTGGGACTGTGGATTGTTCCCATTACGCAACTTGTGCATCACGTGATGCTCATGGTTCGTTGACGTTCGCGGTGTGCGCTTATATCACGGACGAATATTAGTTCGTGCTTATATTAAGGCTTCTTAGTCCGTTCCGTGACAACAGTGACTAGAGCCTGCACGGCTTTTACCATCTACCCCCTTCTCCCCAACATCACACGTGTCCTAGCCTGATGACTTCTCCTAGTCACGCTCACACTAGAGATTTGCTGTGACGTAACTACGACATCACGTTCTGCTCCATGTATTTCACTCCAGTAGCTGGCAGACTTGTTTTATTTACTCCTTCCGACCGTGGTGTACCGTTGGCGTAAGTTCTCGAAACGAAACGTCGTTACTGTGCCTTCTATCAACGTCCTATCCTTTCTTCCCACTTCAAGGCTTTTTTTTTTCTTTCACGCCTTCACTGAAATTGAAAACGAAAAGGAAAATCCGTTCAGCAGGCTGTGCAGGAAAAGAAATAATTGCCGTAGTACAGTTTTGCTGCGCTGGGGTCGTAGATGTGAACCTTCCCCAGGGCAAAGTCAGGAACTGAAGGAAAAGCATCTTGTTTTCGCAGTTAGAAGGAAATTCACTACTTTATGTTTCCTTTTACCATGGCATCTTTGCTATCGCTTTACAACTAATACTCCAGGTGTAAGACATCTGTAGGGTCTGTACACCGCTTTATAACTTCGGAAACTAGACGCGTTTCCTTGCGTTCCCCAAGTCCCACAGCCCTTTAAGGTTTAAGGCACGCTTAACTTGCTGGCTTTAAATGTCTACATTTGTTTTCCTTTTGTGACTGGGTAAAGTTCTGCGAAAAATAGTTTCCAAAAATCTTGGATGATTCCCCACTTCCATTCCCCAAATACCCGCCTACAAACATCCCCATGCACACACAGAGATCAACAACACTGACGTCAGGATTGTACGTTGATAAATTTACGTTGTCAAGGCAACAGCCAATGAGGAAGCTGAGACCATATGTGAAAGGCCGAACGTACACCATACAGGAAAGAATGAATTCGATGCGATAGAGGGAGGTGAAGGTACTTGTCAGGCCAGATGGAATCAGTTATTGAAGAATGACCACTGGGGTAGAAGAATGACCACTAGGGTTGCCATCACTGCCATGTGCTCCTCCCTCCTCCTCGGATAAAACCATTCCTTGCCGTCCTAAAGTAAAAGTTTGACCTTTAATTAGACATAACTGTGTACAAACGTGACATCACGAGTTTGACCTTTATGGGTGTATGGTCTTTATAAGTATGTCGAGAAAGTAACCCAGATTTGGAAAATAGAATCTTGCCGTAAGCCTTACTCGGGAGACCTTTAAGAGAGGAGACCCGCTGAGATGGTCTGTCAGCAGCACAGCTGACATTTGTGTGGAGATGTAAAAGACGATGCCAAAATTGTATTTCAAGGTTTTAAAGACGCCGCTGTTGCAGCTGGGGAGAGTTGTGCGGGGGGATAGTGAGAGAGAAGGGGATCACTAAGTTGCATAGCAACAGCGTTATTTTCTGACCAGCCAGCCAAAAATACTGGCGCTCGCCAGGCTTCTGACAAAGATTTTGTAAGCTTCTTGAGAAATGGTGCCGTGCGTCCAACATGGATTGCCGTCATGCGCATGCGCATGCGCGTCCCGCCGCGTGGCCTGCTCGTGTCCGCCGCACGAGTCGTCAAGGCAGCAAGGACCAGTCATGGTACCAAAGCATCCAGCAGATTGCTCGCGGTGCTGTAGTCTTCAGGGGAGAGGTTCCGAGTAACACGCCATGCATGCACGCGAGGCAGTCCGCATCAGTCTGGATGTGATGTGCATATTGCACGAAGGAGAGTTGACCAAAGACTTCTGTGCGTTATAAATAAAAAAATAAGGTTTTTATTTCATTTTCCCATTTATTCCTCATTCTGTTTAAATTGAAGACTTTTTTGGTTTGTAGACAAATCGTGTGATTTTCTCGTGACCACGAGTACGTGTGTGTGTGTGTGGACACGCTTACTAGCTAGCTAACAAGTGTATTGCCGGCTCTCAGGGAGGTGCCGCTTCTACTTTGCAGATTTGGTGCTGACTGTGCTGGCCGTGTCGCTAATGATCATGCTGCTTGGGACTCGAACCATGGAATGCATGGAACGGTCCGCGGAGCTCTACTACACACTCCGCCCCACGTCCAAGTCCTCCATCTTCAAACTCTTCACTGGTCGTTACCCGGCGCCACAGTTCTGCGAAGTGTACTGGGACTGGGCAGAGCCCCAGGCAGTGGGAAGAGCCATGACCTTTAGCATACGGGTAGGTAGCCTGTCCTTGTGTGTGTGTGTCTCACAGTCTGTTTGTCAGTCGGTCGTTCTCCTGTCTCGCTGTCACCCGAAGTCATTTAAAGAAACAAGATTAGCATGCTTCTATCACATGAACGACTAAAATATTTGATAATATACAATGCTGTTACTTCGTCATTGTCGTCGTCATACCCTCCCCACCACCACCACTACCTCCTCCGTTATTGACGCCTAGAAGGCTAAATAATAACATTTTTTCCATCTCTTCTCATCCTTTCCGGTTCTGCATGATGTACATGCGATTTAAACGGATTTCCGCAACTGCAAACGTTGATTCCCTGAAGGTGTAGCTGGGTCCATCTCGTATAGTTGTGGATATTTTTAATAATTGCCTCATTCCGCCTTCTAGTGTCGGTTCTTGGAAGTCCTGTCACTCCGGAGGCCCATCGTATCTCGTTTGATGGTCGCGCAGCACCAGACTTGTTTGTCCATAAAAAAAGACTTTTTTGCAATATGATGGACCTGTCTGAGAAAATATCATCTCAAACTTTACAGATATTTTAAAAACTGAAACATAAACATCTGAATTCCGCAGCAATCAGAATCATGTCAATCTCGTAGGTCCCTTTGCATTGTTTTTGAAAAAGGATAGTGCCAGTGTGAAAAAATACAGAAGAATTTTTTGTGTCTTATCGTATTCGTGCCTGTGTATTTTTTATACTTTTCTTGCTCCTCGATTATTCTTCTAGCACAGACTAAACTAGCCTCATAATGTTCACATTATCATTTTGATAAACTAATAAACCAGTTATGTTTTGGACTTTCAAAATCGTTAACCATTTCAATGAGTTTGGTGCACATGTAATTTGATGCAGCTGCATTTAGTGTTCTGTTTGTTAGATAAGTAGATAAAATAAGTCCAAAAGTATTTTTAAAACACTTTTATTTGAACTGTACTAAAAATGGTAATTTTTTTCATTAGGTCTCGGGATTTTCTTTAATACGTATAACTTAAAATATGAAAGTGTGAGGGGCACTGTCGGAAATATTTTATAATTGTTTCTAAGAGTCCCTCACACTTTTATGTTTTAAGTTATATGTATAGAAAATATTTTTAAACTTTTTAAAAACATTTTAGTCTTTTTGAATTTTGTCATCGATTTTTTCGTTTTAAATGCAATCATCCGAGGGAAGGAAATATCGCATGCGAACGCGGCACCAAGTCTTCGTTCTTACATTTTTGGTTGAAATGTTACATTTCTGGAAAAGAAAATTATACTTCTTGTGGAAGTAAGGGATTTAATATTGTATTGTCACCGGAAATTAGTAACTGGGGAAAATTTCAGACCTCTAGGACGATGGGAAGTGGAGGAAAAATTCGAACAGGACAGGCAGCGAGTTTAATAAAATTCTGTAAAATACATCAATAAAATTAGTCTAAGTATTTAGTTCCCTCAGTTATAAGCGTGAGTGATCAGAAGAATACAGTTTTGTTTGTGCTCTCACTGTCTATGTGAATAGATGGGATAGCAATTTTTTTTTTTTTAAAGTATTAATCTACCGTATTTTATGTGGTCTTCAAAACGCGGCGAAAGCAGTCTCTCGTTTCAAAACAAAACAAAACAAAATCTCTCTGCTTCACTCATGCCTAGATGGAGCAGACGCATAAAACTCAAGCCCTGGCATCTGGCTCTGTTGGTACAGCACAATGACACACAACACTTTGAACCGCAAGAATTTTTTTCCGCCATGATTGATTGACGGTACGCGACTCGGCCATTCTCGAAGGGAACACCGGAAGACGCGCAAACACACTGCGCGAACAAAACCGGTTTTCACACTGTCCGGAGCTGTTCCGCCATCTATGTAACTCCATTTCTTTTTTTTTTTTTTTTTCGCATCAGTCCTGCCTCCCAGCAGGAGTATCAACTGACAGTGTTGGAATGACCATAAACTAGGAAATCCTCCGACCGAGTAGCCAGCCGTTTAATCGCCCTTTAGGGGCTGGGCCCAGACCGGGACCTTCACCTACCGTGTCATGGCGTGTTCTTTCATGTCCACACGGTTAAAGTTTATACCGATATGCGTCACTGTGGGAATAATGAACTTCTAGGCGTTCTTTGCAACCCCATTAACCACTGTTTTCATTCCACAGACATTTGTTGTAGTCTATTACACACACCCCGACCCAGTTCCCAACAACCAGTTCCACCACCACCTCTGACCTTATAACTAAATAAGTTATAAGTTATTCATTAGTGATAACGCTAATGTTTTGGGCAATTTACCGTGCTACTATAAATCTATTATTTTTAAAGTGTGATAGTTTCTGTTAAAATCTTTTTTCGTGTATGTCATCATCGCTCTTGTAAGTTAAGGAGCGTTATACCCCTCGGGTGTTCAGTAGTTTAATTGCGAGAGCTTCATTACGTCCGTGTTTATAAATTAGAAACCGAAAGCGATTGCATATTTAGGGCAATGAGGGCTTTTCTCTGTTTCAGCTGTTTATTTTTTCGCTCATTTCGATTTGTTTTTGGCAGTAGACCTAAGTGCTTGCGCCACCAATGAAAATTGCTGCCATTTCCGTCTGAACATGCAGTGAGCTGTTAGTAAAATAATTTTAAAGGGTCTCGCCTCCCATCTAAGATATTCTGCCCTTTCCCTATCAGCCAATGAAATATCTCGTTATCGGCCTGAAGCCACAATCTGACACACGTGTCTTCGCCCTTAAAATCGTGATTCTACTCATGTGACCTGCGTGCTAGTATACGGTGAGGGCAAGGGTCTAAAAGTTCAGTCACTTTCTACCTAATTTTTTTTATGGATGTGATTTTTTTGTAGGGGGCTTGGACATTTAATCAAAGACCGTTAACTCAGTGGTCTTAGATCTTACCAAGAACTTTCCTGCGTGAAATTAAGTTATAAAACTTTTACGAAGTGATAAAAGTTCAGATTCAGTCCCCCGGCCTCCTCTCAACAAAAAAATGTCCAATCTTTTAATGAACAGTTTTGACAGGTATTGACTTTCTCTCGTGTGATGCCTTTGGTGACGTACCAATCGCGGTGCATGATCGCATCTTTCGCTCAAGCTTTGGGAGTGACGTCTCATCGCCTTCCTCTTTGTCACGTTCCGCAGGCCTGAGTAACGTGTCTTCGGCGTCTTCCCTTGCTAAGCTGCTGCAGCTCCTCGTCGTCTTCGCCCCCCCCATCTCTTGTCGCCGAATTGGCACCAATAATGGAATCGAAAGAATTGGCCTTTCTAGATACTATTAGTGCAGGCTTGATCGCAAGCAATGCTACTTGCGAAAGCGAAGATCTGTAGCCACGTGGGCACGTGTCCGCGATCGTGCTGCCCTCTCCCCCCACCGTAGGGAAAGCTGCGTGACAACATGGCAGCCCAGCGTCCATCCTCCCCGCGGTGAAGAGCAGAAAGTCATTTTGTGAAGGAACGGAACAAAGCAAGTCAGGAAACGGTTGGGGGCGAGGTATTGAGGGTGGGGTCGATGGAGGGTTGTGCGCCACCTTTATTGATTTCTGCTGGGGAGTGATCGAGGTTTGTTCCTCCCCCCTCCCACTCTATCCCCGTCTTCCTGGTCCCCCATCCCAACTCCTCTGTCGTTTTGCCCTCTACGGGGGATAGAAGCAAGAAACGGTTTGTTGATCTCGGCGTCTCACAGCGCTTAGTTTGCGGAGACATCGATTGCGTCACTAACTGATCTTCGCTCTTTGCCCTCGTTTCCTGTCAGCACCAGCAGAGCCGGGGCTCGCGCTCTCTCTCTCAGCCACCCCCACTCCCAGAGACATGGGATGGGGTGTCTAATTGCCCCGTCCCTCCCCCACCATTCAGCCGCTCTTCGTTGTGACGTGCGCCTCAAGCCTTGGTCTTCGGTGTTCTTTCTTTTTATCATCTTGAAATCTTCACTGCAATCCTCCTTTTCGCATATCCCCCACAACCTCTCTTCTCTTCCCCTCTCCCAGTGATCTTAAGTCTCATTGGTTTTATGATCTTGTTTTCTCATCATCCAGAAACCATTTACTTATTTCTTTCTTGGTTTCACTCTTTTCTCCGTCTTTCCATCACTGCGTCACTGTTGCTAATAGGAGAAGGCGGTCCAGTGGGCAGAATTCTTTGTTCCACCTTAAAAGGGGAAAAATATTTCAGTGTCCAAAAATTTGCCATGCATAAATTTAGGCCAACTTGACACCAGCACAGAAAAATACAAATACTTTGTTCATAACGAATAGAGCAAGAAAACATCAGCTAATCATCATACCCGACTTGTACAACAAGAATGCATGAATATTCAGATATTTTTATGCATTATACGCCCATTTTTCTGTGAGCACAATACCTAACCTAGACCTGAACCCAAACTAAACCTATCGCAAACCCTAACACTTAATCCAGATCCTAACCCCAAGACTAACCTCAATGCTATATAAAAATGAGAAAAAAACTTACCCTGCTCTTACCACTGCG
This sequence comes from Pomacea maculata, assembly GCA_004794325.1. Lineage (NCBI taxonomy): Eukaryota > Metazoa > Mollusca > Gastropoda > Architaenioglossa > Ampullariidae > Pomacea > Pomacea maculata. Next base: position 416,123 of record SRHC01001329.1, on the reverse strand, counting down.
CTACGACAGCTTAATGACTTTCAAAGAAAGTTATACATCATTCTCTATCTTTTCCTCCCACCCCATGTCTTTAAACACTTTTTCATTGGCTAAATTTACCTCTTATTCCTAGAAGGAACAACAATATCCCATCGAGGTTAGCCACATCATTAGTCTAGTGAAGATTGGGTTCCAGAGTTCAGATCTTGTTTTGGACATGCTGTTCTTTAGCTTGTTTTTTCCCTCCTCTTTCCTGCTAGCAATAGACCTAGTCAACCTAATGCTGTTTTTTTGCTTCTACCCCAATCTTGCCTGTGCTTTTCCTCCTCTTGCCAATGATATTTTGTCACTTTTGTATTTAGCTTTCCCACAGTTAAGCATGGGTTTTCTGATTTGCCCCATACACTAAAAGAATGCTTTAATCTACCCTATAATTTTTCACCATTCTCAACAGACCCACTGTGTATTCTTTTAAACACAAAGCTCTTATCCTGCCTTCATTGTCGTCATAAATTGTAATCACTCTTTTACATGTTTATCCTCAACCCCCACTGCCTTACCTAAAATTCGACCACCACTTCACACCTGTCTTACTGTATGCTATGTCATCTTGCCCATCATCTGCCTCGCATCTTTAGTAGTGTTTCCCTGACACGCTTTTCATCTGGAGCCCCATTGAAGGCTTACAGTCTTCATCATCTTAGAATACAGCCCCTGCTGAGTCAATCCAGCTATTACAAGACTGGGACTGATTGTTCAGTTTTTCCAGAAGAACGGCACACCCTACCCAATTTCAACGGCAGACAATGTGCTGGTGGAGATCCTGCACCAGAATGCCAAGGTTGCCACAACAATTGACCTGGGCAGCGAGGAGCCATGCAATGCTAATGTGGCCAGAGTGTCCTTCACTGTCCACAAGTCCGGCGAGTACAGCATTTCCGTCATGATCGATGGACACCACATCAAGGGCAGTCCCTTCAAGAAGACCTTTGAACCAGGTCAGTTGGCATATAGCAACAGCTCTTTTGTATTCGTTCACATATCAACATATTGCAGACATATTATGTGTATCTAAATGTCTTTTGAATATTTGAATACATTCTTTCAAATAGGAGAAATAAAGGCATGTGACTTGAATACTTTTCCTACAGGTCCCATCGATGCCAGCAAGACTGGCTTCATGAACTACAGTTCCACGGTGGTGTGTGCAGCAGGGACCTCCCATCCTCTCACTATAGAGACAAGGGACTCCTTCAACAACCTGGCAGCTTACCGCACTGACCAGAAATATTTTTTCAAAATCAGAGTGGAAGAGGTAAGTAGGGCATCCGGTGTGTTGACATGTGCCCATTTACTGGCATTAAAGTTATCTGAAACTTTACTAAGGACTTCAGTACTTCCTGCTTATGAAGTATGTTGAAAGGAAGGAAAGGGGTTGATATAGATGAGGATGCATGCATTTAATTTTTGTGTGAGTGTGAGAAGGGATACCTTTTGTTTTTTGTCAATGTATGTAGGGGGCAGGGGTAGTAAGTTGTGTGTAAATGATCCTTAATGTATATGTGTAAGTGTGGCAAGGGATTCAAATGTTTAAACAAGAAGAAATGTAATAACTATCATCTTTGGCATTCAGTGTTACACATTGTTAGTAAAATGTTAGTTGAGGAAAATTAATGTCATATCCAAACCTGTGCAGGCCATTTTTGTATGCTGATTTTTTTTCATTCATTTTAGATTTACTTTTGTCCTTTTGCCACTCATCCTATCCTTTATTTGTACTAAAATTTGAAGAATTTTATTTGGGTTTTTGTTCTTTGTCCTTGCAGGCAGGAACTAACATACGCTACACACCCACCACACAAATAATTTATAATGTCCAGGAGAAAAAGCTAACAATGTACATACAGATGGAAAAAGAAGGTTGTTTTCAAGCTACAGTGTCTTACGGAGACGTCAGACTTAAAAATGGCGACTTCAGTATTCTTGTGCTGAACAGTAAGCAGCAAGCTAATAATAACAACTCTTCCTTGTTTTTTTCTTAGAATAATTAGTGTGCTTTCAGACTTTGGCCACACTTTAATTAAGAACTTTTGTAGGAACAATGTTTAAAGTTACATTTTCAGTTTTTGATGTTTGAAGGTTTTTTACCCTTTATTACAGTAGTCTTGCCCTTACTGTACCATAACATGCACAAGACAAATTCTTTTCATTTTTTAAAGTTAATCAAAGTTCTTTTGTTTTCAGATTAGTCCAACATCATCTGTGGAACTATTTTGAACAGTCTTTTAGCTAGCATATCGGGAGTAAAAAATAAAGTTCTGTTTTGTGTTTTGCACGAACTTTTGGGCAGAACTTTGAACAGTCAGTATGAAATGGGATTTTAATCTCTTTTTCTTTGACTGATTAATTCCAGGCGAGGAGCTGACTAAGGTGAAAAAGAATGTCGTGAAGCGACGGCATAATCTGTATTATGAGGTGCGGCTTCTGGCCTGCAATAACGAAACTCTCGAGAAGCCCAAGAAAGTCTTCCTGTACATTTCACCAAAGGTAAGAAGCAGTGTGGTATAGTTTATTCCTTGTTGCTCCAGCATAGGGCCGCAACAACACCTCGCCAGTATATATACACATATGTATGCACAGTAGAGCATATAGCAATTGAAATCAATAATTTTTCCTTACCAAGGTATATTGATTGATAAGATGCTTTCATTTTGGTCTTCTTTATTTGTTTCAGCAAATTACCCTGAAGGAATTTTATTTAAAAATCTACCCAAAGAAGTTGTTTACTTTTAGAGTCTGCCCTTCTACAAAGGTGAGTGAGTGCAGACATATCTTTATATTGGATTTTGATCAGACACACTTAAACATTTCACAACTACATAGAGAATTCCTGTCAGATTTATCAAAGCTTTTGACATCTTTGATAACATTGGAATGGGTTATTATTTTTTTATACGAACTAATTTTGATGCAAGTGAGGTAAACATTTTGGTTGCTGGGAGCTCACATTCTACCACAAATAGGAGCTTGTAGTTTCCATTATCTTTAGCAATTAGCAGTGTAGATTCTTTCTTTGTCCTTGTCCAGTTTTGTCTGCAGTAAGTTTGATACAGTGATGCCTCTGCTTCAAAACTGCACAAAGATCTACAGTCATAAAGAAAGTCTGTTTCTATCCTGTTTGGCAAGCAGTTGCTTTTGCTGGTATCTTTGCAGTTTTACTTCAATGGCTTCAACAGACAGGTGGGGGCTCCCAGTTTTACTATAGACGATGGAGCTCAGCCCCCTCTTATGCTAGCCTCTAAAGACCGGAACACAATAGCTGCTACCTTTTCCTGCTTCCTGCTGCAGAGCATTGGTAATGAAAGAAAAAAAGCCTTAGAAGCCTGAGAGAGGGAGAGTTTGTGTGTGGGTGTGTGTGTTCATGCTCATGCAAGTGCATGTATACACATGCATATATGCATGTGTGGATGCAAGTTTGTATGGTGTTTGCATTGTAACAAGCACACTTATTAGGGATGATGTGTACTGCTGGAAGCACTGTTCTTTTCTCCATCCTGCACCCTCTCCTTGGTCATTGGCCAGGACAGCATAAGCTGCTCCTGGAGACCCTGGTGATGGGGACATTGCCCCTGAAGTTTTGCATAATCATAGGCTATAAAGGCTAAATATAGGCTAAAAGCAGTGCCTGCACCCAGTAGTTTAGTGGTTAAGACACTCACTTGTTACTACTGTGGTCAGAGGCCGTGGGTTCTGATCTTGTCCTGGGACATCAAGCACTCAGGTTCATTCCCCTCCCCCATCTCCATCATCCTTCACGCCTAGTGTGAAATTACCAGAGGGTGGAAGCACATAGAATTTATGTAGAATTAGGCATTAGAAGATAAGGTGCTCAACATTAGCGGAGTAGGCCATATTGGTAGAATAGGATAGCATTGGTATGCATATGCAAATAAACTAAATATCTCCATTTTAAATTTACATACCTCTTTGTGTGTATGAGTCAGCATGAATGTTTGCATGTTCTTGCTAAATGAATGAAATAATGATGTATTGCTTAATCAGACATATTACTCGGGCATGAAAATTGTGAACTAAAGCAGATAGGACATAGAACACACATAGTGAGGCAGAGAAGCCTTCAAGTTAGGAGTTAAACAACACACTGAAGAGATCACACTTTTGGAAATTCACAGTCTTTTGTGCAAAGCTGGCTAAGTGCAGGTGTGTAGTAGATGGGGAAAAAAACAAGAGGTATTAGAAAAATAACAAGAGGTATTACATTAGGTAGCTCACCCGATGAGTAACAGCCCTTAATTTTAGTGAAAATTCTCCTTGGCAACTTCCGTCCTCTTCCCTGAAACAACAAAGAGGAATTGACTGATTGGCGCAAGAGCTTTAGGAGCTGTGATTAATTGGGGGTCTGGCTACAGTGTTAGTCATGTAAAGCAGATCAATTCAGCTATAGAAAATTAATACATGCATGCATTTGTGTTCATGTGCATAAGATTCTGAGAGATCTATTCCCCTATCTATCTGAGAGATTCATTCAAAATCTAGGTTTTCATTTAATATTGCTATTGTTAGAACAAAAAATGTGTTTGATTGTGAATGTCATTTATAATTACTCTTTACCAAATGAATTGCAGTTCTGTAGCTTTGATTTATTCTGAGTGATTATTCTTTTATTGGCCAATTGACACATTGATTGATAGGTGGCTCAGAAACATTCCATGACAAGCAGGCATTCTTTAACCAAGAAGTACGGGACCTGCACTCTAAGAGGGCACATACTCCTCTTCCTCTCAAGGTTGACCGCTCAAAGCTTTTGCACCATGTAAGAAAGCTAATGATTTATTTTCTTGCTTTCTTGTGAGCATTGCAGGTCTTGCTTTGTCATTTTTCTCAGTGTAATAATACTTTTTAAGTTTATTATGTGTGTACTTGATGTTGTCTTGATTGGTTTCACAGCTCCTTAATATTTCTGAGTGTTTCAAAATTATTTTAAAAGCGCATTTAACATTCTTCTTTATTTATGTTAAGCCACAAATTGATTTCATCAAAAGTTGACAGCATTCAATATTGTTTTATGCTGCAGGATATCTCTAGTCAATTTTCACTGTGTCATTGCGTTAAAGCCATACATTTCTGTCCTGTTCATGTGTATTTCTCTGGACATTTAAAAATTTTGGCCATGATATATTGATAATTTGGAAAACCAGTGGCTCATGTGATTGTTTTGTTTCCAAGCAACTTTTCTTGCATGTACCCACCCAACCATCAACCTGTCCCTTGCTAATCCACTGAGAGACATTGAACACACTGGTGGTTAGTTGAGATCATGGTTGTGTTGCAGTCCTACAAGCTGACAAAGCACTTTGATTTGGGGGACTGGTGTCGTCTGCTGGAGGTGTCATTTGTAGGGGAGGAAGGTCTTGACTGGGGAGGTCTACGACGTGAGTGGTTTGAGCTGCTTTGCACGGAGTTGTTTGACCCTTCCCGCTCTGGTCTCTTCATGCGCTTTTCCAATTCCCCCCAAGCTTTGGTGAGTGATGTGTGTGTAATTCTGCTTTCAGTTATGATAAATTTCTGAGAGCTGATCTAATTTCAAAGCTTTTTTGCTTGAAAATTGTTAGCTTTTTTCATATGTAATTCCATGCTCCTTCAAGAAAGTGTGTGTGTGTGTGTGTGCATGCACGCACGTGTGTGGGGATGTGTGAGGAGAGGGAAGTGGAAGGCGAGAAAGTGAACTAAGAATACTTTTGCCTGCATTTGCATGACTGTGTGATTTGTGCAGTGATGCATCAAATGTTCTGAAAATATTTTAAAGAATACATCTTTGGTGAGGTCACTGAAGTACATCTGAAGTAGTCTCTCATCAAGAGAAAGTGCACAGCTTAAGTGAAATATGAACCTCTTAAGATGTTTTATTTTTTTTAATTTGCATATGAATGAATTCAAAGATCGATATTGTATTTAAGTATCTTGTTGGAACAAAAATTATTTATTTTTTCTGACACCACAAAGTTTCCTTCCATCATTGTTCATAATAAAATTTCAGTAAATCAAGAAAAATTAAATGAAGATGGCATACAAAGAATGCACATTTCAAATAATAACAGTTCTGCCCTAGTCTGAACTCAGGCAGTGACACATGTTTTTGTTTCTGTAGGTGATAATCATGAGATAATCCCAATTAAAGAAAACTTGACATGTTACAGTTAAGGACAGTGTATAGGATATACATTAAAGTCAGTAGGAGGTTACATGATCTCTATTCAAATCAACAGATTAAACTATTTCTTGAGAAACGTGGGTTTTCCACCCTTTCATGTAAACTGAAAATGAATTCTGCTTCTGCATGCTTGGCAATATATTTTTCTGACAGGTTCACCCAAATCCAAAGCGACCACAAGAGCTTCAACTGAAAATGTATGAATTTGCCGGCAAGATAGTAGGAAAATGTCTGTATGAATCATCTCTAGGACGGCCTTACAGAGAACTTGTCAAAGCCAGGTTCTCTCGTTCATTCTTGGCCCAGCTGATAGGGCTGAGAGTTAACTACAAGGTCAGTTATTTATTAAAAATACAAATCCTTAAACACCTATACAACTCAAGATTTATGGAGGGTTTTTTAGTCAGCTGTAAAGCATTCCACATTAGAGTGATGAGTGAGTTTACTTGAATTGTTGAGAACTGATCGAGTGACAGATGTTGCAGGTCTTATGGTCATATAGTACTTTAAGGGTAATATTACACTTTTGTGAAAATAAAGTTGTACAATAATGAATAATAATTTGTAGGATATTCATTCCATTCATTTACTTCCTTAACACTAGTTTGTATGCTGTTCATTTTGAGCTGTTACTGTACCATGTATATTCCTGTGCACGCATTACATTCAATCCTTAGAGATAAATTCTACATCCAGCTACATATAATAACTACAACCAGATTTCTTCCAGTCTACTTTGGTGGCCTCATTACTATTGCAGATATAAATTATAAACTAATCACCATTAGAGAAATATAGATTTTCAAGTAATAGGGTGGCAAAATATTGAGTCTATAGCTTCCTTTTAACTGCATTGCAGTACTTTGAGACAGACAACCCAGAACTGTATAAAACAAAAATCAAGTTCATTGAGGACAATGACATCGAAAACATGGAGGACATGGAACTGATGTTTTCAGAGGAGGAGTATAATGAGAGGGGACAGCTTGTCAGAGTAAGTGTGTACAGTATACCAACAGCATATAGATGTGTACAGAATACCACAGGCAGATAAGTGACATGTTTTTGACAGGAGTGGATAGGAGACAAACTTTCACAGTTGAACACATAATACATACACATGTGCACACATTCACGCACACAATTTTTCTCTCCTTTTCTTTTAATTTACAACACTCAATCAGATCCAAAAGATCAATCTATCAGTACTTTTGATAAACAAAATTACTAAAAATTATTGAGGAAAGAGAAATACTGTTTTAAGTGTGTGTATGCGCATGTTTGTATGTGCACATATGAACATGTATGTTTTAAAAAGAGAGAAAGGTGAGTTCTTGCACATGTGAGTGCATGTGTATGATGCCAGTAAAAAATATTTGGTGCACAGACGAAAGTCATTGTAGTTAATGTTCTCCTTCCAGACTGTAGACTTGGTGCCAGGTGGTAGCAACATTAGAGTAACTAACAAGAACAAGCTGCAGTATCTGGATCAGCTGGCCCAGTATCATCTGGCCACCTGTGTCAAAGATGAAGTGGAGAACTTTCTCAAAGGCCTAAATGAACTAATACCTGACAATCTGCTCAGCATCTTTGATGAAAATGAACTTGAGGTGGGTTGAACACTGTGTTTAGTTCCACAGAATTCAGTCCGTCTTGGCTTTACTTCTGCAGGATTGGTTGCTTAGATACTCTTTACCAAAAATTCAGATATTGCTGTTGCATTTTTCATTTTTTTTTCCCGCATTGACCTGTTCAGAGTAAAGGAAGGTAGACTGCAATGGAGTTCATGTGTTGCAGTTGCTGATGTGTGGTATGGGCACCTACAGTCTGGCTGACTTTAAAATCCACCACACAGTTACAGATCCATCTCCAACATTCAACAAAGTAAGACATTTCACTGTCTCACCCTCCAGTTTTCTTAATTAGTCCATGGTTTTTCTTAACTTTGGTCAGTGTTTGCTGTATCTAGATTTGGGCTGCACAAGCTACAGCAAGCAGCCACTAGTTCTTTGAGAAGGAGCTGAATCACATTCTCACAGGGAGCGAAAATGTTAACCCTATAACCTTTGTCTTAACTCTAGCTCAGGTAGGTTACTTCCCTGTGCAACTGTGTTTTTTGTTGTTTTTTTTTTGTGTGCAGGTACTGGATTGGTTCTGGACTGTAGTGGCAGGATTTACTGAAGAGCAGATGGCACGGCTACTTCAGTTTACGACAGGATCTTCCCAGTTGCCTCCTGGCGGCTTTGGGGAGTTGAACCCAAAAGTGCAACTTAGTCCATACCACCGCCATAATGCTTTGCCCATTGCACATACCTGGTAAAATTCTGACCATGACAGTGATGGTTGGTTAATGTGGATAGTTGTAGAGGGGATGAGGTTGGAAATGATGGTGTATGTTTATATGTAGTTATATAACTGTATGGATGTGCAGATAGAATTTATCTCTTCATTTCTTGAATTGTTTTATTTTGATTATTGTCTTTTTCTTGTTATATTACAAACACTTTATGATGTGTTATTTTGCTGCTATTTGCAAGGTATTTGTGGAGGTGTGGAATATATTTTGTAACTTTACTATTTAATGTGTACACTTGAATGTGTATTTGAAAATAGTTTTAGCAAATTTAACAATAATTTGGTGATTTCAGAATCATAATTTGGGTAGGGGGCATTTTTCTCTGTGTGTATGTGTGGCATATGTATATTTGAGAGAGAGTGGGAGGGTTAGTAGGGGGGAAAGCTATTTTTTCTTGTCTTCATTCCTTAAAATTTTTCTTGCAGTCTTTCTCTCAAACTACCTGAATGTGATTCAGTTATGTTTATTCTTTTTATCTCTGATGATTTTTAACATTTGGCTCATTTCAAATTGTCTTTCTCTCCAGTTTCAACCAGCTATGTCTGCCGAACTGTGATAACATCGAGCAGTTCCACAAAAATCTCCTTACAGCCATCAATGAGGGAAATCAAGGATTTGGGATGGTCTGATTTGCCTGCTCAATGATGGATTATTTTCAGACTTTTGCCTTTACGTGGCAGTTGAATAATCATTTGCTCCTTCAAACTACAGAGCAGAATTGCTCTCAGACGAAATAAAAGAAAGGAGTGACTGACATGAGTGTCACATGCTTCCCAGTTTTTCTCATCATATCTTTTTCCTGCGAGAAAGAGGGGTGAAGATGTTCGACAGTGATGATTACGAGGAACAAGATGGCATGGAACAAACTGCAGTGAAAAGTGTTTTTCTTTCTGTGCCGATTTAACCACATTTGCTCATGAAGAGAGAGGAGTGTCATTGCTGTGGACTCTCAAAAGGGTGGAATAGTTTACTTGTGGAAGCGTTTTACAAAATCTGATTATTTTTCCTCATTGACATTTGCTGTGCACATTCAGGTGTGGTATCGTTCAACATTGAATGATACTTGCCAAAAGGAGACAAGATGTGGCTTGACAATGGTGCTGGGTGCTACCACTTTATTCTTGCAGCACATGGATCTCGAACATGTTCTAGCTCTTGTATACAGCGACCAAAGGCTGTTGATGCATTAACAATCTGACAGAAGGTGGCAAGCAAGGTGACTGGCTTCTGTAGTCTGGCCACAGATGGATTACATCCTATATATTGTGACTTGTTTGGATAACAGAACTTCAGGGTTTGTGCAAGACAAGAATGATGGCTGTCAGCATAAGGTCAGAATAACATCATTCCACCATAATCAGTACAAGTTCAGAATAACATTGAGAATTACTATCCCAGAATAGCTCTGCGTTTGGAACCCAACAGTGTCTTGTTTGTGCCATTTTTTTTTTAATTTTCTGTGTACTTCCCCTCACCCCTGATGTGCAGAGGTTCTGAATGCAGCATAGAAATGAGCTTGCTGTATTCTCCACGTGCTGCCCTTGGAGTGCAAATGCAGTGTTGTGAGTGAAGTGCAAAATGTGCATTGTGGGTCCAACACAAGTGATGAGAAGCAGGAGGAAGAGTTTGTGGATGACACCAATTTCCAGCTGAAGGAAGGTCTGTGTCTATAGCAGTACATTCCCTTCACCGTCAGTTTATCAAGAATTACTTCTTGTGTTGTTGTTAAGTACCAACAGTTTTTTTTTTCATTTGTTCCTGACAATGCTTTAGGTCAGTCCAAGGTTGACTATTCCTTCGTCTTGAATGCAGGAGTATTCTGCACCACCAGAATTGCTCTTTGTTCAGATACACCGGGAAGAAAGAAAAAGGAGAAGAAAGAAGTACATACGTGATTTCTCTCCACACACAAACATGCACTATAAAAGTAATAAAACCTGCCAGCAACAACCTTGGTGAGCTTTGACATAATCGGCTAACAATATCTATGTCGCACACAACACACATGCACAGCACATTAAAAAGACACATAAAAAACAAGATATATAGGCATGCAGTCAGGAGTGGAAGTTATGGAAAGAGAGAAGAAAAAGGCACTAGCTACTTAAAAGTATGGTTGGAAAAGAGAGCTCTTAATGCCAAACTTGAAAGCCTGAAAGGCAGTATGTGTGCAAAGTAAATGATGGCAAAGCATTCCAGACACTTGGGCCAGAGAAAGAATAAACGGCCTCCAAACTTTTCTTAAGACTTATCTTACAAACATTTTGAAAAGGTGTTGCCATAGCATCTTTCAAAATCATCTTGATGTCTTTCCAAAAATCACATGAGATATCCAGTGTTTAAGGGCTGGTGTCTAGTAAATGGAATGGAACTGGATTATACCGGACTGTCTACTCACATTTGAGAATTAGTTAATTTTTTTAGAATCTGTGGTTAGAGTGCTGGTGTCCAAACTGAGAGGCCTGCTGGTTTGATATCCACAGCAGACTTACCCAGTTTGACACAGATGGTGTGAGTGGGTACCTGACTGCATAGAGGGTTGGGGAAGGTAAGGCAGTGAGGGAGAGATGGGCACCATCCTTAAGTTAAAATGGCCCCAAGAAAAGTCTAACACCTCACTCCTTACCAGCCTGAAAAGGTTAGGGAATGACCTTTACCAGGGCTTCTGCTAAAGCTAAATTCTTTGGGGTCCCAGGGACCCCTTCTTCAGATTTTTAAGGGGTCCCTGTTCTTCGCCCAACTTTGGAGGGGATCCCATTGACGAAAATTGAAGGGGTCCTCCGAACTTTTAATGCGTACTGTACGCAATTTTTTGCGTAAGCAGAAGCCTTGCCTTTACCTTACCTGTACAGTGCTGCTTCAGAAAAATGTCAAATAGCAGGTTTTCTCCAGTCACACTTGCAAAGAAGATGATGCATAGTCAGTCTTCATCATAACTGCCTTAGGCTGGAAATGAATGTAAGATGGAAAAGTATTTGTTCGGCCAAAAGTGGCTCACTGCAACTAAGTGGAAGGCACAGAGATGAGAGAGAAAAGTGGGGAAGGAGTTGCTTAATAAAAATGTTTCCAATAAACTACAGCATACAGTGAGGCTAAATAGCAGGGCATAGCATTGTACGCCGTTCGGCGCATTTACGCCGACTTGACTTCTGACTTACGCCGATTTCGAAGTAGCGTACGCCGATCGCGCTCGCCTCGTCAGTAGCACATTTTGTACTCAAACGGTCTCCGGTTCCCAAACGGTCTCCGATTCTTGCATTTTGTGTTACTTCCTTTGCGCGCCACACGTGTTGGCTTTAGTCAGTTCTTACGCTGCGCGGCATTTGCGAGTACAAAGAAAAAAGCTTGTGGTACGTTCGACGATGGCAAGATCTGACATCGTACGGCGCGGTGAGCTATTCAGCGATAAGGGTTCCCGTTATTCGTGGAATTGGGAATGGCTTGAAAAAGAATACAGTGTTACCGTGTCGGAAAAGGAGGGGAAGAAAGGAAAATGAAGAAGATGCACC
>SRHC01001329.1:315586-399914 GCA_004794325.1 Pomacea maculata | reverse complement strand
AAATTTTGCGGAAAGTGGACATAACATTGTCATTAAAAATGTTAACTGCTCTATTTGCTACCACTTTATCAGGGTGATGTTGTTCAACAAAATTTGCGATTTCTGCCCAATTTGCACACATTTCATGACTCTCTCCACAAAAACGTCACTCTCTCTCTCTGCACTCACACTGATGACGCAAGCAAGGCGCGCTGGGCTGAATCAGAGATCTGTAGGTCCCTACAGATCTCTGGCTGAATGAACGCCATTCGGCTCAACTCGGCTCATCTCGGACGTTCGGATGTTCGAGTTCCAAATATTTGTTCGGATTCCAAGACAAAATTTTCTCGAATTTCCTGGTCGAATACCGATTTGGTCGAAAACCAAGGCGTTCGAGAACCGAGGTATCACTGTAGTTTGAATGGATTGCAATTACTACTATTAGGCAGGGTGTTAAAAAAATCACAAAAGAATGCAATTTGGTATATATTAAAATTGCATGAATGTTAAATTTTGTGGATGTCAGATTTGAGTCATGCTTCCAAGAGTTAAGAGATGTGCGCACTGAAATCGATCTGAGCCTTGAAATTTATGTTTATCACTGTATAAGGCAACATCAAAAAAAAAAATGCTTAAACAATACCACAAGACTTGGACTGGTAGCAAGATTATTCAGATTAGTGGAATGCTAGGAATTGTTAATAGCATGTAACAGATCCTTTCTTATTTTCCTGTTCAGCTAAAGATTATTTATCAAACAGAGGAAAAGAAAAAAGAGTGATGGAGAAAGTCACATAACACATAAAAAAATGGTTGCATTCAAAAGATGTGCCATAAGAATTCATATGACCTTGCATCTACTAGTTTTAATTTTGCGACAGCAGTGCATTTGTGTATTAAGTTCCAGCTGTGTAATGTTTTATATCTTTGCTGGTAATTTGGGGATGAAGCAGTACAATGGCACAGAAATAGAAAAAAAATGTTGAAATTGAAATAAAGGATTTTACTCCACATACATTTTTGCAGTCTGAATTGTCCTGTATGATCTACACTGATCAAACCTAAAATGCCAACAAATTTAAGTAGGTCGGTCGTCAATGCTGTTGTAATCATTATGTGATTTAGAGTGACATTTATTGAGATTTAATGAGTGACCTTCTAAGATTATTTTTTAATTGGTGTGGCTTTCTTCTTTGAACTTACTTGACCACATAACTATTGGAGATCTTCTCCTTAGCCATCAAAAGGGGCTACCATGTGCCTGGCATACCAGGTACTCCTCTGATCAGGTGGACAGTTTATACAGATGACAGTGAAGCCAGTACAACAGTTGGGTTTTTTTTAAGCAACACTCCACCTGACTAAGCAGCAGGGCAATTGCAAGGGCCTCGACATTATCATCGGGTAGTCGCAAAGAAAGAGAATTTACAAGAAAAATTTCATTTCTTTGACCTTACCAGGTAACATGACCATAGCCTTAAGTCAATTTTCGATGGTTAAAGACCAAAGGTAGCTTGTTATCCTATGGTCATGTCTGGTAAGTCTCAAAGAAAATTTGATATTACAAAAATTTGTGTAGCAAATAAGTTGTACATGTAGCATGATTTACAATATTTTTACTGTAACAGGTTACTTCAGCTTGTTGTCAACATGCCATGAGAATTATTTCTGTTTTTGATAGTGTTAGTGTTTGGAAGAGAAGAGGGAAGGGAGACAAGGAGAAAGAGGATGAATGAATGTCTTTGCTACTTTTAGACAGTTTGATAAACTGTTGTATGCAGAAATTGCAAATGCAATCAAAGATGTTTTGTTTTGGAGATTTGCCTGCAGCTTACACCTTATTCGACTTACTTGGATACATACTAAGGGTCCAGATATGTAAATGGATGGATATGTAAATATGTAAATGCACTACCTTTCTGTGATCAGAATCAGTAATAAAAATGCATTCAGACACAGCTGGAATGTGTGCTGTTATGTTATTAGCTTTATAGGTTAAACTGTCCACTCTTATGTAGCAAGTGTGCATGTTAAACAGTAAAATTTATGATCAGTCTCTCTCTCAGACACACACTTTCTCACACAGAGCTGGCCTGGGCTGGTTTCCAAAAATATTTTGTAATCAAATGCATATCATTTTTCCAGTTTTAGGACAATTGTTTGTCTTGTTACAATAATTTTTATGATGTGTTGTACTGAACAGTCTTAAAAGGCCAGGAAAGAAGTACACAAATCTCACTTGTTTTATTGCATTAAATATACAGGTAGCACCTGCGATTTAGTTTGTGGCATTCAAGCCACCAATAGTACAAACAGCCTGTACAAATAAAGTGGTACACCAATGTAATTCATACAACCTTAATTTCAAAGTATCATTTTTCCTTTTCAACTGAGCAAAAGAGAAAAGGCAATTTTTACTGCGAGGTACACAATGAAAATAAAGGGAACCGTGACTGGTGGTTTTTTGTTTTTGTTTTTTTTGCATGTATTCTTGGCACTCTTCAGTCTTAATACTGTAGTTCACAGCTTAGTACTGAGATTTTAGGGAAAAAATAAGGACTGACTCTTTAGCACATTAACTCAAAGAATAGAAGCTACTCCAAGGTGCCCCTACTTCTAAAATGTATAAACCTGCATTATACAATTCATGCTATCTTCAACAAGCAGGACTACCAAAACAGGTACTTCACAATACCATCATTTTAAGACATTTATAAACAGCAACACGGCTATTTATTTACTAAAATCACTTTGATGATTTTATTTAATAATAAATGTTAAATAACAGCCATAAAACAAGAATGATAAAATGATAAAAAAATGCAGCACCATGAATGACTGTTAAACTTAAAATACTACATTCACTTCTGCTAGGAAACAACAGGGGCCTTAAATACTCCAATGCTTTGAGAAGTGGACTAAATGGTCTCAAGAATCCACCGTCCATTGGATCCATAATCTAAGAGACATGTTATTTATGTAGCATGTAGTTGATTCAGTAGCAGGTACCCATATCAGTCACTGATAGAGTTAAGAGGGAAACAACATTCATTACCATGATTTGAGAATAATTGCAAACTATCAAACATATCAGATTTGAAAAAATGTGATTAACATATAGTTTAAATACCATGCAGTTATATTAACTGCAACAAACTGATAACATAGATTGCTTTCTTAAAGCACTAAGCATGAAAGTTCCATCATTTACCTTCCATGCTGTATTTATAAGCAAAAGTCCAAGATGCCACTACAAACTAAGCATACCCATAAAAATTAAAGATTAATGTAACAATGCTGAGTACTAAATCTTATAAAATATCTGTTCATGCAGCCATCAAATTAAGTGGTGAACAATGAGCACCAAACAGACACCCAGAAAACTGGGGGAAAAAAAAGCAAGCTTGAGGATCTGATTCCCCTTTTTTTGAAGGAATACTTCCCATATATTTTAAGAGTCCTGTGCTTACTGGCAAACCTTCACTGACTAGAGAAAGGAAAAGGTCAGGGGCTGGCCACAGGAACATGAGCATGAAGTCATTAACAAATGTCTTGGCAATTCAACACAAAGAACACACCAAGCATATGAAAAATAATAATTTTCAAAATATCAAAGAATACAGATATGCACAGAAGAATCTGATTTGATCAAAAACAAAACAGATAAAATGGATTTATCAATTCTCATCACCTGCAAATTTACAATTTTGTGAATCTGCCATCCTCTGGGAGCACTGACTCTATAACAATAGGAACTTAACAAATGATCATTCCTTTATCTTAAAAGACAAAATACTGCACTTGTGTTTTGTATCTGGAAGACTTGCCAAATACAGCAAATCTGGGACATGTTTTGTAACAAAATAAACTTTAAAAAAAAGGAGACAAACGAAAAAGATTTAAAAGGGCCCACTTTCAACAATATACATCTAATTTAAGCACCTGACATTTCTGTTGAAACAATACAATATGTTGCTTGAAGAATTACCTGCTCAAAGTCAAGGACAGGAAGATAAGTGAGTTTCGAACAGCACACTCAAGTAATTGCTGGTCAGATAAAAATCTGATGGAGGTGGTAGTTGTGATTATAGGGAAGGTGATTCATTGCACAAAGTATCTGAGGGTCAGGAAAAACGCTCACATTTAAGATAGTTATACTTCTCAAATCACCATCATTGCTTTTCATCTCCCTTTCCTTCTTTTTAGCACAAGATTGTTAATCTGCTAATTTTACTGACAACAACCTGACATGTCTGCGTCATAAGCAAGAAAGTTTATGTTGTTGAATCTTGCTTCTGAGGCCTATTGTAACATCGTCTCCTGAATCCAAAAGACTGGGACGTCACATCTTGATGCCACATGAGAACCACAGAAAAAATTATGGAACTTTCTTCTCCTCTTGTCAAATAAGTGTGGAATGAATAGGTGAATAATAATTTAAAAACTGGAAGCTGCAAAAAATGTCTACAGCTTGGCGTTGACTGTAATGGTTTTGGTGTGAAGATCAATGCTGACTGCTGGCAATGGAGGAACATCGATGTATTTACCTGAAGGCAGAAAAAAAAAAAAACCTTTCACTTTATTACTGATAGCTGGCCAATATGATTCCTGTAACACAACCATGCCTCCACCCACCTACAAGAAGGCTTAAAGAAATACCCCAGTGATCCTTGTAGATGCATGTGAGGAAATGAAAATAAAACCAAACTGATGAAGACTTTACCTGAAATGTCTGTTTAAAACCCATCATGCAGTAAACTGTCATTTATATATAAAAGTAAAAAACAAAAAATATTAAATGAGTCATTACCAAATAAGTCAAAATCTTTGACTGTTTGAAGTAAAATATCTCCTGAAATGATGCTCGACTAATTTGGCAACACATTAATCATTTCAGAAATCCAAGATAAATGTATCTGTGTGTTGGACTCTAAATGTCTTATGACTCTGCCGATATCATTATCCATATAGCAGCTGAAACTTGACGTGAGCATGCATTGAACAAGTGTGCACACAAGTGAGTGGGCACATGGACATGCATGTGTACATGACGTATATATTTCCATGCATGGACCTGTTACTATGTGTACATGGCACATGCATTTCTGTGTGTGCACCTGTTACTACATGTACAAGGCATACATATTTCTGTGTATGCACCTGTTATTATATCTCCATGGCATATATTTCTGAGTATGCATTCAACCAGCCAATAAAGCTTACCAATTTGTTCTGTAATAGTGGATAACTGCGCAACATTTGGGTACATGTACAACACTCCATCCCTGAAAGATCATAAAATAACAAATGAATGACAGTCTGCTACTGATGAAAAATCTCCATCCTGAACACATACATCAGCTGCATGCTTCTAAAAAACTGTCCTAAGTTAAAAATAAGAGACAGAAGATAGACAAAGTGGTAGTCCATAACACAAAGAAGCATCTTTTAGTCATTGATTTGTACTCAGTAACTAAGTAAGAAGCATGTCATAGTCATTGATCGGTGCTCAGTAGCTCAGTAAGACAGCCAAGAAAATTTATTAAAAAACCCAGTAAAGTACCTCTTCTCCTTGCTGACACCACCCATGTGATACAGGGCATGCAGACAGTTGTTGGCCATGTCCATTGACAGCACTTCGTAGTGATGAATGACACCTTCCTGAAGGAGACGAGCACTCAGCGCTTGCATTTCTTTCACCAGAGTTTTCTGCGTGCGGGCCAGTGGCTTGGCGCTTACCTGTAGGCGGCTTGACAGCAAAAACTGGCACATTACCTGCAAGATGGAAAGAAGGTTTGGCTCTACAGCTTGTTGTTTCTGGAATGACTAAGAACACTTTCCAGGGTTTTCCATTGAAAAGAAATGCATTCACATGGCTCACATTTTCAACACAGATACACAAAAACACACCCTCCCTTCAATGTACACACACATATATATATCATTTACCACTAGGTTTTAATTACACCTGTGTGGAAATCAAAACTTGTCTGCAACATAAAAATGTGAGCTATTGTTTCACATTCTTTCTCCTCCCTTAAAACCAACAGCTCCAAATGAAAATAGGTTGTCCTTAAAGAGGCAAACAAGTAATTCTGCCACATGAATTGGCAACTGGGTACCACTTATATATGCGACTTACCCAGTATCCAATAAGGAATGGTTCAAGCATGTGGCTGAGAAAAGTGATGGTTTTGTTGGTAGATTTCTTGACAGCGATAGCCCCTGCCTCCAATACCAAGGCTCCAATGTGAGCTAGTGTTGAAAGGGTGTGTTCAAAGTCCTTGAAGAGGTGAAAAGCAAGAGGTGAATGAGAGGACGACAACTTGATTCCCATTTTAGTTTTCTAAAGCAACTTAATAAACAAATAAATAAATGAATGAAAGAAAGAAAGGTAAAAGCATTATAAATGAATAACAAAAGCCCCACTCCCCCCACTATAATAAAATCAATAAAGCTTTTACTGTAGTTTTAAAAAAACTGTCAAAAAAGAATTCTTGCATAGAATGAGAGAAAGAGTAAAATAATCAAGGTTTCTTCCTTATTCTCCTTGTATTTTGGATGAAAAAAGGAAAAATAACCCTGTTGCTTTATTGAAAATCAAAGCAGTGCACAAAAGGTGTAATAATTAATCACAAAAACAAGGCATGTCATATCCATTTGAATGCTCATCAGCTAATGATATCTATCTCACCTTTCTTGTATTGTCCGGGACAAAAACAAAATCTCGGCAAAGCAAGTTTTCCAGGAAAACATACTTCTGGTACAGATCATCTGGTTGAGAGGAAAAGTTCGACAACACTTGTTTTGATCTTTTCATGCATTGCAAAGCAAAAGAATACAGTACTGATACCATGACATAACAGAGCAGACATTCAAGAACAGTGAAGCACTTCCATAACCTCACTTTCTCTATTTTATAAAAAAATGTTACTTTTAGTCTTTCTGAAGAAAAATAATGTCAGGTGCTTTTGTTAGGCAGCAAATGATTACAGTCCTTTGTTTTTACATGACAAATCTGATGTTTCTCTTGGAGTACTTACTGTACTGATGAATTACTGGATAAATGAGTGGGAAAAAAAGAAAGCGTACCTAAAGACAATTCTTCCCCTCGGCAAGAGTTAATGGACAAAGCAATCATGGCCGGCCGGATAAAGACATGGATGATCTGGTTCCGATACATTGACAACATAACATGCTGTGCAGCTGTTTGCATCACTGCAACATGTTGTTGCACTGCATTTCCACGAACAATTGGTGGTGCAACTTGCAGCTGTATGACATCATCATTGTTGATGCTGATGATGTTATGATGGAGAGCCAGGCTGGCACGAAGCATAGTTTCTGCAGATTCATTCACTGCATGAACAAAAACAAAAGTCACGTGGCATCCTTCATATTCGCTCAGGTAGTGTCAATTGAAATTGCGACCATACACTGTGTTTACCTCTATTACTATCTCCCCACAACCCCCTTATGCTCATATCCTTTAGAAATGATAGAGATCTTTAAGTTAATTGATAACCATACAAGATTTTCAGTTTTCTGGAGCAATATTTATCAATTATCTACTAGTTAACTTTTTGAAAGCCTTAAAATTTTAATCTTTATTTAAAAAATGTGACTGAAACAATAATAATACAAAATCTAATATAATAATAGATTAATAATAGAAAAATAATAGAAGCAAAGATCTTGACAGCTGGAATTTCTTCCTCATCTCCCAAAAGTAAACATGGTCTTTTGACTATCCATATTTTGACTGAACTGTAAATAGCTAAAATGTCCTGATGATTTTAAATTCATTATTCCCAATCCCTTTTTTTCCAGCAATTTTTTTTGTGCTCCTATCTGATGTACTTTCAGAGTGAGGGGATACAGAACCTGTAGAAATAAATGAAGACAGCTTAATCTCCCATCTTTAATTTGACACATGCATAGAGGGGTGAAGTTTGATGCCAGCTGATGATAGATAATAACCAGCTGATCAGTTGATAAAACGGGTGAAGTCTGATTGCAGGCCACTGGAGCTACCATAAAATTAGTCAAATCAATGGGTGACATCTGATCTTGATCCTCAAGCCATCTGCCAACTTACCAGGCCAGTCAATATAGGCACCAAGATTTGATGCCAGTCGTTTCATCCACTCCACCTCACGTAACATTTGCCGCACTGTTACGCCTTGCTGGCTTTGCACCAGGATGGCAGCCACCATGGACCACACTGAGATGACCATGTTGTGTTGATGAACCAACACAACGTGATGTCCAAAGACTCGGATCATCTCCTGCTCCTCCTGGGTGAGGCTGACAATGTACCTGCACTCAAAGGATGCATTTATATCTTGTTAAAGACTGGGGCCCTTGGTATCAAAGTTATATACCATAAAAGATAAGGCTTTACGATCATTAACTTTGTTTTCCTATGCAAAGCATATGTAAAGAATTTATTCCTATGAATTTTTTAGCTAACAGGAATTAGGGATCTTTCATGTGTGCTGTTGTGCATGCTGTATACCACATCATTTACAGTACCTTGGTGCTAAACTGTGCTTGCTTCGGTCCACCCTGCCTTCAGAAAACTGCCGAATGGAGATCGGTTCCCCAAAGAAGATATGAACATTACCAAAGTCCTCTTCCAGTACTTTCCTTGCTTTTATCAATCCCTGAAAAACGTTTGTTTTTGATTTATTGAATGTTGCTTGTTTTTAGCCACATGATGCCTTTCATGCAATATGTGTATATATATAATGAAGATCAACAATGTCAATTTCTGAGATACAGATTACTTACAGAAGTAGATTCTTTTGGTTTTGGAACACCCAGCAATTCGTAGGCATACAATGACTCTTCTAAAATACGGTCATAGCTAATGCTGACTGGGATAACCATGATATCAGGAATGTGGGCCTTGAAGTATGGCTCCAAAGCAGCTGAAAGCATACCTGTAAAATATTGTGTAATAAAATCACACACTATAAAGTAAATAAGCACTAGTAAACAGTTAAGGAATTACATATCTCAAAGAATAAGGAAAAATGCAATATCATATCTATAATAATCATCAAAGAACAAAAGTAAGATTCTGTTGATTTTTGGTTTTGTTGTTATTTCTTAGGGGAAAGGGCTACCATAAAAAGAAACAATTGACATTATTTTAATTGTATTCTGACTGGATAAACAGAAATGTTAAAAGAAAGTGGATACATGCTCCAAGATCACAAAAGAACAATAAAAATAGACAGGGGATTCAAAAGCTCAAAAGATATTTTGTAATGAACAAGACGAATAATGCTGCAGAATCTATAAAATATGTAGTTCACATAAAGTTTGATTATAACAATCGATTACTGAAAGATAAAAACTCTGACCCCAATAAGTAAAATCATTTTTCTCCCACCCACTTCCCCAAAATAAAACACCACTACCTTTGGAAAGAATTTTGTAGCCTTTTGAAAACAAAGTGCTGGTCAAGGTTATGACTACATACTTTTCATAAGCTCTTTTCTTTTGCTTCATCATCAACTTGAATAAGGAAATTTTCTGCTTACCAAACTTGGGTGCATAAGACTTGCTTGTGCGTGACCTTGTTCCTTCTACATAGAATTCAATAGGGGAATCACCATTGCAGATCTGTGTCTGCACATATTCTGTGAATACTGCCCAATACAGTGTGTCCTCGCCAAAACTACGCCGGATATAAAATGCACCTGAATTGCGTAGCAGCCATCCAAAAAACTTCATGCCCATAAAATCTGTGAGGAAAACACAGATTCTGTAGTTAAGAGACTTGAACATTATAAAAGCATGATTCAAACTGTTTGGTATTATCAGTAAGACTGGCATAGCTATGCTTGTTAATTTTTTTTTTAAGTTATAATACTAATATCAACTATCTCTCAGACACACATACACACCTGTGCACAAGTGCCTGCACCACACAGAAAAGAAATATCAAACAGATATGATTCATGGGTATGGAATAGTCACCAACAACATAATATGGCTCAGTCAAAAATCCCCTACATAAAAAGCTTCAAAATTGTTTGTAAACAAAACATTTGATCATCTTGATCCTTTCAAAGTTTATGACATGCTAAATGCCATCTCCAGAAATGCTTTGAAATGTCAGCTTCATATGAAATAAAATCAAGCAGCATCAACTGATAAACTTACCCATTGCTGCTGCAATGACAGGCAAAGGTAGGTCATAGTGATAAAACACATAAGACATGAGCAAAAAATCCATGTAGCTGCGATGTGTTGGCATAAGAAGAATTGGGTAATCTTGAATTAGCATACGCACCTGTTCAAAAGTTGACACTGGATTAAAATAAAAACTAAAAGATGATTTGGTTTTGTACATGCATGCACCCAAGAAAATGTACATGCATATGCATTAATGGAATTTTACCTTTTAAAACACACATACATAAACAGAGCAAAATATTTAGTTCTCAAAATCACATACAGTGTAATCACAGATCAAAGTGGATGGCCACAATAAAAATGTAAGTTGATGGCTAACCTTCTCAATGCCCTCTTCATTGACATAGATACGCTGATAAAGTTGTTTCAAGACCTTCATGAGGAAAAACGCAAATACGCGAATGGCTCCAGTTCGTAAATTGTGAGCCATTTCATCCACGATAGTTTTAGCCTGGTTTATCACTTCTGCTTTGGGAAGTCCTGTGTCCTGACAAACCTTCAAAAATAAAAAGGAAAAATTTTCATGTATATAATATAAAAAATAAATTAGCATATTAGTATGAAAGTATAATAAAAGTATACAAGTAAAAATCATATTTGGTTATCAATGCTGATGTTTGCACATCATTCATTCATCCCATTCTTATCCATTAAGCAAAGTCAAACACACATACACACAAAACCTTACCCACCTGCTCTATGGCATACTGCACTCTATCACTTTTCAAGACATCTTCTTTGATCTTATGAGGAGGTCGCTCTTTATTGAGACGAAATCTGGGAACATCTCGAGCACGGGCTGCAAATCGCAGATCGCTTGATGTCCGTCTTTCTTCCAGAATATCTTCAAAAACATCCTTATGTCTTGCAGAAACCAACTTAGGATCATCTGTTTAGTGGCAGGAAAAAAAAATGTTAGCATGGGTGAGTACTGATTATAATAAGGTGTCTTGCCCTATATATTATAATTTAATAAAAAGCAACTGCTTATGCTATTATTATTTACTTTTTTTTACCTGCATTGCTCTTCATAATATTTCTTCTACTGGAAGTTCCAAACCACCCCAATAGTCCCAGTGACCTCCACAAATTACTAAAAAACGTCTTTAAAATTCTCCAGAAGCTATACATTTGGACCTATAACGAGGAATTTATTTCTAATCCTACAAATCAACAGTTATCAGCTCTCTACGGTTAGCCATTGTCTGCAATGATGTCAAATGCATGTTGGTTTCCCTACGGTGTTCAAAACCCATTGTACTGCCTACAGCCACCACTGATAACACTACGCAAAACGAGTTGCATGCAAATTAATTGTTTTACCTTTAGCGATCCATACGTTCCGCGATTGTTCTGACATTCTAGTTTGCTTAAGTGCAACGTCCAATGCCCCGAGGGATTAAGGCGTTTATTAAGACACACTAAAAGTTGATGCTCAGGAGTAATCCATCGCTGCTTGATTGGATACGGAGTATCGTGCGACGACGTATCACTTTATGGTAGTCGCAATAACGACTCTTGCACTGCATCGTTTTCAAAATATTTTAGAAATTACAGTGTTGACAAAGATATTGTCAAAAATGTGCAGTTACATGTTATTGGATAGGTTTCGCTCATTTTAGCTCAAAGTTATTAAAAACGCCAAATAAGGTAAGTCAAAACGTTGTCGTTAAAATTAGCAGACGATGTAAAAGATATCCGTTAAAATGCGATTTCCTGAAGTCATCTACCTCGTCATTTTAACGTGCTCATATGTTTCCTTGAAAGATGTTAGTTTCATCTTAAACATCTCAGTACCTATAACTTACGCAGCTTTAGGAAAAAATGCATAAAAAGACGTGAACACTGCATAAAAGCTGACATTTCTGTTTTGTCAAGTCTCACGCTGTCCTGTTCCATGATCATAATTATGTTTGTACAGTCTTTAAGTTTAACAGCAAATGTGAACGCTTACTCTTAAACAAATATCTTATGGAGCTCATGGATATGAAATACCTTTTTTTTTTCTTTTTTATCAGTTAAGTGTGTCGGAATTTCTCAGTGAAGAAGAAGCGCGGTTGCAAAAGCTTGGGAAAAGCTGCCCAGTAAAATCGAAGCTACAACGGAAAAAGATTGATTCACTGAGGCTGATATCAGAACACGTAAGTTTATATTTAATATTTTAATAGGTGCATAATTATTCTGAATTAAATAAATGCCTCGTGAAAAATGATGCATCCATGGTTGATGATATGCCCATCATTCATATCCTTATAAATTAATTAATACACGAAAACAAAAGTTTGAAGAAAAAGCAAAACGTGCTGTCTTTAATAATACTTTGGGATTTCGCACCCATACCTTTGCTACCCACCCACCCCGAATATTGGAAACGGAAAATGCTAGTTTGGAGACTGAATATTCCTGCAGAAATTAATTGTACATCTACTTTCTTTTCAGGATGATAACAGTGTACAGTGCATCATCAAATTTCTGAAGGACAATCTGAAAGATGGCATACTCTGGTCTGCACTAGGGAAAATTTATGATGCAAAAGGCAAAAAGTTTTCTGCTCAGGCTAATGTCTGTTTCAGACAAGCATCAAAAGTTACAGGAAAGTTTCCAAAGTTTATACAAGATTGGGATTATATAGGCCCTTTTGTTATTGGAAAGACAGAGTTTGATGGTGATCCATTAGAAGCTTTTGGAGGAATATACAATGTGTCACAATTTCGCTTTGAATCTGGGGTAACTTACCCATCTGAACTGGCACCACATGGGAAAGTGGAATGGGTGTCAGTGAAGCAAAGGGCAGCTGACAAACCTGTGATAGTGTCACCTAACATCAACTGGAATGAACTAGTTAAAGCACTGGGTTCATTGGGGATTACTGAATGGCAAGGGTGGATTGTTGGAGAGCTTCCTGTCACACAAAATGACATGACTGTGCTGGTACAGTGCAAGGGAGTTAGCACCATCTATATCGGTGGCATTCCCATCATAGGTGATGTCTATCACAGGGACATGTTTAAATCTGCTGTCAGGCTTCAGCGGGGTGTTCACCTGGTAACCATTCGACTTAGGGCCGTTGTGCAGGCTAACATCCAGTGCTCATTCCATACTCCCCCAAAAGAGGGGTTTGAGATCCTGCCACCAAACTTTCAACCTGATCTGTATGATGGCTACCTGTTTAGTGTCTACCTGCCCATCCTAGTGGCTAATTATAAACTTGAAAGGTGGTTGCACATTAGCAAAGTGACTGTTGAAGATCAGTCTTATGGACAAGCTAGTCTGGATGCTATGCTTTCAAATAAGTATGACATTGCTCCTGGGCAGATTCAGTTTCTCATTGTCAAACTGTCAAGTTCTTCCCCTTTAATCAGCAAGGACTGTGAACCTGTTGGTATCACTCTTGTTTTAAAAACATCAGAAGGCCAGGGAAGGCTGCCTTTGACACTTAGATGTCGGAAAAAGGGAGAATCATTTTTATTTACATTCTTAGACCATGATGGGTCTGTGCAGCATGCTGCGGCTATTGAACCATTGGGCACCTGTTCAAAGATCTTATGTCCTGTCCTGCTGACGCTTCATGGCACCACCGTTCCACCTCAGAACCAGGCAGACAGCTACAAAAGAATGGTCAGAGACAAGTTCTTGTTTGGTGTGGAAGGAATGTGGCTGTTGGCTCCCACAAGGTATGTATTTAAACTTTTTTAACTACAGAAGAAGCACTTAAGAATTAGTATAAAATTCATCAACTTTTATCAACTGGGGTAATTGAAACCTTTCTGTTCTGTCCTTCCCTCCCCTCCTTAACATATAAAGAGTTTTAGAAAATACTTCATAAAGCAATCACATGATAGATTTACTTGTGCTGGCAGAATATAGTAATTTGTGAAATGGATTCTATGAACATATAATTTATTGTAAGAAGATTCTGTTTTGAATAAATTAAACTGTATATTTAACTGTGAAAATTTTCTTATGGGACATTTCTTTGTTGTTGTGTCATAACAGTATGCATTTGCATTGTTTTTTCACTGTTCATTATATTTTCATAATGTTTAGAGATATTTCAGTTGTATTAACATTTTGAAACTTGATGCAGTAAATTGGTGATATAATAAATTCAATTATGGTGTGATAACTTACAGATACCTTCAGGACTATGTCAGCAAAATAATAGCTGTATGGTCTCATTGCATTTGGGAAATAACGTTTTTTTTTTGTTTTTTTTACTTTCATCTTTAAAGAGATATGTGTGATATTTCAGCTGTGATTTGCTTTATAATGATTATTGATGCACAGCTTCATAAGTTTATTTTTGCAGGCATGGGGCACATAACTGGGAGGGACCAGGTGCTTTGACTGCCATGACATCCTTGGAAGCTCTTTCTGCCTTGACCCATGAACATGAGTGGCTGGAAAAAAAAGCAGACACACACCATATCTTATTTGAAGGTGTGTAGAACATTTTTGTCAGTCTGTAGATGGTAAATTTGAGAAATTTGCATTAACTAGTCTGAGAACTGCATCTGGGGATTGCTAAACTACATATTACACTAGATTTCTAAATAAATATTAAAATCAAGCTAGCTTGTATCACTAAAACACTTTTAATGGTGTTTTTTCATGATCTTTGTTTTGATTTCCCTTTACAGGATACAAGATATAGATAAATGCTTTGAAATCAGTTTTTTATTTTGGTTTTTTGGCTTAATAATGTATAAATCAAATGAAGCAAAAAATAAGCTTATGGGAGGAGCTAGAATGCTAGAAAATAGATACAAGATTATTAAGCTGTTTCATATGTTGAAAAAGGCACAGGCCTGCTGACTTTGTAGGGGTAAACTGCATAAACTGTTACAGGCCATTCTATGGGAGGTCATGGTGCTTGGCACCTTGTCACTCATTATCCTGACAGGGCCATTGGGCTAGCAGTATTGGCTGGCTGGATAAAAAAGGAGGAGTATGGAGATAGCAATCTGTTCTTCAGGTAAGTATTTCTCATGGTTCAAATTGTCCATAACATTGTCATAGCTTTCTCAGGTGTTGATGTTTTAACTTTATGGTGCATGCTCAGCAAAGATCTACCAGCTCCCAGGGTGTATGCGGTCGGCCTTAAATTCCCACCTTGGCCAGGCTTGACACCGGATGAGCTTTGCACAGCTTGCATGTGGGGCTCATCAAACTTGCAATCTTTTGCTTGCTCCATGTCCAGGGAAGGAACCTTAGAACACAGAGGCAACACCACTGCCATCCCCCTTCTATACTCAGACCGACACATGAATAATTTAAAAAAAAATTAAAAGGTTTATGGCCCTTTGTTAGCCTGTACCCTTATACATAATTGATAATTTAAAATATTTTATGAGCTGTTTTAACTTAGTTTTGTTTTGTTTTTTATTGTGCACTTTGAGAGCATGTTGCTCATTCATTTGAAAACACAGACAATATGTGAAGATGTTCATAGACTATTACAATAAAATGCACAAAAATAAAGGTAAATTTTTATTTTGTGTTTGTTCAGAAGGTACAAAATAAAGTATAAATATTTCATAGTTTCCTTTTGGGACTTCATAGTTCACTTATCAGAGCCTTAAATTATTATTTATAAACCCTTATAAGGAAATCTATCTTTTAATGTTAAAATATAACTGCTGGTATTGAAGACTTTAGAAATAAGCCAAGAAAAAGATAGTATTAATTAAAAATTAATGTTTTGTGCAGCTTGTAAGTAGATTTTCTATTTTCTCTTATTCACAGACATGACATATCCACCAGTCACACAGATCCTGCTGTTAAATTCATAATGGAGGCCTGTATTGGAGAGAATGATGCTGACAAACATATTAAAAATCTTCAGGTAAGACAAAAGTGTCACTTATAATGGAATATATGATTGGAATCAACAGAGCAAAGTTGAGTTTTGTAAACAATACTCAGATAGAGTATTTAGCTATGTGTATAAGAATTGGGTCACTGACTGTATACAGTTTACTGTTTGATAACTGTTGAAACCATATCAAAAAGCTTTTAAAAAAGTATTTTGGACCCTTTGTGCAGGGCATTCCAATACTGTGTCGCGTTGGTTCTCAAGACAGAACTGTCCACCCATTCTTTTCTCGAAGAATGATACGGCTTCTGCAAGAGCAAGGCAGTCATGTTGTGTACTCAGAGCTGGAAGGACGAGAACACTGGTGGTGGGACACTTGGTAACTTTATAAATGCCTTCCCTTTTTTCAGAGCACTAGCTTATGATAACAAAATACCTCTTTTTATTCCCTTTGGTAACTGTCACGCAGCAGCTAATAACTGCATGTCATCAGCGTGGGGTAATGGCACTAGTCTTTTTTCTAATCTTTGATATCTAAGCCCAACATACTTGAAAGGGTTTTTTTTTTTTAAATTTAGGGGAATTTATTTGATATTTGTGCCAGCATCTCTCAGGTTTTTATTCCACCAAGATTAAAAAACTTACAGGCATGTAAGCACAATTCACTTTTAATCATGGCACAAAGATGTCCATTGCCATTGTCTGTGTCCTTTCTGAAACTTTGAAGTTTTTGTCAGGGAAACGAATGATGGTGGTGTGGTAAACGATGGAGAGATGCGAGCTTTTGCCAGCCAGTGTTTGTCATCATTAACACTGAATGCAGGAGATACGTGCAATGCAGATTCATGTGGGATGGATGTTGAACCTGAAGAAAAACACTGGCAAGGGTCAAATGAGAACCATCAAGAGGTTGCAGAACTTGTGACAGTGAATCCTGCTCTGGGTGAAGGTTTGCGGGGAGTGAGAATACTACAGCAGATAGTTCCATTCAGAACCAGCAGAGTGAAGGTGAGCAGAAATACTCCAAGCTATTTTCATCATGCCAAAGTTGTGGTGATGATCAGTAATAGGAAATCTACCACATTCACGATGGTTGGTTTGGTGGAGGGATACTGCTTAACAATACAGGTGTGATTACTCACCACTATCAGCAGCAGTAAGACACAAGAAGTAACAAGGCAAATTAGGTTTGAACATCTGTAATGGATGTTGTATTTTAACTGGTTAATTGTTTATTATCCTGTTTTTTGTTTTATTTTTAGAGAAGTCAGTTGTGACTGACAGCATTCATTTCTCTCACTTTAACTTGACTGTTTCAAAAGAGAAAACAACAGAGTTTCATTGAATAGTATTAGGCTTTCAGAACTTCAGGCATTTACCAAAACAGCAGCAGCCTAAATCATAATGCAGAACATTAATGTAATGGGGATAATGGGAAAAATACCAGAAGCACTTTATAATCAGCATGTTCTTTGTTCAGATTGTTATCACAAGGAGAAAGGTCCATCTTTGGACAACTAATGTGAAGAGACTGACTATAAAGGAGCCGCCAAACAGACCAGTTGGCTGGGTTCAAAGGCAAGTTGAGGTGTGTGAGAAAACAGTGACATTTTAAAGATTTATTGTTATATCATTCACCATTAATCAGGTACCAATAATATAAAATGAATTCTACAAACTAAAACACAGCTATGTGACTTTATTACCCTCCTTGGTGTTAACTACAGATGCCTCTTGTGCTCACAATTGATCTACTGCTATATCTCAGGTCAGATCAGGTTGTCCAAATGATGAGCCAAAAATTAAAATCCAAGCGTGGTTAACACATGGGGTTGATTAATGATTTTAGACAAAATTCTGAGCCTGAGTCTTGAGATTAAAGTCAAAAGGCATGTTATTGATGGTACCTGTTACGCACGATTTAAGTCTTTACAAGTATTTTCTGTAGGATTTTTATTCACTGTCACAGCAGTTTTTAAACAAAGATTCTAATGTTTGTCCATTAATCTCAGATTGATCATGACGAACCTATACCAAAGGATAATCTGCTGCAAGTTCTTGCATCAGATACAGCTCATTTTTGTAGAGCTACAGGTAAACTTTTAAACTACTACTAAAATCATATATTTTCTCAATATTTAAATGCTTTGTACACTTTGAGATGCTGTAGTTTTGTTGGTCTCACTTTTTTAAATTTAACTTTGGTTTTTAGTACTATGAACGATGCTCCTCTTTCATAGAGGTTTTAGAAGTGATGTGGACAGATAGGAAACTTGATCAAGAACTGAAGGTCTGCAAAATGTTTGTCTAAACAGTTCATGACAGTATGCAAAAATGGGGCTTTGATCATTGACTTATGCAGGCTTTTCAAGAAATTGACAGCTTGAAGTCCAAAAACGTGATTGCACATTTTTAGACATGAGGCATGTTTACAGAGCTTGAACTGATGACCCTCAGCACAGAATTTGGAACTAGGAGGCAGATAATTCTCGATATAGATGCACTATAAACCACAGATCATCTGTGTTTTGATAAGGTCACACCTTAGCTTGCAATACATGAAGCTTTGAGGGCTTTAGTTCCGTAATCTGAGCTGCATGCTCAAGGTGGGCAAACTCTAATGCTAACTTTTGTTGCTTTGTAATACATGTTCTCAAACAGTAAGCATATTTCTTGAATTTTGGTAACCAGTTAATTACCTTTTTGGACTCAAGTTGTGGCCACATTGTGTTATTCACACTGGATATTTTGCATTGTTGAATGAACTGTCTACTTTTGGGCATGTATGTGAAGATATACATTTGTTTTCTGTATGAACAAAACAGCAGAATATTTATTTTGAGAAATAAGTAAAATAAATTCTCTAGATGAACTTTGATTTAATAATAGCTATGTGTGTTTTTTTCCAAATATTTGTTGAAACTCCATCAGCAGGTCAGTGGAAACTCTGCATTGATGATATAAGTAGTCTGGGTGAGAGGGGCCCTTTGACACTTGGTCCAGCACGGCGTATTGCAGAGAGAAATTTTGTCATCATAACAGGTAAAATGAGTTTTATGCTACTGTCTTTTCAAAAGCAAAATACACCAATAGAGAGCAGATTGCTGTCATTAATTAATATACATAATAAAATATGAGTAATAGGAGATAGTGTTGCATGAGACATATACAAGTAAACAGAGCTATAAGAAGACAATGAAATGGTTAAGTAAGAGGTCAGTAGTGACATAAGTTGAACAACACAGGCAAAACTGAGGTGTCAGTTTCCAGATGATGTTTTGATCACTGATACACTTTGTGATATCATTGACTAGTACATTTGTTGCTTTCTTTGTTTGTTTTTAATAGGGACGCAAGGGAAAAAAGAGATCACACAGGCTATTCTTGCATTTGCTGTTTACATAGGAAACCTGTTTCTCATGTTGTCTGATACCTATGCACCTGTTGTGAGAGATGTAGATGTTTCAGCCTCTCAGCTCCGTGAGTTGTGCGGCAAACTCGGACTTCATTAAAAGTCTTATCTTTATTGTATCGATAGTGTATCAGAATTTCTTTGTAAACTTTCGAAAGTATAACTCTCCTCTGCATCATTTCAACAAAACAAGCCTTTTACGTAAAAGTTGCTAACACATGATTCTAAATATATCAATGCAGGATAATCTACAAACTTCAGTCAAAATTCTTCATCACGTTTCTTACAGCTGTTAACATTATCTTGAGTTTGTTTTAAAAGGGGAGATCAACCATTGGCTTGAGCAGGCTGGTCTTAATATCTTTCATCAATCATGTTGGAAGGCTAGTGTAGAATAATTTGACTTTAATTTGGTGAATGATGTGCACAAACAAGATGTAGCCATACTTATGGTTCTATGCAACATCACGGTCAGGACTCATGCAGCCGCTCTTGGTTTGCAGATGAAAAGAATGTCATCATTATTGGGGGACCTAGTGAGAACAAACATGCCCAAACTTTTGTAGAGACAATTCCTCTCACTTTTGGAGGTAAATCTGTGTAGCCTGTTCTGTCTTGTTAAACTGTTTTGTGTGTTGCCAGTGTAACTTAAGAACATAAATTGTCACACTCTTTGTGCCTAGAATAAAAATATTCCTTAGCAGTTACCTTTCGTATGTTGAATAAACCAACAGACTATAGGGATCCCTTAGTTCACAGAATGGTCATCTGAGTTTTTGAGGTGATAAAACAGCGACAGTTTTACAGTTATTTTTGTCTCTTTTTGAGGTTTACTGCTGTCTTCAAATGTGGATGACAAACTATGTTGCAACTTAATGATGCCAAATGAAGCACATCTTCCTCGATTCATCAAACTGTATTTGCCTTTATTTGTTCTGGATACCTTAAATTGGATTCTCCTTGGCCTTTCTTGATTGAGTTGAAGTGCCATTCCTTTTCTCAGATATGTAAGAATTCTTGTCTTCTTCCTGAATTCTGCTGTCCATAAAATAGCACATCAAGAAAATCTGTCAGTAATGCTACCTTGAACTTCAGAGGATTAGTTGCGCGAGAGAATTTTTTTACAGAACTTTAACTTGGCACAAAAATGAGCTGAATAAGTATATTTTTTATGAAGGTTATGAAATTGACAAAATGTATTTTATGATCATTGACTTTTGTATACCCTTAGCAGATAAAGAAATCCAACTAGGAAGCTGCACATTTCAAGAACCCAGAACAGGTGTTTTAGCTCTGGCTCCTAATGGACCTCAGGGTCTGGCAATGCTTCTAGTGGGAAGCTCAGTGGATGGACTGGCAGACGTCGTATCACTTGCAACCCCTACGATACCTCCCATGTCACGATCTCCTGTAAGTTGCATGTCCATACATCAGCTTCATGTATTCTTACATTCATTTTATATTGCAGAGGCTGATAGGTTGATTAGAACACTAGTGTCTCTACCTAGAAGCATCCTGGTTTGATTTTTGTGTGATGCAATGAGTTTACCCCAGCCAGCCCTGCTGTTGGGAATAGGTAACTGACTAGAAGTGAAGGCAGGGTAAGGTAGAGAGGGAGAGATGGGTATTGCTCTCACACTAAAAGTTAGCCTCAAGGAAATGGTAGTCTTTAATACCTTACTTCTTGACACTCAAAAGGTTAGGGGACTATCTTTACCATTTTTTTAATATTCATAATATTCAGAACTGTATTAAAATACTAATAAACATGAATGTGACCTAGCAGCAAAAAAAAAAAGAAAGATATCACATCTGATTTGAGATCCTTCAGTAGACAAGGGTGAAAAAGTTAAGTTAATAACATGATTTTACAAGCTAACAAGTTGTGAAGGTAAGTGGAACAAGTTACCCTTAAAGAATATACACAATAAATTCTGTGTTGGCAGGGGATCAAGGAAAGTTTTAAGTAGGAATCACTCAGTCACTTTGACAGTATGTTGTAATTGGCTACGCAAAGGAAACCTCAGTTTCTTTAATAACACTTTGTAGTTTGTTATTGTTGGTTCAGCATTCTGTTCTACTTGCAGTTCTCCAACTTGCTGCCTGATTTTGTGGTAGTGGGCCCTGAATACCGTTACAAAGGACCAGGTGGAACCTTGTGCATGGGTTTCTGGGGTAACCATTGGGAACTTCGCCCAGAACTTATTTCATGTGCATGTTGACTGTGGTAATGTTAGTTCTTCAACTGAAGTCACTTCAGAGAGAACTGTTCCTTGCATTTATGTTCCAGTTTGCATTAAATTTGATTTATTTTTGATAAATACATTTCTCAAAAACATAAATCTGCATATGTGAAAGTGTGATGAACCAAACGTTCCCTAACCCATGCAAGACCAGAGAAATCCACCTTCTTCCCCACTTTTCTTCACTCATCCATGTATGCATCATCAACAATAATTTGTATTGGTTTAAAAGTCTGGAGTTACTCTTAAAAGGAGGAGTGACAGAGAAATAGAGGGGAAAGAACTTAACACATAAAAACCTCCTTTATTGTCATACACAAGTTTATGATATCTTGAGTTCCAGAGTGACTGGCACAAACAAAATATTCTGATGAAATGTTACACAAGAAACCTGTAAGTCTCCTGGACACATAAATGCTTATCTCTTCAACCCCTTAAAATGAATTCGCCACTTCCAAACAAATTCCTGTGCAAATATTCTTTTTTCTCCATTTTACTGCAGTATTCTGTCATTTTGAAACTTGTTTTTAATCAAGATTCTCTGTTCAAAGCTGAGCTGATTAAGAAAGAATAACTTTATAAAATCTCTGAACAACATTTCAATCTATATCTCTGATTACGCAAAAGAAATTAAAATATTTATCTGAATAAATATCAACATCTGTTACTTCTCACATTCCACCAGTTCTCTATTGCAACAAGAAAACAGTTCAATCACAGTCTGATGCCTATGCCAATTTGTTCCTCGATAACATTGTAACACAACAGTTAAAATACCATCAACAGCATTAAATAATAAAGGAAAACAATTATTCACCAGACATTAAAGCCCAAACAAAGTAACCAAACTAGTAGGAGTAATCGCCCTTTGTAACACATAGAGTATCTTGACCTCTACAGTAACTCCAGAATTTCAGCTGTCAATAAACATCGAAATGACAGAAATATCATATGAATCAGTGATTATGCAAACTTTACAAACACTGGCAACATTTATCTGTATCACATAAAACAGCAACTTCAGACAGGTCAGGACTAGTACCTTCTCTGACAAAGAGAATTATAAAAAAAAACCAAGTTACTTAAAAAACTAAAAGAGGGTTATCTTAACAAGAGTTTTATATGGAATTAAAGACGTATTTAACTTGTTAAGCTGTGATACTACCACCTGTCTGACATCTTGTGAAAAAGCAATCTTAAAACAATGGCAGTATCATCTTTGTTATAGATGTCACAAAGCCTTTAATTTTAAACAACATATATCTGAGTAGCAGCGGCTGACTGGATTTCAATCTGCCCCAGTTTAAACTGGATCCGCTTTAACCAGGTCAGAAGGATGTAGGAGTTGAAAGAAGACTGGTCTTTAGTAGGGTGTGGAGGTTCCCAATTGAGGACAGTTTGCAGACGTACTTGAAGATGACCTGGAAGCTGTGTGAGCAAAGAAAATCCTGACACACTTCTGTTTAATATCAACCGTGACATGATAATAGCACGACATTGTTAAAGCTGTCCACATCATTTATATCTAGGTGAATATTTGATGACTCTCCAAGCACCATGTGCTGGAGTGGGGAAGGAGCCCCTTATGTTGGTAGTTAGAGCACTTGAGTGTGGAGTAGGTCAATATGTGTTCAAAGTGTGTTTGGACCTGTGAATGGAAAACTTCCCCTGACATCCAGCAGTTGCTAAGCAGAAAATGAAATTTTCCATGTAAATTGTCTTTCTTTGATACTTTGCCAGAAAACCTGTTAGGACCTTAGGGGTTACAACTGCTCTTTAACTGAACAAATTATTGTCCCTGGTCAGTGAGTTTAGCAGCCCTGGCTGCCAGAGCCCCCTCTTAAACCCAGGTGCATCCGCCCTAAAACTAAAAAACACTGCAAATGAGAGCTCAGCAGTCTTTTCATCAGTTCTCCCATGCCAAGACCACTGACCAGGGGCAATAACTTATTTGGTTAAAAAGCAGTTGCATCCCCTGAGCTAATAGTCGGATCAAATTAAAGATGAAATGGGTAACTGGTTTGGAAGGCAGCGGAAAGAAAGAAATGGTGGACTAGTTACATTCACTGAACAAATGACTACTAATCTCTGTGAGTCTACTTTCTACTGTAGTTTACAACTAAGCATGTTCTCATTTGCCTACTGAATGGAAGCTATTTCTATTTCTAGAAAAGTTTTAACTTTTGAAATGGCTGCTAAGCCAAGGAATGTTATAGTCCCTTTAGTTGTACCTAGAGGAATTTAATGAATTAACAGCAATGCATATATTACCTGTGCATGATATGTATATAGAATCGGAGTCCACATTGGAAAAAGCTGAAACAAAGGGAGATGATGCCTTTGTGTCAGGACAAACAGATTCTTGATCAAATGAGTCTTAAAAACCATAATAGCATTTATGTCCTATATTGATTAACACACCTTTTTTAAACGACAAGTTGCATAAATATTAAGCATATTTACTGACAGTGGCATCAAGACAATTTGACAATTTGGGAGACAATTTGTCAGGTAAGCAAAAGTTGCTTGTGGAACACACTCTCAATGACTAATACTTCTTCTACTTTCAATCAAAGATCTCCACGTCACGATCAAATTTTGTACTTTGCTTTTCATTGGTAGAAACATTATGCAATAACAGCTTATAAAATCACTGTAGTTGTTGACTGAACTCTTGAGAAAGAACCATAAAACTCAAATTTGTGTGCATGAAGTTATGTGCCCATCACAAGCAAAAATCCCTTACAAGGCGGGAAGGCTCTTCCTAAGCAAAAGATTCTGTGATCAGAATCAGCACCTCTGCAACAGTGGTGCAGCACAATTACCTTAGCAAGGACTGACGAGTTGCACTCCTGCAGTGCCTCCATCAGGCTCAGGAAGTGTAGGTTGACCATCTCAGCAAGCTAAGACAAACAGACAAGACATGCATGATGAAAACTCTTCAGTGATAATAATTACTTCATCTCTACCACTCTCTGTCTTCTCTATCTTACACCTCCCCACACACACACGCCATCTCACCACCTACCTGCTCTGCCCTACTCAAATAACAAAATTCAGTTTTAAGTCTCAAAATTCAAATCAGTGACCTGTCAGTTTAATGATGCTTTCTGACATAGCATACAGCAGAAATATTCTAAACAGTAAAAAAGAAGGAAGGTAACTAGAAACAATAAAATTTCCCTGCACAGTTCTGATTCAAATGAAGTTGAAAAACGGCCAAAAAGGATTATGCAGAAGTGAAGGGAAATGATCCAATCTATTACAATATGTTATAACAAGGTAGCTATTGCTCTTGAATGTTAGCATGCAACTATTTTATGTCATCTTATTTAATCAGTCTCAAAAAGAGAGAAGAACAAAGAGATATGGTAAAAGATGTAAGATTGTAAAATGTTATGTTCATAACTGATGGTGTACAGAGTTACAGAAAGTTTTACTACACTTGGAAATATGGGAATGTTTCATATTTAGGTGATCAACACACAACAAACTTGAACAATTAAAAAAAAAAGAGATTAGATTTTACCATAAAGAAACAAATTACGACAGTCAATAAAAGTAGGAATGCAGGAAACCATATTGTGTATGTTAGTACAGAAACATTAGCTCTGAGTCTGCAAGATGCAAAAAGCAAAAGAAATTACAAAAACAAAACCTCTAAATGATGCTACCCTTCTGCCCTCTGACATACAATTTAAAGTTGGAATTTAAGACTGCTAACATTTCCAAAGACATATAAGCATAAAGAAACAATATGCCTTGCTTTACAAATTCTAAAACTACTGCTTCATTCTCTCTGTCGTCCCAGTTGTTATAAAATAAACAGGGATCTCAAAATGTCAGATGCATTCTGA
Organism: Pomacea maculata; assembly: GCA_004794325.1. Classification (NCBI taxonomy): domain Eukaryota; kingdom Metazoa; phylum Mollusca; class Gastropoda; order Architaenioglossa; family Ampullariidae; genus Pomacea; species Pomacea maculata. The sequence goes on along the minus strand of SRHC01001329.1, from coordinate 374,399 downwards.
TTTTCACACCTCTTGAAGTCAGAATAGTGACAGTAAGAAATTTACTTCTAAAAGCATGTAGGCATCGACAAGCTTTGAACAGTGCTCCATGAAGTAGAAAATAGAATGGCAGTGTCATTGTGCAGTGACATTTAACATTAAAAATACCTATTTATAATTATCACTTTATGCACTTACAACTGCAGCAGTTTTGAAATGTTTTATACATTCATGCAAGAAGTTAAAACTATATGTTGGACACACACAAGTACAACAAAAAACAGAAAGAAATGATATGTAATATGTAATTCTTACCAAATTATCTGTAATTATGACTTTGGATTTTACCAATCTTTTTAAAGATGAAAGAATGAAAGGCTTAAGTTATGAGTGATGATGGACAAGAATTTTTTAAGTTTTTCCATTTAGCACACATGAAGGTGAACACCACACCTTTTTTCATGCAGTCTCTGTCAGTGCACTGCCATAGGGTTGAAAGTGCATTATTGTGCCAAAGTGAGGAAATACACATAGAACAATAGAAGTCATATATATGACCAAACCTCAACTGAAGCCCTGTCCTTTTGAATTGTGATCAAAAGAAAAAAATAAGTTTTGAACAGAGAATGTGGAAGAAAATAAAAGTCTTTTACTTACAAGGATCAACTTATTTTGCCAAAATTGTGGTAAGATGGAAAAGAATAACCATGTCTAAAACCATTTATAAATTCTTTCTTTCCATATTAAACTTTTATTTTTCCTTGACTTTATGTGCAGTTCTATTATTTACCTTCCCTTTGCTGCCTGACAGGTCCCAGGAATACTACTACCTCCACTGTGTAGACAAGCATCTTTCAAGATGATGGCTGGGTGGATTTGGTTAATGGATGATTGATGGATAATGGATAACGATTGTGATAATGATGACAAAAAGGCATTTAGCAAAACCAGACAGCTGCTTTACGTTTAAAAATACTGCCTGCAGTCATTTAAAAAAACCTGCATATATGTTGGAATTTAACATTGCTAATGTTTCCAAAAATATGAGTATAAAAAAAAATAATGCCCTTCACTTTACAAAGTCTCAAATGCTGCTTTTTCTCATAGTTGTCTCAAAATCATTACAAAATAATAAAGTCATGTTTAATTTAATTTTCATTTAGTCATGTTTAATTTAATGTTTAAAGTTAAACCTATAAATTATACAAATGAGGCTTTACAGGGTTCATGTCTTTGTGACACCAGAATTTTCAAAGGGAATTAAAAGAGTATATTGTGACAGTGCTACACTTTATTATGGCATCAAATATTGTTCCACATTCTGCTGCCATGGGCTCAAGATTGATAAATTCTGATGCATCCAAAACCCAAGAAAACCCCAACCAAGATGATAACATTCTGCTTGCAGTCAGAACAGCTCAGATAAACTGTTCAAGAACAAGCCTGTAGCTCTGGTGGAACCACTCTTGGATAGGAAAGACTTTCAAACAAAAGGCCTACCACTTTGGAATGGGACAGCAGCTGCAGGATGCCTGGTGTCACCCGCGCCCAAAAGTCCATGATCATGGCGAGATCTGTCTGATGCTGTTCACTGCTTGGTGCATGAATTGCTGCTGCTGACTCACTGTACATTGTCCACAGCTGGGGAACACAATTCCAGCCCACAAATCAAGTTAATGGCTAACACAAATGTAATATTACCATTTCATCATTGCTATTGGCTGTTACAAAATGACCAGCAGAAGAATCAATAAAGCAGTAGTCTCCCTACTCGGCACACTTCCAAACCTGAACTCTGCTCACTGAAGCTAACTGATTTAAATTTGATGGCAGCAGTAGCTACCAAAATTAACAAACAGAATTGTGGCTTAATGTAGTCAGGTGCTACTTAACACCTTGTATTTGTAGAAAACAAAATTCTGTCAAATAAATGCAAAAAAAGGAATTTCTACTTCCAAGCATTTACCTATCATGAAATGAATGGACGATACAAGGAATACAATCCTGTCTGATTAAGAAAGTTTAAAAATAAAGTGTTAAGTACTTTTACTTCCAAGCATTTACCTGGCACAAAATGAATGCATGAAACAGAGAAGACATGTGCTGCACGGTTGCCTGAAAAGCAAATATCAAAGGTTCCTTCAGGTTCTAGCAACAATGCATCAAAGAGAGAAGCCAAAAATAAAAATTAAATTAAACAATTTCAAAATATGAAATTACTGCAGGATGTCAGCATCACCAAGTGAGGCCAGTTTAGTTGTGTGGACATTTTACTCTTATGCACATTTCTATGCTGCTTGTTATATAATGGATTTATTTCTAAAATCATAAGACATTTTCAAAATCCATTTGTGGCAAAAAGTGAAAAAAACAAATACCAAACATGCAAAATACAAGTTCATATAAAGTTTATTTGACAAGTGGCAAGCTGATACAAAATGTAGCATGCTCTACCCATCACACCCTTACATTGGATTGTTTTGCAAAGCCTGTCATGATGACCATGACATGATCAGCGATGTGGGGGCTGGCCTCCAAAGGAACGGGCAGACAGCTGACTGGAGCAGAGCCCTCTGTTACAGCTGTGTTAGTAAGGGAGCCAATCAGTAGCCATGACAGCAGGCGGATGTGACCTATGCAGTCCTCAAACTCTTTTTGTCTGGAAAAAAAATGGAATCAAGGATCACTGTGACAAAAAAAACTTGTTTCAACTGAATCCTATCTAATTACATACTAACAGCGTTTCACATGTCTTCCACTGTATTTGGCTTGGTAACATCACCAGAGAACAATGTCATGCAAAAACAAGTGCTGCTGTATGCTAGACAATAAATACAGCAAGCACATTCTTACCTGAATCAAACAAGCATCTTTCAACAGAGTACTCACCCCTGCTGCATGGCAGATGGAGGATGGTACAGCCAGGGGAGATAGCGTGTGATTGCCCGCTGGTCACGGCCATTACCCCGAGCAATCTCCAGGGCAATGTACTGGGCAATGCCAGACTTCAGCTGACTACCAAGAGTGTCTTCATTAAGACTGCTGCTTCCTCCCTTTGTGTTGCTCTGGAAGAATGACAACAACTCGGGTCTTCGTTTCTAACACTGTCATTGGGTTATTCTATATTTACCGCACCCGACCTCTTTCTGTGCTGCTATTTTTCTATCTACCAAAGTACAATAGATTTTCATTCAATCCTTGGGGTGAGGGTGTGGTGGTTGAGTATTGGTGCACAGATGAACCCAGATATGACAAATTCATGGGGAATATTTTTCTCTTCATTATATTTAATCTTTGATTAATCTGAAGTTTTAAATGACAGGTCTTAAGACATGAAAAATAGTCCATGACACCCTCCTTTAACACCCAACACAGTTATTGATTCCCACAAAACCTTAATACACTAGAGTTTAAAAAAATTTTAGAAAGCTTCTCACTTTCACTTTTGTCAATGTCTCTAGGTCTTCGATAAAGTAGATGCAGTCTGGCAGATGCTGGCGCATGCATTCTGCAGCACATGTACTGATCAGTGTCTGTGACTGCGCAGTGTAGAGGGCACTTGCTTCTGAGAGAGAGTTTGTGAGGCAGAGTGTGCCTCCAGCATCCAAAACCACAAACTGATGAAAGCAAAGACAACTTTGGTGAACTGAACTATAAAAATGTTAACTATATTGTATATAAAGTGAGAAAAAAACTACACTGATTTGTAAAAATAAAATATAAAGCTACACTGATATATAAAAATAGAACAAAACAGCCAATTTTGCTAAAAATAGAGCATTGATATAAAAAGGATCATGTCCAGGAATGAGTACATACTCAGCATTAAATATAATATTGTGAAAGTCACTCAGGTGTAACCAAGGGGCAGAACAAGTTTAAATCTGACTGCACTGACCTGCACCATCATAAGTAGGTTGTCATCAGGCACAACACTTTTGAATCTCATTGCCTGCACCAGTTCAAATATCACTGTTCGCGTTAGCAAAAGCTTGTCCCTTTCCTGCAAAATGTTCATACAACTCATTACCCATACATAATTAAAACAGCAGATAGAGTGGAGCTAGGTACAATCTACAAGACTAAAAAGTCAAATGTCCATTAGCCTTGTGCAATTGTTGCATGGGAGATAACTGTAACTGATCAACATGGAAGGTGGAGTCCAACATTCTCTTTTAACTACTGTTCTGGCGTCTATATTCATGTTGAGAGCACAGGGAGTTTTCCACTCTCTGACCTAAGACTTCAAAGCCCCCCTGAACATGACATCAAAATTTTAATAGAGCTGGGACTCATTTTAAAAAACTGAACCAATCACATGCTGTGAATAAGTGTGACTGCATGCAGGTACAAGATTACAAATGCACTCTAGCAATAAAGCAGAAGTAGTTCCCCTACTCAGCCCAATTAAAATACTGCTCACTGAAGCTAATTGATTTAAATGTGTGGGCAGCAGTGGCTACCAAAATTAATTAACGAAATGTAGTGAGGTACACAAAGCAGGTACACTGTCAACCTTTTACCATAAAAACTGACAATAATGCATGTGGCTGCCACCAAAGTCTTTATGTGAAAATTTAGTCTACAGCACAGTATCTGATTTTTAAACACCACAAACATTATCATTGCCTGCACACTCACCCGGGTGAAAGCCCGATTACAAAGGGAGCAGATGTCAGTGATCTGCTGAAGCTTGAAGGTACAATTCTGGATAGCGAAGCTCAGTACTTTGGAGAAGGGTTCCAAAATTCCCTGCCATCAGTGACAATGATAAAGACCATGGGTACTGAGTTATAAACAGCATCTAATAGGGATCAACAATAAAGAACTCAGATATTGAGGCAAAGAGACAAAGTCTGATAAAATTTAAGACTTGATGTCACCATTAGTACCCTAACTGTTGACTCGTGGCATTTACAGAAAGTCACAAATAAAGCAAGTAAACATGTACATGAATAAAATATAAATAGGCAATAACATTTAAAAGAGAGAATACAAAACTTGACAACAGGTTAAAAACTAGTAAACAAATTTAATGCAGAACAAGGACAATAAACTTTTTTACAACTATCAGCTTTATTATTAAATTCACTTTATTATTATTAATTTCTGAAAGTGTTAATCTGTCTCTTATGGCATCTTTCTATGAAGGCTCTGACTGAAGCACAATAGTTCTTACCCTCACATTTGTGATGACATAGACCTTCAACAATGTGATGATGATGGTAAGAACCGGCTCCACATTGCAAGCATTGGGCAAAGCACTGGGCAGGCGGCGGAAGAAGATGTCAAACTGTGTGAGGATGTTGGTCCACATGGGGACAGAACTCTCCAGTGACACACATGACAGGTACGTCGACAGATTGTGCAGCATCAGGGTCACTGTTTCTTGGGGCACATTTTTGCGTTCATTCAGGCCCTGTGGTATGAAGAAACATGGTTTATGATTGAACTAAGGTACAGAGAAATAGCTATGAAAAGGAAAGTAACATACCATTTTACTGGTCAATTACCATTAAATAGTAGGAATCTATGTTAAAATGTAAAATACTTGGCAGAATACATTCTATCTTTTACATTTTATGGCAGAATTATGTTTTAAAATGTAACTCATGGTAAGATATGACAGAAAAAAAAACTCAGGCATGAAAAAAATCTATATTTAAGATTTAGATAATAGACAAAAAGATGCTAACTCTAGATTATGTAACAACTTTGGTTTCACATTTTCCAAAAAGGTATCTGCTAAAAGAATTAAACAAACTGTTACTAGATAATTTTACATAAAGAAAAACATCAAATATTTACCTCCAAAAGATAAAGAAGAGGAGCATGGGATTGAAGCTCATTGAAGTCCATAAGCGCACAAGCCATAGTCTTAAAAAAATTGGGATCTGCAAGAAGTACAAGAAATACAAAGCACAGATAGAACAACTGTTATAACAATTCAAGTTTGGAAAATGATATTTATTCACCTGCCATAAGCACTTTATCAAACAATGGTTTATACTTGTCTGTCTTGATACATAAGTTTGAAATTTCACTAATTATCCATATTTCAATATAAAAGTTTACATAAATTCTGTTTACCATCAAGATTGCTCTGGAACAGCATAGGGAAAATGCCATTTGGAGCCATCTGGTGCAAGACACATCTCAGAAACTGTCTGGCAATGCTGACAGAGTTACCCGGAATGATGATGTTACTGGAAACAGGGGTATTAGTCCATTTTTTTTTTATAGTTTAGTCAGATTTATTTACAATTTGTAAACTTCTACCTTTCTAAAAATATTTTGGCTAAATACAAATGCTTTTCGGCCTAATAACAAAACTTATGTTTTCTAAAGTTTTGAAAAACAATGTATAATCTATGATAATGAGACAATAGACATAAAAAACAATGGGGCAGTGAAGAACTTAGAGGCTAAGAACTGCTATACTAAATAAAATGCCAACAATAATTCAAATGTTTCAATCAAATATGTAAGTACATCTGTAGCATTGTTTATTTACACTTAAGTTTATTAATCAGTCTGCCTGGACAACATGTTCTATGTTCTTCTTTGATATATTTCATGGGGCAAACATCTCACCTTTCAGCTTGCCAAGAATACTGACTGCTTGATGCAACCCTGCAGGGAAGCAAAAAAAGAAAAAGTTAACTGCTTGCCTTTCTGATTGTTTTATTATTACTCTTATTATTTAAGACCTATGAAATAATCTTGTTAAATGAAGTAAGTTTGTTATCACTCAGACATTTTCTCCAAAAGACTAGCAAATTTAAACATTAAGACATTTTAGTAGACTGCCATTGGACATGAACATGCATTACCAAGAACTACTTGGACATAAGACCTTGCTGTAGTTGGCCACTTGTGAAGACCAAATGAAGCCTCGTGCACTCTGCTGAAAATTATTTACATAGTCCACCCCGAAGTAGAAAGAAGAAAAAAATATCCAGTAACAGTTAAGCTCATGTACGTTAATTTTTTCCAGAAACTTTCAGACGAAAGTTTGCATGAAGGATGGGTCTAGTTTGTAACATCCTAATCAAAAGATTGTGACAAGATGTTTGAGCATCAATATAGTAGCTGAGAAACAGATGTTTGGGGATGCATCAAGATGAAACAGTCATCAGGAAATTTTTTTGTTTTTTGTTACCTAGAAACACACTGCAGCATGTTCAGCAGCATGGGGGTGGCTAGGGTGGGTTCTCTGTGAATGAAGGTGGCGAGGACTGTGATACTAAGGCCAATAGTCTCATCATCATACTGCTCAAGAACAAGGTTGCATTCACTGCAGCGCTCTACAATAACATTCTCTCCACACCGAGCATTGGATATCGGCTTCTTGTTTCCACCAGTTTGAGTCTTGGCTAGAAGTTCTGCTCGTCTTGCGCGACGACTGAAAGATGACAAGAGGATTTTTTTTTATCATATCAGAGCTTTTAAGTCCCTTTATCACTTTTTCAATTATTTGATTACAGAAAACAAAAAGCAAAGAACTATTAAAACAAAATATGTATACTAAAACTGCGGCCTTATGCTCCAATAGGGATGAAAAGGAATAAGAAAATAAGAAGAAATATATTAAAGGAAGTCTGCTTATTCATTTTAATATGTTTCTCACTGTTACTTCTTGCACTTAGTTCAAAGGTATGCTAACACAGAGTAACATTTAATTTAAAGGTTTTATATATATCTATGAATTATATTTTTAAAATATGACTTGCATATTCTGTCATGCATCAAGAGGAATGCAACTTTCAGGGTTGTTTTGGGTTCTTGAAATTGCTCTTTTTATCAAAATTTTAAAAAACAATTATAGCTGTACAGACTAAACTAAGACTACCCTGCTGGTTTTGCTGCAGAACAAGATGCTTCATCATGGAGTTTGGTTGCTGCTTCATACAGATCTGGAAACTTCCTCTGAAGTTCGATTGTGGTTAAGCCAGTCTTGCGCTCTTTCCGCTGACGGAAGTTGGGTTTTAGCACCATGCTGGGCCTGCTGCCTGACGTTGCACCTTCATCTGTCATGTAAGTAAACATCTTACTGATGTAATGTGCACTGCATGGAAATCATTTTTTGAAATATACTGACTTTTCAGGTTTTTTTCTTACCTGTATGGACCCTAAATCCAGTTAGCTTGTTCCAAACATCATAGGTACAAGCAGAATCAATCAAACAATACAGTTTACCCCTGCCTATCCTGTTCTTTCTGCTTCTACCTTGACACTTTACCTTGCGTTTACTACTAATTATTTTCATGTTACTTATAATTACTTCAATCACTTAGCTTATTTTTTCCCTGTAAAGGGCTAAATGTAAAAAAAGCATTTTCTTGCTTATTTTACTTCTTGTTAATAAAGAGTTATCACTGTCTGTCATTCACACATGAATTTCCAAATTTCCTCACTCCTGACTCCCCTTTTCATCCGTCATACACTCTCACCTGTTTCGCCTTTGCTTTCTTCTTGCGTTGCATCACCACCTGAGTCTGTTGCTCCGTGGTGACGGTCGGATTCTGCATCTGATGTCTGAGTCTTCTCGCTCTCCTCAGAGCTCTCCCCTTCTGAAGCTGCCTCTCTGCTGTAGTCTGATGTGGTTCCATCTGCTCTGGCACTTTGACTAGAGGCTTCTGTGGTGCTGCTTGCAGCCTTCGTGCTTCCTGTCTCTTCAAAGCTTTTCTGGGACTTTCCGGGAACTTCAGTGTGCGACTTTGAGAACTCATGGAGCTGCTGCGCCATTTTCCTTTCCACAGCTGCTGACTTGGGTGATAAGGCTCCAGGACCTTGACCTTGCTGTGAATGTTCATGGTGTGAATCATCTTTGGGAGACTGCAGTCTGACGGGCCCTTTCTTCTGTAAAGGCATAATCACTTCCATCATTCACTTTGTTTGAAATGGAAGTCCAACAGTCATACAGTAAGAAATCATTGGGTGTTTTTTTAATCAAACTTTTTAAGAATTAAAATAAGAAAAATTCCAAACAAGTAAAATTCTAAATGTCTGGAATCCCAAAGTTAAAAAGGTTGTACTGAACATAAAAAAAGTAAAGGTCGGCCCTGAACGTTTCAGGTCGTTGGGGAGTGAGGTGTTACAGACCTCACTTTTCTCAAGGCCAATTTTATGCCAGGAGCCCATCTCCTCTTCCTCACTGCCGTACCCTCCCCAGCCCTCTATGGAGGCAGGTACCTTTCCTGCCAACTGGGGAAACTGGGGAAGTTTGCTGTGCTACTTGGGTATTTAATCATCACAGCTCTCAGTTTGAACGCCAGCACTCTAACCACTTGGCTATCCACTTCCCCATCATACTGAACATAACACTGCGTCTAAGGTACAGTAGGTGGAATCAGAGCTCAACCCTCTCCTTCCATCAGCTTTCCTTTTCCTGATAACCAGGTATCCTTTTCTGCTGGACAGCTGCTGGGTAGGCAGGGACACTAACCCAACCATAGGCCTGAGCAGATCTCAACTGTTTATCTTTTATTCCACAGAACAACACTAAGCACCATGCAATGAAGCCTCCCAAAATATTAGAAGCAAATCATTGCCATCATCATCATTCATCATCATCATCCCACCTCTAGCTTCTTCTCTTCCTTTGATGACACGGCTTTCACATCATCATCAGCAGAATCTGGCTCTGAGTACTCTATAATCCTGCGAGGCTGCCTGCCCTTTGAAACTCTGCGTACACCATCTTTTTTTCCTCCAGGGAGAGTAGGGGTGCACTCTGCATCTGACATCATACCTTCGCTGCTTTCTGCGCCATCTGTTTGCCCCTAGAAAAGAAAGATACTATTAGTCCTTTAATGAGTGATAAACAGTAAATAATGCTGAAAGTACATACACAATAACTTCATCTCTTACTACTTCATTAGCATCATCGTCAAGTAAGGTGCTGACTGATGCAAGCATTTTCTTCTGTTCATGCAAAGATCACATCTGCAAAATGCAATTTAAGACTAATTTAAGTGAACAAGAAAAGCTTTACCTTCAAATACTGAACAGAACTTGCTGATGGAGGGGAACAAACATTGACTGTGGCTTTATCCTCTGGCTCCTCCTTGGAACTGGAAGGGCTTTGTGGTGGTGTGTCTGTTTCCTGAATGTTCTCCAAGTCACTGATGGACATCTTGCTTAAGTCAGCTAGGTAAAACAGCAAACAGATGTCAATGAGGAACAAATATAGCTTTCCAGATTCATCAATAATTGTGAAGAAATTATTTAAATTCTCATAAAAGCAAATGTAACAATCATTCAGCATGCTGGCATTTAGGATTTTATCACATACAAAAGAAACAGGAAGAGAAAGATTGAAGGACAGAGATAAAGAAAATCCTCAAGCTTTCCTTGATGTAGCTTTTTACTTTCACATTCTTATGGACAAAGTCTTGTGAATATCAATCCAATGTGATAACTAAAAATACTTTTCTCTTTACATTAACATTGATGTAACTTTGCAGGGAACATATAAACTGGGAAAAAAATAATAAAAATCTTTCAAAATACTCATGAAATAGTGTACGCAAAATGTGCTTACAAATTATTTTAAAGCAAAAGGTCCCAAGGCCTCATTTTTAATGGGAAATAAGCAAAATAAAGGAAGAGCATGACACAATAAAGGAAGAGCATGACACAATAAGTGCCCTTACCTTTACTTCTGTGCACTGTTGGAGTAGGCACAAGGAAGCTATCGTCTGTTTTGCGGCAGCGATGATGCTGAGCCTCAACGGTATTGATGACAAGCTGTACAAGGGTCTGGATAATTGCTGACACAGGTGAGGTGCTAATCTGGTACTGCAAAGTCACCCACAATGCCCTCCATAGAATAATAATGATACAATACAGTTTCAGTCAGATGTTTTAGTGGCTACCAAACTCTGGACTCATGCAAAACCTAATAAAGAGTTTGGACAGTATGGAAATCTAACCCACTCAGAATATTTCTTAGAGAAAAGGACCAGCAATAATTAAAATTTTAACATTTTCTGCAATAAAATTTAAGAAATTAAATATGAAGCCATTTTCCCTTACGCTGAACACATCTCTTTATGTAAAGTTCAAATTGAAAATTGTTTTCCAAAAGTTATTCTACTGTATCAACCGTTTTCTGGACAAGATAAAAAGGGTTAGTATGCTATGGGAACACAGTAAACTAGCTACAGAACACGGGTGCTTCTTTAGCACAAAAACTGGTTTCTCTGTAATGCTCTGAAGTACAAGGTCATGGCTTTATCAAGATGAAGAATTTAAGGTTCACTGAGGTCAACTTGTTCTTTTGACAACAAATTGCTCTTAAAACGTCCTAACCTTGTATAGAATGACAAGGAAAGCCCGCAGCCATGACAGACGAGTGTGGGGTTCAAGGTACCAGAGGGTGTAGTTTGGAGGCTGGTAGTCAGAAGCATAGCGCTGCGGAGATGGACTGTACTGAAGAAGTAGCAGTGTTATAGGCAGGATGGTGTTTCCCAGTTTGAAATTACGGTCTAGCACCTGAAATAGTTACATGCATATGAGTGTGAGTGAATATCAAATGATTTAGTCATTGCTTTGATCAAAAAACAATTAGCAAGTTGAAGAAGGTGTGAACTAACATTCTGCAAATATTTAACACTACTGAACTTTACTACTTGCATTATTATTTTTTGTTTGTTTGTTTTTTGTTTCATTGAAGTAATCCATAAACTCAGGCTGCAACTAAAAATATGAGATCACAATAAATGACTTACAAATGGGACCCCACTGATAAATGCATTGAAGACAGCTGAACATCTGAAATAACACAAAGCAAGTTATGAGAGAGAGAGAAAAAAGCAGACACTAGGGAGAGGGAGGTTGTTGATTACAAATAATGACTTCAGAGAGGAAAGAAAAGAGAGAGGAAAAATAATAACATGAAAGACATAAAGTCCAAACAACAAAGGTAACAGTGCTACATACCAATGAACCAACAGTTAATCCCACAACAAAGTAACACAAACATCCACAAATGGATGACGCTGTAGAATATACAAAAAGTATGGATAAAGAAAAAAACTAAGGAGTGAAAATGGAAAAATTAACTAGATTAGAAAAGATATTTGTTATAGAGGTGGGTTTTCAGACCAGACTTAGAAGCTACAAAGAGAAAGGGGCAGAGAATTCCAGACAAGGAGACAAAGAAAGAAGCTTCTGGCAAATGTCTTGTTGGATGCATGGCACAAAGAAAAGGTCAGAACAAACAGGTGGAAGGGGCTGAATTGTCAGGTGTCAGTAGCTCTGACAGGTATGGTAGCACAGTATGGCAATCTTATAATCAATGTGAGCTCGAACTAGCAGCCAGCGAAACTCACAGAGAAGAGGTGTAGAACATACCTTAGTTTAAAAGGTGGAACACTGAAAGACTTTTCAGTCTGATTGTAGCCAAGTAACACGTTCAGATGACGGAGCACCACATTCTGAAAGGGAATGTTCAAGAAAAAAGGAAATTAATAGCAAAGATAAGATTAATTCCAATGTCAAACTACCAATATCCAAAATGCTACAAATTATTAATTAATCTGCATATTTTGAGACTCACTTGACAGTATGAACCACACTAGTTCTCTCATAATTTTATTGCTTTGCATCCAGAGTCCTGCTTAAAATCTTGCACCTTATAAACCTGTAATGTGCAAACTGGCTAAAAGAAGTAACAATAATTATACAAATTTCGACCCTTTTCTCAATGAATTACATTTGTTACTTGGTTTAATAGTTTGCACAGCTAATCAAGACCTAATAAAGACTTGAGATTTTGTATATACAGCAAAACAGCATACACATGCAGTCTGCAAAAGATATGGGTGATGAGACACCTTGAGGTCTGCAAATGTGTGATGAGATACCTACCTGTGCTTTGGCATCACACTCTTGTACTTGTTCTTCACTTCTGACCATAAACTGGAAAAAAGGTAAAAGAAATCTCCAATGTAAAGATAGACTATAAAAACATGAAGCATATTTGCCTACAAAAAGATCACGACAAATTTTTGTTTTTGGGTTAATGAAGGGATGTGTGAGAGAAATAAAACATAATAAATAATAATAAACATGGGATTTATGTAGCAAATACTCACTCTCATAAGCAACATCTTAGTGCTGGAGACATGAATAAGACATGGACACCATAGCAAGAATGGAAGGATAACCAACAATACTGAAGACTAATAAAAGGCAAATATAGAAAATACAAAGAGAAAATGGGTAACAAGAACTGAGGGTATCATGATTCTGCAGAGGAAGATGAGGAGGGAAGTACCAACAGACATATATATCTTGAAAAAAGAAAATCGTGAAGAGTAGCAGTTGTTTCATAAACACTGGGGATGATGTAGTATACCAGATTCATCATCTGGTAGTTCTAGAAACAGAAAAAATGTTAGCCATGCAAATTTAACTGTCCCAATTGACAGTAAAGCTGTTCTTACCTTCATAAGGAGTGCAACAAGGTGATGCACAACATCCCTGTCAATACCCTCCAAATCCATTGCACGCTGCAACAATGCAGCAAAATTGCTTTCTTCATCCGTGAACTCTCGTAAATGTCCTCCTGTTAAAAATTGACAAAAATGAAGAAAGAGATGCATTATAAATATACAGTTTACAAACAAGCAAGTGAAGGTAAACAAATAAACAGGAAAGATAGCATATCGAACATACATCAAAGTGCCTTAAATGGCAATCTGCCAATCTGTCCACATAATAGCACAGTGCTGTCACTAAATCTCAATACAACACAATGGATCATTATATTATTCTTATAGTTAACATATTTCAAAGTTAATTTTCTTGTAATTTAAATTGAAGATAATACCCCACCAAAGTTTATGGAGCAGTACTCAAAATATGCTGACCTGGAAACATTGTGTGACTAAAGGATGACAGATTCAGCTTTGTAGTCATGCGCCGAGTCAGGTTAAACTGAGGAGCTGACCATTGCCGAACACAGGACTTGTCCTTTTCAACTGCAATGAAATGTTGACCACTTGACAAACACATTTAAGTAAATGTACACTTGCATACAATCTGATACCCTCTGCAAGACTTTCATGACAGAAAAATAAGTTAAAAAGGTGGAAGACAATCAGTGTGAAAATTTGTGACCAAATGATACAGCCACAGACATATGTCTCGTACGTCCGTGATACAGCAAGTCTAACATTGATATAAATACTTTATTTTCTGCTCCTTCATTTATTTTTTGACAAAAGTGTTAAAGGCATCAATCATTACTCATTCAGCATCAGTCTTTAAGGATGAAAGCTCTCCATGAAGAGGCTATAAAGTCAGCTCTGCCAGAAATATTTTACAATCAAGAAAATAGTTGAGTGAAAATATTATGAAGCCTTCCACATTAAAATACAAGGCACTTTTTACATTTGATGAAATAAAACAGTTTCCAATAACCTGTAGTCATTATTGTGTTAGCAGTAACATGAGTGATAGCAATGATGACAACAAAGCTTACAGCAACGCTTGAAGATGTTAATAACGTCATCTGGTTTGCAAGGTGTTCTGCTTTGCATTACTTGATGAACAATATCCACTGACTACATAGCATAACGTCATAAATCCTGCATGACAATAACCCTGAATAGTTGCAATTTGAAAGTCTAACAATAACTGCAGCTACAGCCATGTAGATTCATGGCACCAGACTTATAATGTTTCTTTTCAGGTTGCCATACATATAAATGTTGTCTGGAACGCAAAACACACAATGATAGAGGCAAACCCAGATTCAGCAGATGAGTGCAGTGACAGCTGACCTCAGTGTGCAAGTCTGTGCAGTGGCTAAAAATAGAAAGTGGAGAAAGATATCCTGCTGCAGAACATGGCCGGAGGAGATGTAGCTTCAGATTTTCTAAAATTCTTCTAGCATGGCTAAATGAAGATCATTTGGTGCAGTTATTAATCAAAGAGCTATGTGTGTCGAGATGCAGAGGTAACAGATTTCATTTAGGCTGTCTGAATATAATACAAAAGTGAAAGTGAGTAGAAACACTAAAAATCTAACAGCAAAGAGAGGCAAACTAACAAGATAAACTATGGTTCTACTTCTCTTGAAGGATAAATAGGATAATGGCTGCTAAGCAGTAATGTGCAGAGGTTAGTGGATTTTTGTAATAATTATGTTAGTAAAATGCTGCTTTTGTAAAAGCCAGTGGAAATCAATGTGTTACTTATACAAAGCTCTAAAATTATGGACATAGTTATCAACAGACAACAAATGCAAGCACTGAGTCTGTTTGTGACAGGCTTGAAACACAATGGGCCTGGCACACAGCTGTAGTTGTCATGTGACTTTTGCAAGTTAAACCAATAGCAGTCAAAATTACACTGAAAATCCAAGTTCAATGTGTTATTACGGGATGTTTTAAAGAAAAGTTTTTTATACTTGCCAAAAGTAGTAGTATTTATTGAGCAGTAATTGTATTCATTTTTCCAAAAAATAGCCTTAATGTCATCCATCTCAAGCCCCCTACACACACTTGCCTCAATCAAATTTGCCTCGTGTTTTTGCAAATTGATATTTACAGCTTAAGATGTACACATTTATTTAAAAAAAAGAATAATTCAACTTCAAGATTTCTGTGTTTTAATTAAAGTTAAAAAAAAAAAAAGTATTTATTCAAAAGAAGTCATATTGCTTGAACTGCAATAACTCTAACAGAGATGAAACTTGTCTGTTACATCCAGTATCCAGAATTCAATAACAGTTCATTCCTTACAAGTACCACTGAGCTAAGTACAAATATGGACAAGTCACAATTACTCAGAAATTTCTGGTGTAACAGTCAACTATGTAAACATTGGTTTTTTGAAGGTTCACTTAACTCTTTTTTTTGTTAAATAACTAACAGTTAAGTGTTTGGTGTCTTGGGATTTCAAGTAACTTCAGCCTTACAGATGCCTGTCACTAAAACAACAAAATAATCTCTCTTCAACCTATGAAAAGACAATGTCCTGAGCATTCCTGTATTTAAAGCCACTTTACCTATTCGATAATGGACTTAAACAAAATTGAAATTCAAACAAACTGTGCTAGAAAAATGTGCACAATTGAAATCTATCAATCATAAACGAAAAATAATCAAATCCCAAAAATCAAATACAAAGAAGATGTCTTAAAAAAATGTTTAGCTCACCCTAAAAAAATATATATGCAATTAAACTGAACCTTGTTTTGATCGCCCTTACATATATATATATACACACAATAAAATCATTATTTCTACAGAAAAATTCTTGTGTGAGCTCAGCTGTGGCATTGACAACAGCAACTAGGCAAAGTGACAACTTGAAAATAAAGCTACACAAATGAACAAACCACTGGTGGAAGTTGTGTCCATCCATAATATTCACTTTGAATAACTGGATGAGACACTTTGTTAAAACATTCTGCAATACTTCATGCATCATACAGAGTGCCTGGTCTTGGCTGTGGGAGTTATAAAAAGAACACAACTTACAAAGAAACTTAGAAAGAAAAGTCACAGAATGTTTTCGCCCATCAGGTTCTGAGAATTGTCTTGGTAAGCCTGCAAGAAAACAAATCACAAAACTGAACTCTGTCTTCTTACAAATGCAAAACATCATAAAACAAATCAAGTGAATTAAAATCAACTAAAACAGTGAACCAGCATATGAATTAAGTCCTGTTTGATAAAGGAAAAAAAATTGCAGCACACGATAACTGCAGTATTTTGATGGGGCAAAGAATCAAACAGAAGACGAAGTAGATTTTCCCTGAAACAAAAGATCAGCTGCAGTTAGTACTTTCAGAATTATCACAAGTGTCTAACAAAGCCTGAAATGAGAGAAAATATGATGACTTTCACAATCACTATAAATATAATCTATCAATAAATATTGTTTACCATAATAAGTGTTTATCATAATAACACATATGTGTGTGCTCAAAACAATTTTTCTCCATTGAATTGTACTGATTACTGAGACGAATGTTTCCATAAATACCCAATCCACAGTATTAAACATAATTGCCCATCCTCAGTGAAGGGACTAAAAGTGCCAGAGTACAAATGGTATCAAATATCTCTACATAATCAGAAACTTCAAAATAAATATTGCTCCATCTATACATATTCAGCAATATCAAAATAACCAGTGCCAAGTCTAAACATAGCAATATCAAAATAAAACAGTGCCATGTCTTTAAAATAAACTGTGCCAGGTTTATACATAGCAATATCAAAATAAACAGTGCCATGGCTATAATGCAAGTGCATCTGGCATGCTTGGTTCTTATTTGCAACTGAGTGAGACAAAGCATAAATGTAACAACAATATGTGTACATCAGATAATCACATTCTTTGTTCACTGTGTGGGTGTGTGTGCGTGTTTGAGTGCAACAGAGAATAAGCATGCACATGTGTGAATGCACAAAAGAGAAACTATACCAGTATATGAAGATAGCAAATTAAAAACATTACAAGTTAACAACCTTGCTCATACCTAAGTTCACTGAGCAAATCAAACAGGTGTGCCTGCAAAAATACTTCACCCAAAACCAGAGCAACTTTACAACCTGGCTCACACAAACATGTCACTTTATAGATATTATTCCTGCTAACATTATCAGACATGCAAATTTTCAAAAACAATAACAAGATGTACATATCTGACAGATTTCAAAATTTTGCTATATAGCTGGCTAGCTGGTAGGCTAACTTTCAAGCCTTTTGTAAATTCTTTTCATATGATCCTAAATTTCATGTGATTGTCTCAGAACAGAGCAGCTTGTGGCCAAAATTTTAATATATGAACTTCAACCACATTCTGAGCACTTCCACAAAATAGAATGCATATAATGACACCTCTTTTAACTCACAGTAAGTTTCACTACTCTCTGTTTTCCTGGCACCTACCACTAAAAATAAAGATCTAACGAACATTTTACTTTACTGTCTCCACAACAACCCTGTATGCTGGACCACTTTGCTTGTCAAACTCTTGGTCACATGCAACAGGGCAGTTCCACCAGGACATTGCTTCTTGCAATCTACCAGTTAATTTTGTTACACTAAATGTGCCTTGTAGTTCAAAGTCTTTGGCCATGTCTTCATCAAAAATTTTTGCTGTGAATACTTTAGTAGCTTCTATAATAATAGCAATTGTATGACAGATAACCAGAAACACCTTGCTAAAACTGGACAAATAGAATAAATTAGAATAGATGTAGTTGCCTAAAATGTGACAGAAAACATGAACTATGTACTATAATACTATAGGCAGCACACTAACAATTTAAAGACTTTTACCACTACATTGTGTTGCAGGTGCAGAAACAGGCAAAATCTGACAAGTGCAGTGTGTTTTATGATGCAACAATGTACTTACTGTCTATATGCTCCTGATGCCCTCTGCTGACTGACATACAATTTGCCAAAATATGTGAGTGCAATCAAATATCAAGGTGATTGCCTTTTCTTTTTGCACGCATACTTCTTCTAAATTTACACAAATGGGATATACTGAACTCCACAGCAAAGTCTTAGAAAATACTGATGAACACTCATGAACACCACCTTTCCTAATTCTGCTTTCAAATTATATTTTAATGCAAACACTGGGTACTGCAGTCACAACATAAGCAACTCAAATTAAGAAACTTTTACGGATTACTGATCCTTTTAGAAATTACAGAAAACTAGCACATCATAGCAGCAACTAGTAATAGCCACGCATTCCAAAACAAAACATAAACCTTTCTTTTTCATGCCATTAAGAGACTTTGAAAACTTTAGTTTATAAGTTCATATGAAGATGAAGTGCTCACTGGTACCTTTGGGTGGAGCAACTCCTTTTGTGATCAGGTGAAGAGGTACTGAGACTGCGCGGCGATAAGGAGGTTTTCCTTTTAAACTTTGGCTCACAGAGCGAATGCTGTCTGTCCTCGCCAAAGCTAAGCGAGCCCGATTGACTTTCTTTAGAAAATGCTCGCTATGTCTGTCGCTGCTTGTTAGGTCTGTTCCAATATTAAAAAAACAAAGAGACAGAGAGAGGGACGTAGTCAGACAAAGTTTTAGTGGAAAGAAAGAAAACTGCATCCAGCAGAACAGAATAGTTACGTTTGCTTGTTACTGTCCGTTACTGGGTACCCATGAGGTGGCCTTCATGCCTGATTACTGATGGTGATCCTATTAAAGTCAGAACTAAAGGATGAGAATGAATTTACTCTTACAAGATGGCTTAACAAGATGAAGAACACTTTATTGCCCTCTCCGATCCACAAGCATGACTGGCATAAAAAAAAAGTTTCTTCTGCCATCATCTTTCCTTGTCCATCTTTTTTTTCCATTTCATTTGCATACTTTTTCCATTTAATTTTTTGCTTTTATTGTCCCTGTACTGCAATAGAACGGGAATATTTACATAAACTTAAACTGTTAAATTTAAACAGTTAAAAGATCCTTTTTTCAAAATCACTAATGGTTTGAGTTAAATTTTAATGGGGCCCTTGGAGTACATAAAAAGGAGATGGGGGCAAAATCATGTTTATTATGGAAGTCAATTCTTCATTTTTCGATTGTATGGTTTTATTGTTACTTTTTTTTTTAGTTTGCTCAAGTTTGATTGTTTTAATTTTTATTTATTTCCTAAATGAAATCTATAAAAAAAATCTCTATGGTAAGAGGAACTGCATACATAAAAAACTCACAACTAAAACTAGAAAGAGCTAAAATGAAAAAGGATGATATTGCATATGCTACATCTAACTATACTGCATACTGCTTATGATGCAAAATAAATAAGCTGAAGCTTTTTAAGAACTGTAAAAAGAGAACAATAATTACAAATACAGTAATAGCTAGCATACGCTGCAGAAAGTCTCTTAGCACATAAATTGGAAACTGAAAGCTTTGATAAAGCCAACATTAAATGTAACAGTATGGAAAGCTTTCTTTCTGAAGACAACGTAGCAAGCATTATGACAATAAAACTATAGAAGCATGATTAAAACTACACCTCCAAGGCCATGCATGTGCCTATGGAACAAAAGTAACCTATGAATCCCCTGTGTACTGGGGTGATTTTACTTGCTGGCCATACTTACCTGTAGGGCAGGTTATGTCCCCAGTACTTTCCAGATCAACCTGTGCTTCAAGTGACAGAGTGTCGAAGCGACTGAGAAAGAAGTCCCAAGTGAGAATACGCTCTTTCATCAGCACAAATGAGAGGAGCTGAATGCGATGCAGAATCAAACACCTGTCCCGAATGACTGTATCAAACTGAAACTCCAGACACTGGATGAGGCACTGCAAAGAAAATAACTTAAGGTCAATCTTAGAAGCTGAAAAATCTGCTGCAACACAAAAAGAGTGAATGTCAAGCACAGCCATAGCATTACAGAGTCTTAAGAAAGGTGAGTCTCTGCATGCTCAAGCACATGTGCACACACACACACACATTCTCTCAACCATACCTGCATTGTTATACACGTGCATACACACACTCTCTCTCAACTATACCTGCATGCTCATGCACATGTGTATACACATATATATTCTTACACACATGCACACACATACACACACATACACACACATACACACACAAACACATATGAGACAATACCTTAAGACCAGCTGGCTGGATGGTCTCCAGAAACATTATAGTGCGCTGGGCCACGGCAGAGTTGATGTCCTCTACAGAACCCACCATATGGCAAAAAGCATGAGCCAACGATGTCTGTAAAACCTGATTGTTGCGGACCATCTCAGACTCTAGGCAACGTGCTAGAACTGTAACTTTCTCCACTGCAATAAAGGTTATGTCTGGTAATTATCTTCACACACATGCCTGTTCATGTTTACTCAAATCTATCTGCTAAACATAGTACCAGGATTGACCAAAAATGATAACATTCAAGATTTATGGGTATGCATGGTTACTTTTAAATACTTCAGTTGGCTGCATCTCTAATAGCTAAATCATTACAAGAATATAAACAAATATATAACACTTGTTCTTTGACACTTCATGGGCAGCCTATTCACCTGTCTAAGCCACACCCATGACTAACTTATAAAAACTGAAGTACTCCTTTCCACAAAACAGCTGCAAGAGGAGAAGATCCAAGCTAACAGGTAATAATAATAATGAATCACTGAATATATCTCACTGTTAAAAGATCGTTTTATTAATGAAAACCTTCTCATCAAAAGGCAATAAAAAAAGTGCAAACATATTTACCAGCAGCAAAGCGAACCTTCCAGTCATCACTTGAAAAATCATCCTCAACTAGGTGCCACAAAACAGTTGCACCAGTTGGGAGAGTCATACAGTGCAGCAAAAGTGGTACAATCAGTGTTGCCAGATGGGAGCGAGCTGTCTGCAGCAGCTGCCACTGCCTTCAAGAATAAAGGCAAGCATAGTTAAAACAGAGGTTATGACAAGTACAGCAGGACAAATGGGCTGTAACATCTATTTGCCATTGTAGTCTATCAACATACTCCAAAATACTGAAATCTCAAGTAACAGCTGGCTGCATATTGTCACAAAACCTGGTTTTCTTTTCTTTTCTTTTAATTTTTCAGATAGGATGGGAGATAGAAAAAGTGGGTGGACTGTGAGAAATCTGCATGGGAATGTGTGGGTGCAAGTGTCTCATGATGGCTGCTTTTTCTTTGAATGGCATCTTTGAGAGGTGTCATTAGCAGGTCAGGAGTGAGTTTTGCTGCTGTTTCATGTTTTCTTTCTGGAGTCGTCTTCACTCCTTGACTGATGGTTTTCCTGACCAGACTTATTAAAAGGGTGTAACCTATTCCCCTGAAAACCTGTTGAGGAGAGTTTGTGTCAGTTCTGAGTCACCAAATTTTTGAGTCATATTGAGAATATTTCTTTTGTTTGCTGAATAATTTTGAATAATTTTTCTGAATAAATTTTGTAAATTGTATTTATTTCTTAACTTCAGATTTTTGTTGATTTTTTTTTGTCTCATCCAAAAGCCACTGTTGAGTGTGCAGGTGACATATACAGTCATTTAACCAGAAAAACCTAAACAAATACACACTTACATGGGAATGAAAGTTTTGTCCAAGGTGAAGGTGATGTAGTTTGTATACTGGTTGATAGTGTAGTTCAGACTTTCACCATGCAAAATAAGGAACTTCAGGGAAGTCAGAAGTGCAAACAGGGCATCTGTATCATCCACGTTAGCAAGAGCCTGAACAAGAAAAGAACTCATGTTTTGGATCTGTTATTAGAGTCCCTGAATTGCACTTTATTTTGAAAGTAAATGAAACAAGTGATTTCTCTCTCACACACATGTACACACTCTGTACCAACCTATAAACCTCACCTCTATCAAGGCATCATAAAGCTGTAGGTAGACAGGCATAGCATCAATGCTGAAGTCTTTGTCTTTGTCCTCTCTATAAGTTGGAGCGTTCTCACTTCCTGTAACCATACAAAGCTGAAATTAACAGCAACAGCAGCAATGACAACTGGCAGTTACACAGTTATGGCCGTGCTTCTTGGGATAAATAAAATGCATTATGAAAATTATGCTGAAAGTGCAGCATGCCGTGTGTCATCCTGAATATCCTGAATATCCAAAAGTCCAGTGTTGTCAGAGAGGAAGGGAGGGCCAACAGTGTAGTGCAAACTCAAATCCACTTCAGGTGAGGAAGTGAGGTATTAGTGTGGGCTTGTTCCTCCTGTTCCTGACTCTCTCTTTGCAATGAGAAGTTTGGTACTAACAAGCTAACTAGGATAAAAGCAAACAAAACTCACTGGGTGATTCGGATATTGTCTGATGTTTCACCTCCTCTGCTTTGGGCAGGTCTTTTGGAGGAAGTTTGAGAGGATCTCGAGGACACACATGCTCCATCAGTTGGGAGGCCAGCTGGTGCCAGAGAGCAATATTCTGGCAGTACATGCAATTGATCCGCTTAGTTTCGTTGTCACACGAGTGTTGCCCATCCCACTTTTTACACATCATCTCTCTCAAAAGTGACATGACCAGACGAGTGGTCTCATTATAGATGCCAAGGTGACGTGGGGTTTCCTGTAGCTCCATCTATGATGGAAATAAAAATTATCTTTATGGGTGATAGTCACTGTCATAGAGACTCATGCATGGAAGCACACACACACACACTCTTTTTCTGAATTGGAAGCATTTTCAAAAACTCATAAATAATTAACTATAAAAAATATGAGGAAGATAAATCAAACTTCTAAAATTGTAAAGTTTAAAATTAAGAAAAGAAACTGTTCCTTTCTTATTCCATTGTGAAACTGCGATTTGTGTAAATCCAAAGGAAATTAAGTAATCATATTTCCTTATGGAAAATTTTAATAAATGCCTATGCACAATTGATCATCACTGTGATGTTTAGTTCAATATTTAGTGGATTTTAATTGTTACACACAACGTAGAAATGAACATAACTTATCATGATGAAGAATAACTTTAGTGTCAGAAATAAGCTTGAAAATGATGAAAAATTGCTGGCTGACTTTGTACACATGTATTGCCATCATTTTTTAAAAGAAAAGTACATCTGGAAAAATTCAAATCTTCAAACCAACATCTTCCAGTCTCTATGTTAAGGGATGCAGCTCTATATATGCCATATAACAAATGTGACTTTCCTAGACAAATGAATGGATTTTGTCCTTTTTTGTGTTGAATTTTGTAGTAAAAATTATCAAATATGATGAACACAGGTGGGTGGCCCAGCCTTAATAGGTGCTGAATGGGCCAGACATATTCACCTGGCCTGGTCTCAGTTAAATGACAAAGTCCTACTTCTACCTGTTAGAGAATGTTCAACATTATATCACTGCCCAAATGAATAGCAGGCTTTTAAAAATCCTAAACAACTATCTCAGATGGATGGTTCATACTGAACTGGCCATGTTACCTGTTTCAGGAGGATGTCCAGCATAATAATGAAACAGGGAAGCACCAGCTCAGTGTCCCTCTCATATAAGTCACATGGGTCTGGAGCAACAGGAAACCTCTGGGGACTCATGGGCGACACAGCCTCGTGGGCTGGGGATGTCTGGTACAACACAGACTGTGGTAGGGCTTGAGCCTGCAGTTCTTCTGCCTCCCTCACATCAGACTGTATGTGCTCCACCCCTGATTTGAAGATCTTCAGAAGAAGATGCATGGGTATGATAATGTCCAGGCTAGATAGAATCTGAAAGAGATGTATCATCATAAGGACTCAGTCTTCATTCAGCATCTTCAGCAAGTGATTTCTATGCACCTTTCAGTTTCAAGCTATTCTGCATCAATTCTTATCATTGGAAAAGTTTTATTCATTATGCACAATCAGTTATTTGAATAAATTTGAAAAAATGGTTATTATAATGCACAGATCCAAGCCAATCAACATCAGAAGTATTCCTCAAAAATTTAAAAGCATTCTTCAATAATTTAGAAATGCTTCCCTACCCAGCCCTGCTTTTCTTCCCCAAAACCTTCATACCATCTGTCTCACCCCCACCCCACCCCACAAACCTTCAAATCTCAGCAGTCAAGTCTCTTTGTTGTCGCTTCAGCACATCTCCTTCATCTCACATCTCAATAAGTAGAACTTTAAAGCCAAAGGCACTAACCAGAATGTCGTTAATAAACACACACAAACATATGATCATAAGATACTTACCAAGTATACAAAACTAAAATAAAATTTTAAAACTTTGAGAATTTGATCATACCTGTAGCCACTGCAAGACCTGTTCTTGTACAGATGCACTGGGATCCTCAAAGCGGTTTGACACAAAGTTGTACATCTTTTCCAAGGTAAAGGGCAGAGGACACATGTCTATGTCAAATGCTTTGCTGTTTAAACAGATGGTGCAGATAATAAATAAATTACTAAAAAAAAAAAAACTTCAGAGTTTGCAAACTTAACACCAGCACCTACACTACCATCTAGAGCTTTCATCCTCAGTTACAGCTTATAATAATCACATTACTATATTTGCCTTTTAAAATTATTCTTTCACCAGATCTTTTTAACGCTAGAAAGCGAAAAGGAGTGCATGGAAAAAGTAAGGGCTCATTTAAAAAAGCTTTGAAATGTTGCTGGGTTTTTTCACCTCAAAAGTACTTTGAGCTCCATTAGCTCATCCTCAGGAACTTCCATTCTGATAGATTCTAACCAATATGGCATCACATAGTCCCAGATCTGTGTGGTGAAAATCAACTTTAATCAAATCACTTTTCACCAAAAAGAAGTATAATAAAAAGATGAAAAAAATGGGTAGAAAATTGTTCTTCTAGCTGGCAGAATTTCTGCTACATAGTCAATAGTAATGTAAGATATGTTTACCAAAGTAACCAAGTGTAAATGAGCCATATGTACCCCTCTAATCTCTATCTCTCATTCAGATATATATTGCATTTTAGAAAGAGCAAGGGGATACATGCATGAAAAACTATTGTTAGATTTCACATAACATTTAAAAGCTAAACTTTCTCTCTCTCACACACACACACACAGAGATTAACCCTAACTCAAAAGTAATGAGATGTTGTATGGCACCAAGCAAACTCTTTCATACAAAGTAGATTCTAAAAGTACTTTTTTCTCTCTCTCCTTCACACACACACACACATATCAACCCTACCTCAAAAGTAATGATGTTATAAGGCACCAAGCAAAAGAAGCAGTTGAGACCTTCTTTTATCTGAGTTGTTCGAGTGCAAAGTGTTTCCCTAAAATAAAAACTTAACACATGAAGACATGAAGCAATTGCAAAAGAGTGGAAATGAGCTTCACCAGGGAGAATAAAATATATAGTATTACCTAAACTACTAATCCACAAGATTTGTTAAATCTGACATAAAAATGCCTTCAATTTACTTACAATTCAGCAATGTATGCCCATATGGGCGCTTTATCTTACTTGCCAACATCAAGTACTTCAAGTAAATCAAGTACTATGTAGCAAGTGATAATATATGCTATCTTTTCAATAACCTTAGATCAAGCATAAAAAATTAATGTTTTACAATATTATTAGTTTACATGCTAAAATTTGAAGATAGTTTTGCTGACATTGTATGGATTAAACATGCTCATAATTACCAGCTTTATAAAATAATGCATACCACTTGAATAGATAATCCATAAATATGCATTCATACATTTGTAAATGTGCACAAAGGCAAACATAATGACCATCACACACATAGACACAGGTGAATACACTGATGCACTACCTGCTTACCAAAATCCTCCAACACGAGAATACTCAACAGGATGTGGAAGCAGGCAAGCCACAATGACCTCAAAATGTGTCTGCATCACACCTTGCAGCCAATTAAAGACATACTGCAAAAACAAATAACAGCTTATAATAACAGATCTCTACAACATAAAATAATACCAGTTTCATTCATTAATGGATATTAGCAGATTCCCTCTTTACAGCTTCCTCTCTTTTTTGCTTATTTCAGCAGATAATTAGCTTTGAGCAGCACACAATGTTCTTAGTACATATGTTGACACTGATGAGTAAAATATTGCAATGTATAAAGGAAAGGTACTTTGCAAATTTATATATTTAGATAGTGCTACCTCTCCAACCTCTATCCCAACTCCTTCCTAATGCTAAAATCCTCACTGGTAGTAATAAAACATGAATTACTATAAGTTTGTTATCAGCTGCTAGATCCTACTCTTTTGTCTCCACAGAACTTTTAAATGCAATAAATCAGTCTAAAATATGTTTATTT
This sequence comes from Pomacea maculata, assembly GCA_004794325.1. Classification (NCBI taxonomy): domain Eukaryota; kingdom Metazoa; phylum Mollusca; class Gastropoda; order Architaenioglossa; family Ampullariidae; genus Pomacea; species Pomacea maculata. The sequence goes on along the minus strand of SRHC01001329.1, from coordinate 347,664 downwards.
TAAAACGCTACCTATTTAACCAACAAAATTTATGTTTGGATAAGGATTCTGAAGACTGGAACAGTATATGATGAAACTCACTTCAGGTTTCAGTTTTTCCAGTGCATTTCCAACATTGTCTGAAAATATTGTTAATGAGAGTTGGTTATGCATCATAACAAGTGATTTTATCAATTCAAAACACTTTTTAAAAAAGAAAACAAACTATAAAAGTAACTAAACAAAGACTGGATTGATGAGCTGTACAAAAATAGTTAATTTCTTTTAATCTGTTCTTCCTGATGCTGTTGCTGCTATCTTGCATTGATAAAGATGTCAATGCCAATGATGATGATGAACACATGCCAGTACTATCTATAAACCCTCCTCTGATATGTTGGGTTTTACCTGTTTCTACACTGGTCCAAACTATCGAGGTTACTCCTGCCATTTGATCTATCTGATTTGATTAGTTACACTATTTCATTCCATAAACATCCAGATTTATGCTAATGACCAGTCTTTTCAATGAAAGATCAAACTAATAACTATATGTCTCCTGATGTTTGTCTTTTTAGAGAATGCTTGTGTGTATGTGCTTCTTATTTTGTGGGGTTTTTTTGTTTTTTTTGTTTAAGCGGTTTGGGGGGGAGGTCATCTATTACAATTGTAAAGCAGGCTGAATCTTCGCAGGAATAGTCCTATACAAAAGTGCTTAATTATTATTTTCCAAACCTGTCATCAACAACAAAAAAATTATTAAAATAAAGCAGAAACCACAGAGAAATATGCTACTAACCAGGTGATCATATTTACTAAAAGCCATCACTTACCATCTGGCAAATAAGCTGTTGCATCAAACCACTGGAAAAGCATTCCCAATAGACGACCAAGAACTTCCTAATGGACAGAAAATAGAGGATATTGCTTCAAACTGAAACATAAAGGCAGCATTTTGTTCCACTGCACACAACAGAATCAGATGACTGCACCCAGCAAAATAAAGCCACCAATAATCCTTCATTCAGAAGAAGTAAAAAGCAGCTGGATAACCCTGAATATCCATGCAAATGTGCAGAGATTACATATATATACATGCAAGCTCATGAATGCATGAATATTCAAAGTACATGTGCGCATACAAACACACACAATGGGTGGACACATATATAGGCAAACACAACAGAAACACATAAAAACAAGCAAATATGCTCTTTCTTACATTTTAAACAAAAACATAGTCAGAAGAGCAATTGTAAGGGACAGAAAAGGAAATGAAAATGAGTGTCTACTCTTACCTGAATTGTGATTAAGCCCTGGACCATAAAAACGTTTATGTACTCTTAATTGTACTTTTATGTCTATTGTTATTGCCTAAACAGTTTATTCTCATCAAATAAAATTAATAATTTATAAATAATTAGAAACAAAAGTAACACATTTCCTAACAAGTTAAATCAAATATATATGGCATTCATGCTTTGGTCTGCTTCTCTCAAAATTTACTGAAACAATCACCAGCAATTTATCCATGTAATATACAGACATCTACAAGTCAAGTCGCATGCACCTGTTCGAACATAAAAGATACAAATAGGTTAAGGAAATGAAAAAATATAACACCAACCTGGAACAGAACTCTGCTACAATTAAGACTAAAAGACTACGCAAGATGACAAATGCATGCTAATCCCCATTTAGTATCACTCATCATGTTGAATGAGCTCTTCAAGGGAGATCTGAAGTATAAGTACAAAAAGAAAAAAGTAATTCATGCCATGCATATCTTTATGGTCTAACATCACAAAAAGCCGTTAAATAAGTAACTTATTTCTCTGATATTTTCCAAAGGACTTTTGGAAGTTTGAAAGGGGATGCAGCATTCCTAAACAGTGAAAGCATGAACCACAACGAAGACAAAATCATAAATCTTTTAGTATAATTGCTACTAAATAATACACTGTAATTTTAAATAAAAAGTGTTCTCATGTATATTTTTCACTTTTTAGTTTAAGATGTTTGACATAAATCAAAATATTTTTTAGGGTGATTCTGCAATGTGTAGCTGGAAATTCTATCCATGATTTTTATCTTTCAAGAGTTTATACAAGGTCAGCAACAGGTTTACGTTATAACCTCTTCACAAACTTAAGAGGAATTTTTTTATTTCAAGACATGATTCTAAAATGATTTTAAACAATCAAGTATGTCAAGTATTTAACAGCAGCTCTAACTACTTTATAAAAATCATACAATGGGTATGTCTTCTTGTGGTGTGCACAGCTCTACCAGAAGCCAGATGCCGTATCGACTGAGCAGTTTTCTCTCTCCTGTATCTTCTACATTGAAAAACTCTTCTTCCTCAATAGTCTGTCGATGTTCTTCGCCCATCTCAACCATACGTTTTGTTCCCAATGGTGAGGCTTCCTTAAGCAGACTGAGAAGTTGTATAAGAATGATAGAATGAAGATATACAAGCATGGTTAGTAATAAGTCTATGAACTAAAAAGTTCTTTTATATGTTATTTATCATGTCCTTTCATATATTTTTTGCTATTTGGCACATTTAAAATAAAATTAGAAAGTTGTGTCATACACAATGTTTTAGATGGTAAATGTCAGGTGGGGAGAACCCACAAGATAATACAGTATAACATTATGATAATCTTACACTGAAACTTTATGTTGCACATGTTTTAATTTCAATGACCAGATTAGTATCATACCTAACGATTGCATCCATCAGGTAACGCATGAGTTCTGGTGAGCAGCTCCAGATGTCTGTAATGCTCAGGTGAAACACATGCTGTGGGCAATCAGGTTGCCCATGGCGCTGTTCATGGCAACTGGCACAGTATCGAATAGGGCGATTTCCATTGTAACTGGCACACTCAATGGAGAAGCAGGTGCAGATGGCTATGTTTTTGTCAGACTTACAGTTCTGCTCAGGAAAACAAAGTATAAGAGATTGTTGTAAGAAATATTTAGCATTCTTTTGAGTTCATAAGACATTCTTTAACATCCTTTTGTTTGAGAAAATGTCATCTACTCGATTAATTCTGAAGCATTAAGTTTTGAAATATAAATCAATGCAAGCCTTTCCTCTCTGCTTTATGACTGGGATTTAGGACTTGAGTGTGCACATAAGCAAACGACATCACAGTTCAAATTCTTCCAGACATCTATGAGATTCAAATGAACTACGGAGATTAAGCTATAAGGATAAATTCCAAGCTAAGTTCATGACTCTATGTCGTCTGGCAAAACTGGGACTAGGCTATACTAAATCTAGTAGTGAGCAACCACCCCCCAACACATCTCCAGGTGGCAGAGAGGAGAAAATGGCCCAGATATGGAAGTTAGTTGTGAAATAAACCTGGTTTTTCCTGGATGAATAAGCAGTCACAGATCAACTGGTGGTGTTCGTACCAAGATTGGGGAGGGTAGCAAGTGGTACCATGTGTCTAATGACAGGTTGACCACATGATAAAGATCTGCATGTTAAGTTCTGGTCCCAGAGTGTGATCCCAACAAATAATCCCCACTGTACTGACAGGGCAGGATATAAGGTCATGAACTAAGGGCAGAAAAAAAAATGGATGCTGGTCACAAAAACAATAAGTTTTAGTTTTCTTATTATTTACGCTCCCTTCCTACCAGCGCCGGACTTGCAAAGCAAGGATCGATATAAGCAATGTCTTGAATTAGGATACATTGGACATGTCATGGGACACCTAACATGGAAACATAAACAGAGGCAGTGTAACAAAAGGAAACATACTTTGTTCTCACATGTTGTTGAAACATGTGGCATAGGAAGCAGTAAGTCCACCATGTAGTCTCCATGCTCATGATGTAAAAACTCAGCACAGTCACTACAAATGTACAAAGGAGGTGGCATATCTCCTGAATGAATAGCCAGTGCTGGGTTTAAGCACATCTGCAATGTTAAATTCACAATTAAAGAAATATATGCACGAGGAAATCTGCAAGAGCATTTATTTTAAATAAAAAATATCTCATACAATACAAGGCTGCATGCTTTAGAAAAAAAAAATGAGCATCCGACTTCCAGACTAATTATTTTAATCTTAATCTTTTCATTATTTTTTTTCCAAAACATTGTTGACTGGGTTATTATTGCAGGTCACTGGTCTTGCAAACAGAAGAGCTCACCATGAATTATGTTTCCTAGGCATTGACACCAATATATAATGATTAAGAGAAAGAGTGCTATCTGTGCACATGAATAAAAGATTTACAAAACAAACCAGTGAAGCAATGAAACTATGAAAGCCAACATTCACTTTCTAAAATTTATAAAGGATCTTTTGGCTTCTTCTTCAAAGCATCCAATTTTTTTAAGAGTACTGAATTTAAAAGAAAACATATGCAGTCAGCAATTTTTAATTATAATGCATAGCTGGATTTCTAATTGAATATAAATTTACCTACCTTGACAGCCTGACAGTTACCAGAGTTGATGCAGCCTTTACGCTGGCAAAGTATTGGTGGCCATGCTGAAATAAATAATTTATTTCAAGATATACTAATTTATAAACAGTTAACACCCTAATTTAGCAACATTAACACATTCCTTATAGCACATGATTAAAAAATTTTACTAATGTTAACAGAAAAATGGGGAGCAAAGGAGAGTTACTCTAAAAAAACACATGACTCAATAATAAAAATGGAAACAATGTAACAATAATTCAGATATAGAAAAGAAAGTACAGATTGAAAAATGAACATATATTAAAAAGTCAGGAAAAGTTCATGCACAGATAGAACAGTAAAGGATCTATTTATAAAAGTCAAAAACAAAGGAATAAGGACAATCCATGGGACACAAAGGTGAATAGCTACTTACACTTAAGTACTTATGGTACATAAAATACAATTTAATAAGATCTTTGGGTCTATTCTTAGGAATATGATAGTGTATTTTCTATAGGTGCATGTGTATGTGGTTTTTCTATGACTGAGCATGTGTGTGTTTTTTCTGTGAGTTTGTGTTTCTATGATTGTGTATATGTGTGCTTGTTTTCTGTGTGTGTGTATTTATGCCTCTCTTTCACCCTGTCCAGCAGATATTATCACCCACACACTGTCTCAGAAAAAGGCCATACCTGTAAATTCCATGCCTGAGTAAGCAGTTACAAGAATGAAAACAATTGCATTCTACCATTATTATCAAACAAAAAACACCATCCTGTAATAGGAGACAAAAAAATTCACACAAGCTCACATCTGTGATTATCCCACTAGTATTGTTTAGCGATTGTTCAGAGTCTAAAAAATTCTGTTAGTCATGTCCCTTGTTTACAGGTTGGCAGGTGCTTTTTTTAAATCATATAGACACAGCTTCGTGAAACCTTTTATCTTTGGTACTCCTTTTTTCAAATTTGCCATTCACAAACTGCTTCATAACAGAGTTTGAGAACAGTTGAATCAGTCAGAAACAAATACATCATAGCTAGAAACCAATTAAAGGGAACACATATTTGTCACACAATTTAAAGAACCACTTTTGTAGATTTTTTCCTAACCCCCATTTAGGAATAGTGTGAATATTTTTTGTCCATAAGAAGGCAGAGACAAATCGAAGTCTTTATTGTATGCTTATGAAGATTTACATGGGTTTAAATTTTCTTATGGATTTACACCAGCTGCAGAAAAAAATTTCATAGACTTTTATGGCAAGAAAACAAATCTAATAAAACCCAGACTTACTTTTATTTGAGAAAATGTTCTTTTCTGAATTGGTGTGCATCAAGTTTTTTTTAAATGGTCATTTTTATTAAAATGAGGGTTCTGAAAATGCTGTGTTAATGGTGCTGCATGCATCTGGTTTGTAGTCTGGAATCTAGAAAGGGGGATGTTAAAGATGTTAAGAATGAGCTTATGGGCATAACACACTTACCACAGTATTTGTAGTGTATTCCCCGCCTATCACTCAAAGATGGATTCAACTGAGGCCAGTAATAGAACAGTAGATGAGCTGCAGGAGCTTTAGCTGAGGGTGGACCATAGGCTATGATGCTGAGGATGTCCTGAATTTAAACTTAAACATGAACTTTTTCCACAGGCCTATACAGCTTGATTTATAGTCTGTTTGTGCATGACTGAGTGGGCCTGCATGTATACGTGCATGCATGTATGCTTGTGTGCACATGTATGTCCATGAGTGATGTTTTTCATAAAAGTTTAATTGTAAATATAAATATAGATGAAGCAATATTTTTATATCTGTATTGTAATGCTGGATCAAAAACAGACTATAATTTTAACTTAAATGACCAATGAAGTGCATTGTGTAAGTAGAGAGAAAGCAAACAAAAAAAAATCAATCTGAAGTATTTAAGACAATTTATGGTTTTAATTAAAAGACAGTATAGTGAAGATACAGGAAAGAAGAGCAACAAAAGCATCCATGAATCTACAAATGTTTTATGCACAAGTTTTTTTTTTTAATAAATAATACAAAATATTTAAAAGTATAAATAAAGAAAAATTAAATATAAAAATTTTAATACAAATATAGTTTACTTACATTTATTATATTTTTCTTCATACTCATGAAACATTCCAGAATTTGTGAATGAAATGCTGAAAAAAAATGGCTTCATTAATAAAACTGTACCATGAAATGTCTCTTAATTCCATAATCGTAAATTATATCTATATGCATCATTATTATTATTAAATGGACAACTATTATTTTTACCATGGTCACCGACTTGAACACTTACGGTAACATCCCATCCTGACAAGAATGTGATGTTAACATATTCTTTGATGACAGATATTTATAACTGGCATACATATCTATAACAGATAGACCGAAATGCAATTGGAGCAGGTCATGGATATATCCATCCAAAGCTTCCATCAAGCTGTATTTCCTCTTCAATAATGAAAGGTGTCACCCATCACTTTATGAGCCCTCACTAAAAAAGGTTGTCAACAAACGGTGCAATCTACCTCCATTTTCTGTGTGTTGAAATACCATGGTGATGATAGCAGCAGCAGATTCACTGGCATAGGTGGGCTCTGAACAACCATCGTAACCTGTCAATACATAAAGCACAAGAACATTAAATTTATTTCATCATCTATGTAAACTTATATATAAAATCGAACATAAAAAATAATAAATTCCATATTTAATTTTTTTACTGTTTTTATCTCTTATTGTACTGTACTCTCTGATTTATCTGTCTATAGATCCACTAGGTATGTGAAACTAGTACATCATTGCTCATCGTGACCAGGATATCTACACCTGAGTCCAACATGTTATTAGCACCTTAATATCTTTTGATATCTATCTCTCCACTTCCACATCTGACTTTTGCAGTTGTCATAATAAAGCACACAGGGTACTTGGAAGTAATCCTAGCATTTCAGTCCTTACCTAAAGTCATGGGAAGTAGAGAGCAGCACAGGAGGTCGATGGTGTCCTTGTGAAGGGTAGGTGGGAATATGGCAAGAGTAGAGGCCACAGTGTATGGCAGGGAGTCCAGCAAATCATGCTCCAGAAATGGTACCAGACATCCAAGAACATTTAACACTGCCTCACCCACATCTTTTTAAAAAAAAAAAAAAATAGGGAAACCAAGGTTTGTGCATGGTTTGATTTTATATCAAACAACCAAGTTTCAAACTGGATGAACTAAACATAAAAAAGAATCTGTGGAAAGTATTACATAAAAGATAATCTCTTTATCTGTTTAAGGGCTATTGTATAATGCAGTAATACCTTCTAAAGCTGATAACTGGTATACCTAACCAAAGTTCACATTTATAGACATCAGCAGTTTACCCTTGAGTAAAATTGTTTTAACATGGCTTGGTAACCAGCTGATTAAGTTGCCCTGACAAGCAACCAGCTCCCAACTTATATGTCACTGAGAAGTTACCTAACTGGCATAGCAAGAATCCTTGTAAATTCAATGTTTGCTCAGGCAGTTCTAACTCACTCATGATCTGTGCCATATTTACCTTAAATGAGAGAATGAAATTGGAAGGGGACAACTCCCATAAAATAACGGCTGATAAAAACGATTGGGTAGGCCTACCCCGAGTCCATGAATGTGGGGTTCGAGCTGCTATCTCCTGTTAGCAGATCTACCTAGCTCTGCATGGTAACTGGCTGGATAAATATGCTTCATGAATACGAGCCCCGATCTTTACAAGTAAAAGATATCAATAGGACAATGTAATTTTTACTTACCAGAATCAGCATCCAATATCCACTTTGATGGAAAGAGCATGCAATGCTAAATATTGCTAAGCTTTAAAAAAAAAGAGGAGAATAAAGCAGTATTGAAAAAGTGTCATCCAGGGCCAAAAGTTCTGCCACCCCTACAACTATTTCTGCTATTCCCCTTGCATTCTGAGGTATTTCCACAAGATGAGAATATAATATTTCAACTGTCAACTAGACATAGCCTCACATATGAACTCACCAAGCTGCCCAATCTGTGTAAGGGGAACCAGATCTATGATACCCAGCACAGCTTCATATAAGCCAGAGTAGTTTAGATTAGGGAAAATGGATAGTCGAACACTGTCTCGAACACTGTCTCGTTGCTTTGGTCCATAACTCTCTGCAGGTATGCTGGGTACGTCTTTCAACACACTAGACACAAAAGAACCCAAAGCTGTCTCACACAAAGAACATCCCTTTATGAAGGGTGAAATACAAAAAGATGGAACACATTACAAAATCACATTAGGAGATCTTAAAAAATGTTCGTATTTGTAAGCAAAGTATTAAATGTTATAATAAACAACTTGTTTATGAAATGATGTCGTAGCATCAATTTATTTCTAGATAATCTCTCTGATTTGCAATCATCTAAAACAAATGTAAATTTTAAATGTAAATTTAAAGTAATGAAAGTGGATAACATGATTGCATGATTGTGAATTATAAAAGCTCAGTTATCAGGCTAAAATGCAAATAGTAGATGTGGCAAAATACAATGTTTCAAATATCACCTTAGTAATGTCTGTGAGAAGTATTTCAATGTGTTGGCTATATCAGTCCCTGTGGGTTGGGTTGTTAAGTTATTTGTAATCCGGTAGTGGAAGTCCTTCAGATTACGTATTTTTGACGTGACTGTAAAACAGTGCATTACATAAATACCATTACAAAGCATCTTCACAAAGAAGCAAAGTACAAACATAAACTCTCTCTCTCACAAGCACACACATACAAGCATATACATATATGCACACAGTCAAAACCACTATACATTTAAACTGTACATTTCAATATGGACATTATGGTGCCTTATTTTTTTATCTATCTCAAAACATATGCACATACACATACTATACATTCCAGTATACACTTAAATATGTTTTCATATGCACATTACATTCAAAACACGTATGTAGCTGCACACTCACATTTATACATATATATTGAAATTTGTGACTATATGATTCTATGTAACATCCATCTTGTAAATATGAGTAATATATAATATTATAACTGTCTCTTGTACATTTTTCTTTTTTTTTTTTTTTTGATGCTTTAGCTTAAACTGTTTATGCTTTTACAGCACTTTTGTAGAAAAACACATTTCTCCAGAAACAAGGGCTCAGTGTTTTAAAAAAGTGTGATGTTTACTTATCCTGTCAGTAACACTCTCCTTCATAAGAACTTATTGTCCTTACGTCTGACATATCCTTATAGTTATCTCTTTTGCTCTCTCTCTCATCACATATACTCGTTCTTCCACACACTCACAATGTTTGGCATGCCAATAGGGGAAGGGATAGGGAAAACAAGGGTGTTTTGGAAAATCTGTCCTTTTTATTTGTATTGCTTTAGTGAAATTAAAATAATTATTACCACATATTTTATCCTTAAATATTTCTGAATTCTTGTTTTTGATTTTCAAAGTGAGTAAATGACCCCCATCTTTTATCTTCAAATTAATATATAGCCACTATTGTTTTTTTCTTAAACGTCCCTTTGCATTTGCCTTCTACAAAATGGACAAAATTTGTTTTGCTAGCCGTGCTGAACTCTTAATACCCCACATTCTATATAGTGTGTGCTCTCTTTCTGTTTTTCTTTTGATTTTGATTTTGATGGGCATCTGGATCAGGAAAGTATATGTAGAAGAAAAATCATAGTCACCTCTTTATTAATACTCTTGCTGTTGTGTTCGTTTGACTTTCTAAGCAAATGTTGCACGGTTTACAGACGAAATGATAATTTCCCTTAAAAAAATAGTTTCTTTCCATGAATGAGTGTGCCTCTGTTCGAGAGGATCGAAGAACTGCAACCTAGCTCTGTGTGTGTGTTCTATGGGAGATTATCATATATGCGTCGTGAATACGATAGAAACTGTATTTTTCTGCATCAGCGATCTGTTTTCTGCAAATGAAAGGAAAACAAATTTTGGACTTCATCGTAACTATGCAAAATACTACTTACATGTTGCTGCACGTGTGGCCATATTTACATTTGAGCCAGAAGCACCGAGCACTGCCAATCAGAAAATGACTGCGGCACCGCGATATCCTCAGCAAGTTCAAGTTCATTTAATTATTAACACATTCACTTTAGATCGTGTTAATATATCTAAAGCAGCGACTGCCAGCATTTAAATCCAAACATCCTGTTTGCTGCTAGCCGCAGGTGCCAGACGTCCCTATCTATTTTTAGAATGGCTCTGCGTTCAGCTGCTGCAAATGCTGCCAGAGACTGACAAGTTATCAGGCTTGTAGATTGGGTCGACATCGGACATGCCTTTCGCCTGGCGGACAGGGCACTTCAGCAGTCATCGTTCATAAGAGGAAAACGGCCTGATGCCTAAATTGTCTAAAACAAAGACTTCTTTTTTACTCTAAAACTCGATCTATTCCATCGCTTCCCTAAGACCATTTTCATTTTGTAAATTTATCCAGATATTAGAAATCTAGAAAATCGTGCAGGGTTTTAAGCACGATATTAAGAAGTGCTTTAATTATGCTTGACAAAACGGTATCGTAACTAGAAGATGCAATCATGCTATATATAATGTTGGGCGTGAACATTTTCATCATATTAAAAGATGATCATGACGATGACAGTTACAATCCTAAAAATACGACTAAAATATGTTGGGGGAAAAAAATCGTTATTTGAAACCAATCCGTTTACCAAGGATTCGATGTTATTACTCTGATACTAAGAAATTTTCAACGGTGAAGTTAAAAAGACAATTTCAAATTAACTAAAGGTGTAAACAAATGTGTAATCTGGGCGATTACGAATATGACTGCAAGAATTAAGCCCCCTTAATAAATTTTGTGCTTGGACTGATGCGCACATTAAGTTTTTTTTGCCAACTGCATAACTCTTTAAATTGAATTTAAAATAACAACTCGTATTTTTCTTGCGAAGACTCAGAAAAAGGTCCTCTTAAAGTATAGGTTATAATTAAAATATGCAGCACTGATCGTTTGATAGTGTTTATCAAGACCCTCTGTAACGTAAGAGGCGAAACCGATCTCTGTGGTCTAAGGTTCTTGTTTCGCCAAATCCTGACAAACATCGTGTGTCAAGATGAGTGCAGCGCCCAAACTCTACTTCGTTACTGTGACAATTACTCCCAGTAAGGAAGGCATTGACCTTCCTCGTTTTATACAGAAAATTAGTGGGATTTTGGAAGATTATTCCAATGCAACACACGTTGTTCACAAATTTAAGGTAAGGCTTGCACTCGTCTTTCGCCGGTACAACCGGTGCACGTGAGTTTGTGCTGAGTTTATCGCTGCTACAGTCTGCTTTTCATCCTTTCTCGAGCTGAAAAAAATCGCTTTAAAAGTTATATTTTGCTTATAACACGTAGAACAGGTCCGTCTGAGAGAAGAACGTTTAAATCACAGGGAAGCATCATGTACCACAGATGTAGGCCCAAATAATACCTCAGTCGAACTTTCAGTGACCTAAATTTTTACTATTTATTAAATTATACATATTTTTTTTTATTTTCAATTTCAAAACTTATGGTAATATAGTTTATCTTTTCATTTAAAATATTTATTACTTATCTTGAGCTTATTGTTTTTCTTATTGAATTCATTGTATTTTTATATGAACTTTTGCCATATTTTCTGTGTAGGTTACAGGGGAAGCGAAAATATTAGCTGGTAAGATTTTGCGTCCAAACATATGTGTATTTATTTATGTAATCATTATTTATCATACACATATTTGTGTGACAGATACAAGAACGTGATATCTGTGTAGTGTTGTGTACTACATAGGGTTAATCTGACTTTGAATCATAAAAGACCTTTTAAAACAAACGTGCAAGTTAATATAACCACCGTAGTCACTTATTATAGGGTGGTCTAGCTTAATAATACAATAGAACGAAAATTTATGCATTTATGTTTTTCATAGTTTGCAAACATTAGGTCATGTATGTGGACTCTTTTTTTTTTCTCCTTATTTAAAATTTGCCCCCCTCAAAAACAAACAAACAAACAAAACTTGTGCATGGATATGTACAAAGTTGTAGGTGGATGTATGCACATAAAAATGAGTTTTTTGGTATGAGATATTCTTGCAAACAAATTTAGTATTAGCCTAGTGTGCATCTTAATGCCATGCTATTTTGTTATCAAAACATGTATTTTCAGATTTCATAACAGTGAAGAATTTGGCAATCATTGAGTCAATTAGTGAATTCTAGATATTTTTAAATAAAGAAATTGAAGTCTGTCAAAACAGAATCTGTTTAACTGTTAATTTTTAAATTAAATAAAAAATAATCATATTAGAAACCAGCATTAGTTTGTTGTCAAGGTAGGCAATTCCTGCTTGTTCACCAAACTTAGTCATTAGTTTAGTATGTTCATGTATGCTTAGTCCAGTGTAGCATTGAGATCCTTTGCTTGTTCACTAAATAGTAAGACCTTTTACTAGTACTCAATTTTTTACCATTGTTGAAGGAGTGTTGCGCAACATATTTCGATTTGATGAGATGGCATGCTGTCATTTTCAGTATTGCTTGGATAATACACTGGAAATGACTTTAACTCTTTACAGTTCTTAGTTTATTGCCCGGCTTTGACTTCGTTTTTCAAGGATGCATATTTGGCTATATATATATAGTGTCATGAGTTAGGAATGTAACTTCATTTTGTATTTAAGTAAAAAGCACATCTTTGCATGCATGTGTCTACCTATTCCAATGCCTATAAAGGATTTTTTCTTATTTATTGTTTTATTAAAGGACTAGTGGGGTGCACATTTTTTTTCTAATGACTGGGAAAAGATGCATGTCTACAAACATCATCATGCACATAACAAGATCAAAATCATGTTATATTTATGCACAAATAATCCTAAAAATGGTCCCAGTTATCCCATTGGCTGATGTATAGCATAAGCATCAGTGTATGATTCTGGTATCTTTTATTAATCTCTTTCTCTTTGTGGTGATATTTATAGGATTGTAGCTCAAGAACAGAAGGGGGAAGGTGTTCACCCAGATTTGGGAAGGAGCACATATCTTTGACCGAGCTTTACTCAACCATCAGAAAAAAATGTGCACCCCACCAATCTCTTAAGCCAGTGACTAATACTTTGTGAATGAAACTGAAAAAGAATATGAGCAAAAAAAAAAATAATTTGGCAACAGGTTTCTAAAAACGGAATAAGAGATGGAGAAAGGTTATAAGATGGAAACTGATATCAGAAAAACCTACACTCAAAAGCATGGAAGTAGGAGCAGACCAACATTTCTTTCTGGAAAACTTTTGTCTTTCCATAGTTTACAATATGGCCTGCAGATTTTCTTTAAGGCCTTTTGAAAGAAAGAAGAGGGTGTAAATGGTTTAATTCTATAAAGGTAAAGGTCACCCCTAACCTTTTCATTTTGATGGGGGTGGGGGAACCAGTTTTTTGTGAGGGTGGTGCCCATCTCCTCTCCCCCACTTCCTTACCTTCCCCAACCCTCTCGACACGGACCGGTGGCGCAAATGTTAGCGCCTGTCACCAATATAGTGAAGGTTGGCTGCCCAGAGTTCATTTCTCGTCTCGGGCACACTGTTCTTTCTCTGCATGTGGCATCTGTTTACAGGGCTGGCTGCTTGCCGTAATATAGCCTCAGTTGCTGACACGGCGTAAAACACCAATGCCCCCCCCCCTCCCCAACCCTCTCTGGAGTAACATACCCATTCCCACCAGTTGGGTCGACTGGAGAATATTTGCTGCGCTGATCAGGCATTGAACCAGCGCTCTCTGAGTTCGGACGCCAGCGCTCAGCTATCAACTACTCAGCTATCTGCTTCTTTTTTTATGCAGTACCATATATATTTTTCAAATTCATTGAATAGTTAGTGATTGCAGTGTTAATCTAGTTGAATATTTTGTTTTTACCTATGTAATGATTCATTATGTATGTAATTAAAAATTGAGCAGATTATAGTGATGCCTAGGGAGCTTTATCATTGTATAATAATTGATAATACTGAGATGCTCGTAAGTACACATTAGAAGCCAAACAAAAGATCTTTCAAAAACCTATACCGTGCTCTAATTTTTGATGCATTAATTCATAGGTTCTTATTTTTCTTTTAGAACAAACTTTAATCAGAAAGATGTATTTTGAGCAGCAGTCTTTTTGTGGTCATGTCAAGTTTGCTTTTCTAACCTTAATTCTTTTTTAATTATACACATTTAATTTCTGCTTACTGCCTTGTCTATTTTTTCCCATTTCGTTGCAGTCCTGTATAAGTTATAAATTGGATGTACTTGTGTAATTAATGCAATGTTCTGTGATAGGGAAAAATGCCTAGATTCTCTTCGAGAACATTACTATAAATATCCTATTAGTACTTAAATATGTTAATCTGGTCGTGTTTGGTATTATATAGTAAGGCAGTGGTTATTGTTCTAGAGTATTTGCCCCATAAATCTATTTTAATTATCACAAAATTTCATTATTAAATGGTATTAATAGAAAATGCTGTAATAATATTTGATATAGTGGACATTTCTACTGGCATTTACTAAAATTCTTTTCATGGCTATAGCTCATTTTGTGCAGGAGTAATTGGTTTTATCCTCATTTTAAAAAGTGTTCTGTAGGGTTTCCTTATGAAATCGTGCTTGTCTTTGTTCTGCTAATTTTTTGGTTTTATCTATAGGACATTTTTTTTTTTTTGGCAAGTAAAATGAAAGCAAGATATGACAATAAAATCAGGAAGTCAGATTGACCCTATGTGCTCTAACTAAACGTGTCTTTTTAAAAATTTTCCTGTTGATTTAGTTAAATTTTACACTACATAGATTAAATATACAATAAATTTCTTTGTTGTTTCCACATGATGTTACATCTATTCAAATATATACTGGCCTACAACCACCCTGCTATATCTTACCCCTGTTTGTGTATATTAAGCTGTAATCTATTTTTGTACAGTATTTTTGATATTTCAGACCTTTTGATATTTTGAATGCATTTTGGTGTCTGTATTGAATTTCACAAGTCTGTTTCATTTTTAGGATCACTTTCTTTAACCATTCATGCTAGGGAGGGAAATGCAAGTGATGATCAATACTTACCTGAGATTTCAGTCTTACACAAGTGATGAGAATAATACATTTGCTGCTAGTTTGTTTCTGTATAATTCAAGATAAGTGCACATCAAACTTTTTGCACAAGTAATGTGCATGGTATCAGCACCATCATAAAGAAAGCTTGGTTGGCTGATGTTAATTACAGAAACCATAAGCCAAGATAAATGCCTAGGCTGTTTTTTATTCCGTCCATTTTTAAATTAAGAATAAGAATGGGTATTTATAATGCACGGCATCACAACCAAGATATATCGCACTCTCTGCATAGACCATCAATGATAAATGAAAATAACAGGCAGTGATATACATATAGGTACACTGAACAACATAAAGATGAAGTGCTAGAGTAGAACATAAAGCAATAGAGGTACATGACAGAAGTAGTTCAAGGGAGTTAAGATTATCAATTCAGGATAGTACTTTGTGAACAGATATGTTTGAATGTAGCCTTGGAGTCAGAGTGGTGAATGTGAGTTCTACTGCTTAGCAGCACAGAGGGAGGATGCCTGTTGTCTGTATGTGACTGTTTGTGGGAGGAAGAGATAGAATGTGTGAGTCGGATGAGGAGTGAAGGTTTTGGGCAGGGGTGTGGACAGACAAGATTTCAGTAAAGTAGTGGGTAGGAGCCTTCAAAGTATCATATCATAGAGTTGAGAGCTTCTAGTCTATTCTAGCTTTGACTGGTACCCAGTGAAGAGAGTGAAGAAGTGGTGTGACATGTTCAGATTTGGAAGTCTGGAAAACCAGCCGAGTTCTGGACTTTCTGAAGTTTGTGGATGAGGTATTGTGGACAGTTAGCAAAAAGAGAGTTGCAGTAGTCTAGTTTAGACAGAACAAATGAGCAGACGAAAATTTTGGTGGTTGAGATGGACAGTATGGTGAAGGAGCTGATCTTTCAAAGTTTATTGTACGCAGAACGACGGATGTGCAAAACATGCTTATCAAGACATGTCATCAGACATTATGTAACCTAAGTTACCTGTTGAAGTAACAAACGGAACATTATAATTATATTAATTGTATTATTAATTATATTACACTTGGAACAAAGGGTAAGGTGTTTTACTAACACTACCTATGATAATTTTTCTGAAGAAACAGTCCCCTTTGCCAATGAAACATTTCGATGTCAGACTTCTAAAAAGTGAAAATGTTAGTATACAAGATAATATTGTGTTTTTTGTGGTAAATTCAATATATTAGTAATTATTTGTCTCTTTTTTGTGACTGTTTATGATTAAAGGTATGTCTGACTAGTTTTCTTTAAACTTTAGTTATCCAGGTCAGCAACATTCTGGGCTTTGAACGAACTATTGGTGGTCTTTGGCGACTTGGGAGTGTACAAGTGACTAGCACACCCATCGTCAACTATGAGAATTTTGCACAGTACTTGGGAGTAGATCCTTCAATTGTCTCAGCTCCTTCCCGCCCTCTTCCAAAAGAAAGTCTGTACTGGTGGAGTTTTAATATTGAATATGGTGGTACGTACATTTTTCTTTCCTGGGATTATTTTAATAGGTGATTTTTTGTTACGTGTGGTTTATCAACTACTTTATTCAACGTTTGGTGTAAGAAGCAATATTTGATTTATGAAGAGTTTCTAGAAAAGGTATAGAATTTAAAATAAAAACACTTTATATCTGATAAACTTGAGCATCATTGTGGTTATTGAGAACAGCTTAAACCGTAAGTAGTCTAGAAGACCGAGATATTTACTCTTTTATCTTGGTGTGTTCTGTCTTTTTATAACTTAGATTTTAAACATATTTTTAATACATTGGTTTATATATTTCAGTGGGGTTTTTTTCGGGCGGTGGGGGGGTATAAAAATCAAATGACATGTGTACTTTTTAATGCTTAGTAATGCCATATGCTCAGGTAATTAAAATGTAATTTGAAGTAAGGCTATCTTTTGTCTTTTTTTTAAAATTAGGGAAAACAACTGAAGACCTTCTAGCAACTTGGAGGCGGGAAGCAGACTTTGTTATGTCTGCAAGAGCAAAAGATGGCTTTCCTATTGAACTCTACAAAGTTGCATCAGAACGAAAGGTTTGCAACTTTATAACGTTATATTCTGTATTTTCTATTCTACAATGCTGCAATTTTGTTATCTGAGTATGTCTCTCTTTTTTGTACTTTTCCTACCAAAAAACATCAATTTTTTTCAAGATTTTCTATTGTGATTGTTTTCTTTAAAGCATGATTGCTTTTGCTTTCAGGTCCATTGCTTTTTGCAAGTAGATGACCCTGCACGTCTGGATCAGATGGTCTACCAGCTTCCCATTATCAGAGAGAACGGGCAGAATGTGACACTAGAATGCAGAGCCATTCAGTATCTTAATGACTATTGTCAGCGCATTATGAGTGAATCACTCTAGCTCGGAGGAGTTATTATCTCCCTTCATGCACAGACATTTCTGCAAGACAGTACCCATTCAGTTTTTACCGCAGTGGTAGCACGTGCATTTAAACTGTGAAAATGTCAGCATTAACATAGATATTGCTGTGAATGTTATAATTGTTAACATCATATGACAACATTGGTTAGTCCACATGTTATTACTGTTTCCATGGCAGTTTCAGACACCAGTAAAAGGATACATAATGTAGATGCAGGTGTGTTTGTACAAGTATATTGGTACACAAACATGGATCTGTTGATAAGTAAAAGACATTTTATTTACCTTTTCACTGCATGACATTTGCAACTGGGCCCAAATAGAGTACAGGCAGACAAAAGGAGACTAAAACCAGCTAAACCATCGTTACAAGTCCTTTATATACAGTAATTAAATTAGTCATATCTTTTTCAATATTTTATTTCTGCATATAGCACAGCTAGATAGCAAGTATGTGTATTGTTTTTTGTCCAATGTATGGAACTGTTTGGTTTTTTTCATACTTTGTAGTGATCCAGTCTTGGATGTCCACTCTTGTGGACATGATGGTTTGGTGGCTCATCAATGAGCACTTGTCACCAAAACAGTGAGAATTAGTTGGCCTGGGTTCAGATCTTCTCAGAGACACACTGTTTTTTCTCTACATGTGGCACCTGTTTACAGTACTAAGTGATTTGCAAAGATATAGCCTTACATGCTGGCTCAGCATAAAACACCAGTTTCCTTTCTCCCTTGTAGACATGACTTAAGCTCACTACCAGCTGTGACAGTTTGTTACCCTCTGCATCTTTTTGTTTATCATTTTCATTCTGTAATGTTGTTTGTCATTCTTATCTCCAGGCATATCCATTTTTAATACTGTATCTTAATTTTAATTTTGAAAATCTTTTAAGAGAAGACAAAATACAATCTCTTTAATGTAATGTTTCTTAGTGTTTCTTAGTGCTTTTGAAAATTTTTTGTTTTGACAGAGGAGAATAAGTTTTCTACAGCCTTGTTATCATGGGGAAAACTGGTAAGAGCCCTCAGCATATATGCAAAATTATCCTATCATGAACACGTGTGAGTGCTCACCAGAACATAAAATGCCTGCAAGTAAAGGCAAAATTACTTCCTTCTGCATAGGAAATGTAATATTTTATTTTTCTTGGCGAAAAATGTCGTCTTCTGTTGTATAATGTTCTTGGGTCAGCGACAAAACTCCATTTGTGCATAATAGGTAACTTGCATCTCTTTGTGAAAAAAATATTTGCACCTCTTATGCAGAATTTTTAAATGTTGCATACACTTCTTGTGGAGCTAAAGAGGTATTTTTGGTAGCTTTGAAAATTGACATTATAAGTGGCTCCTTTTTGCTTCGGCATCACAAAATCATGATGTGAAAACATGATTATGAACTCACACTGCATTATGAAAGTGTTTATCCAATCATTACTTTTTGGATAGCTGAAGTGTCTGAATGGCAAAGAAGACATTCTGAAAATGAATGTTTCATGCTTCAGCTTGTATTTATGCTGGTTTGTTTTGGTATTGGTTTAAACATACTATTGCATCTTATAGTAAATGCTGAAATGTCAAGTATCAGATTTTTAGAAAAAGCTGTCAAAGATGGAATAAGTCACCTAGGTGCAGTAGTTTGAGATTATTTCAAATTGTGTCAAAGTTTGATTAACTATCACATTTTTTAATTGATGCAAAGCATGGCAAAACTCATTTCCATTGTTGTGTAAGAACAATACAGAGACAAAAATAAAACTAATATAACTGCTGAAATGTATGTGTTAAACATAGTCTTGTGACTTGCCTGTCTATTTAGTTGTTTACAGAGATTATGTATATTATGCTCTAAACAAGCATGCACATTTTCATGTTTAAAATGTGGATATATATGTAATATTGTAGAGGTTTCTTTACCACATCCAGTTTTCGTGTAAAAAAAATTTAAGCAGCTTCATCAAAATAAATACGTGACTTACATTTCACAATCACGCTCACAAACTATAGCATGCTCTCAGTGGTTCAATAGGAGACATGGACAAAATATAAAGGATGGAAGGAGAAAAAAATATACAAACAAGTAGTAAAAGATACACATAGAAGACACAAAGAGGAATCAGGGAACAAACATTAAGGATGGAGAGTGTCGTATTTTTGCAGACGGACTATAGTCAAGTGACTATAATCACAACTATGTTGATTGGTGTAAAGAGCAATGCTCGTGGGACAGATGGGGTTTTTTTTAGTTCACGTTTAAAGGATTCGATTGTGGCCAGATGGTGGATATGGAAAAGAAGAGAGTTCCACTGATTTTTTAGCACACTAAGACACCGGGATACAAGGGAAGAAAAGTATCGAGAAATAGGGAAGGAGCCAGAAAATAAGAAATTAAAACAGCATAGACAGTTTGTACTGAATGCGATAATGGATGGGTAGCCCTGTTTAAATTCCTATCTCTAAGCACCAGACTTGCAGCGAAGTTCTGTAAGACACGTGTTTATCCATGGACGTAGATAGGATCAAAGTTCGTGGTTTATCATTATATCCAAGTAGCAATTAAAATATGGTTCCATCAGTCTTTTGGTCTGTTGAATCATTTGATACGTTCTTGAAAATTCTAGCGACAGATGGATGAGCCTAAAAATTAAACTGTAGAATGCTATGTTCGAGCTAGACTAATGCATTTAAATAGTAATAACATGTTGAATCGCGCTTTTTTCCCAGAGTCAAAGCGCTTACTAAAAAAGAAAAGGAAAAGAAAACAAAAATAACAACCAAGTGGTAACTAGCGTCTGCGAGATTTTTTCTCTAGCAACATGGACAAAAATTATTGTATGACACCGATACACCAGCCAGTGTTAAGGCATTTGAAGAATTTGTGTAAGCAAGGAATACAATCAGTCAAATCGGCTGCCGCCGCATCACGCAGTCGTCTGCAAACACCACTTCCGGTACAATAGAAGATGGCCGATAGGTTACTTTCTGTTACGGCGCTATGCCTACTGTTTTGCCCTACGTTTACATTAGCTACGAAAGCAGAACCTTTACAAATTATAACAGACGATAATTGGCATTCAATTTTGGAGGGAGAATGGATGATTGAATTGTAAGTAATCAGTATTTATAAGGTTAAGTGGTATGAAACCACCACTATTGTGGGAGAGTCTGTCACTAACGTGTCTACTACGCTTCAGCACTGTAGTCTTTAATGTGACTCCCCGTTTTGAAATTCATTTTTATTTATGTTTAATGTTATTTCATGTTGAAATAACATTCTTCCTTTATAAAGCAACAGCAGTATTAGTTATGCCCCTAACAGAATACTTCCTGTTTGAAGTCTTTATAGTGTACAGCTCATTGAGCTCTACACAGGGAAATGTGCTTGAGAAATCCAGTTATTGTCATTATTAGAGAATACCATTGTTATAAAGTTAAACAGCTTTGTGAATCACACACGTTCTTTCTCACCTGGTATAACGCTTGTCAGAGTCACCAAGTCATATATATATGTTAATTTTCAGCATGGCACCTTGGTGCCCGGCTTGTCGCTCATTCCAGCCAGTATGGCAGGGCTTAGCTGAGTGGAGTCGTGATCTTGATATAAATGTTGCAGTCGTTGATGTTACTGAAAATCCAGGTATGTCAATGATCCTCCCACCAGTTTTTACCTTTTCTTTCATGTCTGCAGTTACTGCAGCAGTTTCTCTGCACTCTTTTTAAAGTTTGGAGGAGAAGATCACTTCTGCTTATGGACTCATTAGCAGGCAGATTGCAAGAGTGAAGCATGAAAATAAAATGGAAGATATACTGCTATTATCAAGTTTTAGTACAACTTAGATGATTTTTTTTTTATTCTGTCTGTGAGTAGCTTTTCTGTTTTTGTTACCTTTCAGGGCTAAGTGGAAGATTTCTTGTCACTTCTTTACCTACAGTTTATCAGTGAGTGCAAATGTACTTGATGAATTATGGTGGTTCTAGAGTTAAAGATAAGTTCAGAGAGAGCATATTTTTCATTTTAATAATTGTGGAAACATTTAAATGAGTGTTTGTACAGTGGAGCATGAAGAACAAAGGTTCATCCTGCATCTTTTTTTAGAAATGTACTTTGACCTCAGCATCAAGACTTTTTAAAAATAATATAACTTAAGGGCATTTCTGACCCAGGCATAAAGAATTCAGTTACGTTATATGAGCATTATATATATATATATTAATTATGAGAATTGAGAAATAATATTGTAAATGTTTCACAGAATGATCATATGTTTGTTGTTTTGTCTGGAATTGAGCAACTTCATTATTTGATTTGATAGTGCTAAGTATGGACATAAATGTTTGCAGTGTGAAGAATGGAGAATTCCGAGTATACCAGGGCCCAAGAAGAGAGAATGACTTGCTTAGCTTTGTAGATGACAAAAAATGGGAGGAGATCACTCCAGTTTCATCTTGGGCACACCCAAACTCCTACTTGTAAAGAGTTTTTACTATATTATTTCAATCAAAACCTTATTCTAATCTAGTTTGGTGCATTGTTTTCTTATTTTGCTTATTTTCTAGTTCAGAAATGGTGAGTTGATGTCATGTACATAACATATTAAGAAGCTCAAGAGAAGGTAAAAAATATGATGGAAATCACATTAGGGTTCTTTAGGCTAGGTTTGAGAGTTTGCTCTAATCTCGAGACCAGTTCTCTCCTGAGGGAAATGCCCATTTCCTTCTCCTTGCTAACGTCCCCTCCCCAACCGCAAATACGGTGGTTAGGAACCCATTCAATATCTTAATCTATGCAGTACAATAAGGTTAATTATGTGTTCCTAGCTCTTCATGGAGCATTTGACATTCTGCATCTTTTTAAATATTCTTCATAATAGTCCAAGAAGCTAAAATGGAAAGTAGAATATACTCAAAGCTTATATCTGTGTTTGTATTTTCCCTGCTGGATTACTGCATCTCTCTGCTTGCTAATCTTTGCCTCCTGGACAAAGTTGAAAGGGCTCAGAATAATGCCACTCGTTGTCTTCTGTAGACAAAAAAACAAACTATGCTACACCTCTTCTCCGCAAGCTTCGTATGCTACTACTTTAAACTCTCATTGATGACAAGATCACCTCACTGTCTTCCATTGTTTTTATGCTCTTACCTCAGCATACCTGTCTGAATCACTGACGCTTTAACCACATGAGTCTCTTCTGTCTGCTTGTGTCATCTTCCTCTCTGTGCCACGTCAGATGGGAGAAATATGGCAGACTTCTCAGGACCTTTTCTCTTCAAACTGTGCCTACGTTTGAAGCTTTCAGATCTTTCATGTCTTTTAGAAATATATTGCATAATCACATAATATTTGGCACACTTTCTAGTATTTCTTCTTTATTCATGCACATAGTTTGTGTTTGCCATGGTGTAATCCATTTGCTGATGCTTGTGTTTCTTGTATGGTTGACTGTTTTTTTCATTTGTAGTCTTTCATGTGCAGGACATTCAGCTTACATCCACACAGGAAAATCTATTATTATAGTCATGACATAGAAAACCATATTATAACATACTTCATATGCATCAGTATATATTTATAGTTATCCAACCAAGCAGTGCATTCTAGTTAATGATATATAAGAACTTAAGTTATAGATGAGTAATTTTAACGTTGCAGGATGAGTGCTGTTGGATTCTTCTTTAGGCTTGCATTGTACATTAGGGTAAGAATTATTAGAAGTAAAATTACACTTTTCAAGTTTTAAATTAATTTAGAGCATGTCTTTGCTGATGTTTATTTTTTCATTTAAAAAAAAAAAGCGCTTGAATACACATCCTATGCAGGATTTCCGATGTATAAAATGCATTGTGTGCATCTGCGCATCCATGCACGGCATTGATAATTGAAATCTTTATTGTATTTGACAAATGGTTACTTGTTGAATTTTGTTTTTAACTCATTCTGCATCCCCTTTTACTTTCAGGGATTTTATACAACAATGACCACAGTGTATGGCATACCAGAATGGGGCTGTTACATCATTTTGGCCATTGCAACAATCATCACAGGTCTTATGCTAGGGCTAGTGAGTGTTGCATATTTTGATGGCAGAGTACACTGTAATTAATGTTATATTATGAGCCTTTTTTTCAAGAATTATTAACTTAAAAAAAGGAGGATTTATTGCCACTTGCTTGAGAGCTTCGTTTTTATTTTCTCTTGAAGATTGATTCAGAAATGTCAAAAATAGTTTATACTCATTCATTCGTTAGCTAAATGATGATATGCCAGAATGATAAAGAGTTGTTAGAGTTGATATTTGTATGCAAATTACATTTTGGTAGGCAGAGATTTTTAGTGACTTCTTTTCTGTTGCTAGATGTTTGTCTTGTGCTGTGATTGGTTGTTCCCTCCAAAGTACAGTCCAAGAAAAACCATTCCCAAGGTCTGTGATGAAACTGGGTCAAGTCAAGAAAAGGTAATTTTTAACTTAGTTTTTAACTTTTGCCTGTCAGTGCATTAATTAAATAGGGTTTTTGTTTCATTTTAAACAAAAGTGTTGATAGTAATCATCAGTGTGATAATATAAAAGTAAATTGGCATCTGATGAGTACTATAGACAAAAGTACAGGTTAAATGTTTGTTTAAGTTTTCATTCAGCATCATAAACATTCTACCAAAAAAAAAACAAAACAAAAAAAAAACCACTATCAAATCACAAAGACAGACAAATTTATTAATTAAATAGGGGTGTACAAAGTAAAACTTTATTAGTATTTTTGTAATCATCTAGTTTGTTGTGCATTTTGTTACTTTAACAGGGGAAATAGATTTTACGAAAGTTATATGATTTTGGAGAGAGCTTGTGTAGGTGTGTATGAGAACATCATATTTTACAAAATGCACCACACAGCACCCTACTATGTTTTTTAAGAATTTGCATTTAAACCCCAAATTGGACTTCTTATGGGGGTTTTTTCAAGGTTTTTTCCATAAAAAAATATTTGTTTTCATCAAGCATAGACTAATGTTTAGAGATGACATACCTCTGTGTTTGTGTCTGAGAGAGAAAGAGACAGATGGATCATAATTAAGAGTCTAAAGAAAAATTTATTTGCTTTCTCAGGATGATGAGTCGGACCTCTTGGATGATTCAGCCCAGGAAGTACCCACAGCAGATTCAGAGCTAAGTAAAGGTGAAACCTCTGTCCGCAAAAGGAAGGCACAAAATAAAGATGCTGCATCAGAAGTGAAAGGCAATAGTTGTAACGAGAAGTTGACAGCAGAGGAAGTGACGGAAGAGAAAAAAGATTCCTAGTTGTCCATCCAGATCATCTTTTACAAATGCATGAAATGGAGTCCTGTTTCTAGGATCACATTGATGAAACAAGAGGTGGACCATAATTTTTTATCCATATGGGAAGTTTGGGAAGATAATTTTATCCGAAATATTTTAAGAACACTGATACTGCATTTGAAAGAGAGGTAAACCTCCTGGTACATTGTTGTAATAAATGAGGAGATTTTTGACATAGCTATTTTGAATAAGATTGTGACCTTAGCATTTAGGTGCATATGCATGCCCAGATACGTGTGCTTTTTGCTTCTCATTCAAAAAACATGCTTTCTCACACACACATCCACATAGAGCCATAATTGCAGAATACAGGCTGATTTCATTACTCATATATTCATACATTTATTGAGCTACAAAATCCATCTTTATAGGTAACTGCATAATATGCTTTAGATCACTTCTTACCAATGTTTTTTAAATTTCTTTTTGCCTTTTTTTTTACAAAATAAAAAGTTACGCAATCCTATCTTTTCTGGACTGATGGGGAGCATATTGCTGCAATTTATTATTACCTCTCTTTTCCTATGCAGTATATATGAATATATGACTGATCTTTTTTCTTGTTTGTTGAGATGATTTTGGAGAGTGAGTGTGGTTGTATTCCTGGAGATTTCTGAACTGAAGTGTGATTTATGAAACTGTTGCTGAACATTCTGAATTACATTCAACTGGTCCTTTTTTTTTTCTTTTTTTTTTCTTTTTTTTTGTCATTTTGGAAAAGTATGTGCATTGGTTTCTTGTTGCGAAGTTAACATTTGATGTTTCTGTGGTTTTCTGCATATGAATGAAAGGTTATGTTGCCATTTTGATGGGTTTTTTTTTTTTTGTCAAGCTGAACATCTGTGGTTATTGATGTGGTTTATGGTTAATGAACTTCTGAAGTGTTGACTGTTCTGTTATTCAACAATAACGACAAGAAACAATAATTACAGAGCATGTTTAAAAAAATGAAGAAAGAAAGAGTAAGCAAAAGCTGAATGAGCCTCTTGAATGAAAAACAAGGGTTATGGGAGGAGAGAGAGAGATTCATTTATTAATTGATACCTGCTGATAATCAGTTTCCCTGATTCGCCAGTATTGTCAGGGAGAGACCTACATAGATGCAGTAACTGAACAGTGGTGAGCAAGTCCTGCCTGGAATGACCAGTCCACTCCACATTTTGCAACCAATTGTCCCTCTGACAATTTTGACATCGACAATCCTCCAGGGTGCTCCTAAGAGTGGTCTTAGAGCATTATGCGGGGGTTGAAAGAGACTCTTTATTTTCCACGAAGATGGCAACTATGCTCTCAAGTCATTAATCTTGAATTCTGTGTATGGGAGATTCAGAGCAGTTTTCTTAGCCAGATTCAGGCACATCTTTGAAGGGGATAACACTGTAGTTATAGCTGTGTTGTAGTTTGTAGCTATGAGGTAAAGAGGTTGCAACAGTGCTTTGAGCAGAATTCCATCCACTAGCTATACTGAATACAGAGTTTAGAAAAACCTGATGTTATTTTCTGTTTTAAGACTTAGTGGACATGTAAGCAAATGGAATATTTACAGCTGGCAGTATTTTAAAAGGCTTTGCTCTGATCTAATGTTATTGCATCATAAGGTTCACATATTAGCATATTGATAGTTTTTTAATTTAAAGCCCACATCAAATCTCTATGTTTTTGTGTACCATATCACCTGTAGTTCATCATTGAGCTATTTTTAAGTCATTATATTTGTTTGTATACATTCCTGCTTGTTTACAATCTGCATTCTGAAATGGAGGTTCTGACTGGTGTCTGATAAGCCTAAAAACTAAGGTTGTTTTTTTTTTTAAGTTAACATGCATTTTTTTCCTACCTAGATGATATAGGTGAAACAGACTAGAGTTATACTTTCACTTATTTGCAAGATATATTTAATTCTTTTGGAGAAGAACAACAGTGCATATGTGATATATGAGGGATCAATATCCTAACATCAAAGTTTTGTCAACATTACAGTGCTACTCACATCTCTAGGGACAAATTGTTTTAACCATTTAAAATGTATGTCTTAGGAAACCTGTGGCTATTATGAAGGAGTTTTAGGAAGATTAGATGTTCAGTTAATTTGTTTCAAATTACAGACATAATCAGCCAAAAAAGAGTACATAATTATCTTTTGTGAAAAGAAAAGACCTGTTTTCTCACTTTGTATTTTCTACTTTGTAATGTTCATTCCATTTGATCTAGCCAGTTTGTTTTCTTTTAGTATCTTCACTTGAGTGATGTTTTAATTTTCTAGCAACATGAATATTCTGTTACTAACGAAGACAAGTTTTTTTGTTTTCTCTTGCCATAACTCTTTCTAGTCCAATTTATATTTATACAATAAAAACCACTATCACCTAAAATCAAAAGGGTAAAGAGGTGAAACTTTGGATTATGAGCAGTTTCACTCTGTCCTTGTATCTAACATGGCCATAGAGTAGAAGGTATTTATGGGGTTTGGCTGCCATGGTTTTAATTTTCTTCAAACCCCTGTGGTTTTTCAGACAAATGGCTAATAGTACTTGCTGCCCTATTTAAACCTGTACATTTTGCAGCTGTGATGGATCAAGTTAGACTGATCTGCTTCTCATGACTGAAGAAACGAAGTATGAATTCCTGCGTGGGTGATAACGGTTTCTATCAGCCGAATTCTCCTAGGTTTGATAACCCTTTTGGCTTAAAGGCTTAATGCTCAATCTCTCACCAAATCTGTTAACCACAAAGCCAACATGGCACAAGCAGAAACTTCAAATAAATGTATTTAAATTTTCCCTGAAGAAATGAAAAATGATAATTTTTTCCCAGGCTTTTTGAAAGTTTGATTTTGAGTGACACTGATGTTAGCAGTTTCTCTCATGTCTTTGTCTCCTTTCCTTGTCCTTGAGCTAATGTAGAAAATGGCTAGAGTAACATGAGAGGTGATAAATCTAGTGGTATTTCTGTCTTCTTAAAGGCTATGTATTGATTCAGAACCGTGAAAGAATATTGCATGAAAGTATTGGTAGTGTTTTTGTTAATTGCTCGTTTGGAGCGTTGGAATGTTTTATCTTATGCAGTTTTATTGGAGATTCAAAATAAAAATTTGAGCCTGAAGACTAATGTATTTATCTGAAGATGATGTCAAAATTATGGCCAGGAAACGCTGTGAGAGAAAAGAACACGAAAAACGGATTTAAGTTTCTTGACAGCTTTGAATGTGGGTGTACTTTTAATGTCAGCTACACCTTTGCTGCTGTGACTGTAACTCTTGTGGAGAACAGATGGCTCAGTTACATACTCATCCTCCACATTCTCGTCTGTGCTCTGATTGCCGACAAATATTAACCCAGTCCTTCTTGGTGACCAGAATGACATGGAGACTGTGTGATGGTGGTTTTGTCGTTGATTTAGGGATGTAAAAGTGTTTCCACCTAAGGGCGGTTTCGCACTGTGGAGCAGGCCTGACGAGGGAGCTGGGGGGACAGGGGAGTCTGGTGTACCCGGGCCAGGGGCTGTGAAGGGGGCTCGGCCTTGGTCAGTGGATTTTGTTTCCTGCTTTTCCTTTTCTTTTTAAGAAAGGTTGTCATAGCATTCCTCACTCTGGGAATTTTTTTCATGGAGCGGGTACTACAGGTTTGATCCTTGAACGTCTCTGTTGAAAGTTTCTGTTACATCGTGTCCACGAGTGTGGTAAGGGGTGAGGGTGGCATGGTCAAGTCATGCTACTTTATTTTGAAGAAACTACCACGAGGGTTGAAAAAGGGAGACTGGGTCCTCTCTAAGAGCTGGCAGAGTAATGTTGCCCCCGAAAGGTCCCCTCACTCCACAAAAACCCACAAAAACCAAAAACAGTTTCACGATTTCCTCCCAAGACACCGCTTCAGTTGACGCACAACGGTTTTAATATCGACATCTTGTCTCTATTTGCCTCATGGGATGGAAACTGAAAATACTCTCCGTGCGACAGCAGTATGCAGGATTTCGTATTTGTTTTATACGCCATCGAGGGCATAGCTCAACGAAGGATAAACTTTAAAATCTTAAGTTCCCTCATCACTAAAAGATAAAATAAGTTGGCATGCATGTATGTATTATTTCAGTCTTCAAACTTCTTGCTGCTTATATTATATGTTCACTTGTGGAATCGTAGCTTACGAAGCTAACAAAACCTGTTTAAAAGTATTTGTATCCTTCTCTTGCAGATTTCTTTCGCCCCATACACCCCTTAAAGCGAAAAAAAAAAAAAAAAAAAAGGTAGGGGGGAGTGCTTTGAATTTGCATGCACCCAGCTCAGCAAGGAAATCGATCATTCTGTTGAGAATAGCACGAAGAAGAGTTTTGTTTTTTCCTAGTGTGTCATGATATATTGCCGAACTTTGTACAGCCTGAAGTCTCACTCATCATTAGCATCTGTCGGTCAAATTCTCGAGCGATATCGAAGATGAGACAACACGACCTGGCTATCCAACCATCCTACATTCAGTGTATTGATTTATTGCCGCTCATTGCTTCTCTTGGATAATGGCTTTGGGAGGAAGGTAGGGTGGCGGCGGTCAAATTAACATTAATCTAGTGACCATGAACTATTTGACCTTTCATATAAATATACTACTCACAAAAAGTTACCAACCAGAGAGAAAATATATCAACGGCAACATTGATTCCTGTGTGATAGATATTATTTAACATTAAAGTGCGAGAAGAATTTCGTTGTAAGTCAATTCTTTTCCATGATATGGGCAATGAATCAACCTGTAGACCAGAATCAAAACCGTTCACTTTTAATAGCAAACGTGTGGCCGCCATTTGCCGCCTCATTGAAGGCATTCTCGGGTGGATTCGCAAGTGTCACTAGAATTGCTGAGTGATGGCCAGCCAGTCCTGGTGAAAGAACTGGGACAGCTGGGCCATGTAATGCTGCCTGTGGGTGGATGGCCTGAATGCGGCGTCCCAGACGTGCTTGATGACAGCAGAGTCGGGTGAAGGTCGTGAACTCGCTGCTGTTAAACGTCGGTCGCCACGCGAGTGTGATGTGAAGTGGTGTTGTCATCTTGCAGCGTGGGCCCTGAACCCATGGGCCGTAAAGCTAGCATGATGAGAGGCTGCACTAATCTCATCTCTGTACTGGACGCCAGTCAAAACTCCATGAACCAGATAAAGAGACCCGAGGTTCTGCCATGAAGATGAATCCCTTCCCGGACTATCGGGCACCCGCCACCATTTCGGTCGCGTTACCCAACGCAGACATCGACGAATCTTTCTCCTGGACGCCTCCACAATCGTTGTCTTCTGTCAATGAAACTGGACTCGTGAGTAACGAGCAGTCTGCCCCACTGGTGTGATGTCCAACGTTTATGACACCTTCACCTCCTCATCCGAGCTGGCAGTCTGTATCCTGGACACGCTGATGGCAGCATTTCTGCTACGCAGATCATACTGGTGCAGACGGTTGTGAATGGTCTGCTAGTCGACCATGACATGTGTTGCCATTCTCAGGTTTGTTCTCTGAGGTTCTGAAGTGGTGGCTCCGTTACACAGATGTCAGCCTTATGAACAGGTCATCGTGTTGCCCCGTCAGCGGAATTCCGTTTTCGCTCCATTTATAAACCTCTTCTCTAGGAATAGTATTCACACTACCCATGGAATGCGCACGCAAACTGTGGAATGTTTTGTTCACAAATAACTGAATTTTCTCTTTATTTTCCGTGATTTTTGTGGGACAATGTCAATCACATAATAGGAGAAAAACAAGTGCGGGTCATTCAAGTACAGCGTGTAGTCACACTTTATAATTATAGTTCACTCCACAGTGTTTACTGCTAATATTCCATAAGCCAAACCTGCACTGGCCCTGAACTTTTTGTGAATAGTATAGCAAATTGTAGTAAGCCTCCAGATAATCAGCAAGTTCCACATAACACATGAATGATTTGTTCATGGAAATGGCCCGTTAGTTGTCTACCTCTCGAGCCAGTTTTTTCAACACCAAATGTAAGGAGTTTATACACAGAATTCTACCACTTAAAACCTTTTTTCTTTTTTTCATTCACTTTCCAATAGTCTCTCTCTGTTTTTTGTTACTATTCAGAAAAGATCCCGCTGATGACGGGTTTGACACACACACACACACACAGATATCTAAACGGACTAACTTGTCACAAGCTCCGATCAGACAGCAAAAGCCCTGTTAGTGGTGAATGTGGGAACGTGCAGATTCCCAGAGGAACAAATAATAGGAACTATTGATATTCCCTACGGACGAGTGGCAAAGGACTTAATTCAGTGGTCATTTGTGCTTGGCATGGCAATGAGCTGCAACACGATGAAATATTCAACATAGGGAAAATGTAACCTTAATAATTTTGCGATTTCTGCATCAGGTAAATGGCTGCCGCTGTAAAACTGCTACATTTCAGCTCCCAGAGTTCAGCACTGATATATATATATGTCACGTGGTGATTGCTCAGTTAGGCTTCCGGTTCTTTTAAATTTGTCTGTACTTAGTTTACAGACTTCTATACTTCCACTGAAGCCTGTAATTAATTAGTCTCCCACCCACCCCTGGTCGCGAGTATAATATTTTTCCCTACGGAGTTCTACCGCTGGCCTGTTCTACCCATGCACAAGCAATCCAGTTGAGGTTGCCGACTACCAAACCTTGCTTTCAGACAACACCCAACCCTAAACACCAAGGCTGTCTTCTGCCCACGTGTTGATCAAAAAAAGAAAAAAACACACACATAATATAATACACTCACTCCTCACCCCCCCCCCCCCCCC
>SRHC01001329.1:288210-315560 GCA_004794325.1 Pomacea maculata | reverse complement strand
CCCCCCCCCCCCCCCTGCACGCACACAGAAGACAAGAAAAAAGTAAAAATCCCAAAGTAGAGGTGGGTTAGGTGGGTAGCATGGGCACGTCATGTTTTGATGAATTTATTTACCATGAGGGTTGAAAAAAGTGAGATTGGGTCCCCCACAAGAACTGGGAGACTAAAAACAAACACCCTCCCCTACTTGAAAACATCCCCAACAAAACAGGGTTAGACGGTTCACTATTCCCTCATGACATGGCTTCAGTTTATAACAGAGTTTAGGATAGTTTGTTTTGGCTTTTACTCACTTTTAAACAGTGATGTTTTTCAGTCTGTACTTGCTTATGTGAATCTTGAATTAGGATGGCTTGACAGTTGTTACCACTTAAGACAGTATAGTATGCCATAGAACTTTGGGTGGTTTAAGACAGTTTTGTATGTTTATTGCCAGTCTATATTTATCTGCTAAATTAGTCACTGGTTAATCTTTTTTGAAGTAAATTTTGATTGCTGACCCTCAAAACTAAAAGATGATTTGCACATGAGTGGTGGAACTTTGTAGGGAAATAATAAAGGGAACACCGGTCAGCTCATGTGCACCTCCCGTAAGTGCCTCGCATCAGACAAGATAAATGTGGGCGCCACTCCATTTCCTTCTCCGCTCCCACTGTCTGCAACACTTTCCTACTATTGCTTCACATCGTTATCCACATTCAAAGCTTTCAAGTCTGGACTTAAAGGTCTAGTGGGATGCTGTTTTGTTTTTTCAATTTTCTGATTCCGTGATCAAGTTTGGTTAAAAATAATACGAAATATTGGTGAATATTCCCCTTCTATTCTTCTAAAACAATCAACATGCACGGAACGAGGTCAGCATCACAGACCACAGTTGTACGTGGATATGTTTCACGTTGTCATGGCTACAACCTCTTTTTTTGACCTCTTGTGGGAAATAGCATGACATCCAGTCAGCAGAGTAAAATTGTATCCCACTAGACCTTTAAGACACCCGCCACATTCGTGAATACCTCCAGCAACTGTTGTCAGGATGACTGATAATGTCTGAATGTCACACCAAGGACCGCAGGCTTTAATAAAAATGAAAATTACAGAAATGAAAGTCCTGTGAGTTTCAATTAATGCAGAAGTCATAATGGAAACAACCTAACAGACTTGTTAAAAGAAGTTTTGATTGAAACAGCTTCCTAAGCCATTTAGTCTCGATGTATCAATTTGGTGAGCATGGGAACGGAGACTGTTTCAGTGGGCATGAGCAATATAACAAGGTCCATAAACCGTCCAAACTGGATAGTGGTTTATTGTATGAGGTTGCATATATTTGCAATTGAGCCAGCCAGAACGGAGTTAATATTTCTAAACAAAGTTTCAGTTCAGAGACAGGAGAACCATCCAAAAGACAGGACAACCACCAAGACACAGGACAACTACCCACCGACAGAAGTGATGAAGTTGGAATTTTGTGTATTCCCGAGAGACGATTTCGGGGCTTCGTTACATTAACGGAAAGTCATTCTACCGTATGATCAGTGGATTCATATAAGAACATCGTCTTCTTCCAGAACATACACACACAGAGGCTGGGTGACCACAGGAAAACGATAGCTTCGCAAGAACTAAACTGCTGGAAAGAATAAATGTTGTTTACTTTGTATTTGATGTGCCACTGCAATCATCTTT
The DNA here is from genome assembly GCA_004794325.1 of Pomacea maculata. NCBI lineage: Eukaryota > Metazoa > Mollusca > Gastropoda > Architaenioglossa > Ampullariidae > Pomacea > Pomacea maculata. The sequence goes on along the minus strand of SRHC01001329.1, from coordinate 313,878 downwards.
CACTTGAAATTGAACTTTGAATCTGATTTATGATTTGTGGACGGCTTATGGTAAGTTTATTTGTTGTTGCTGTCATATTTTTGTGTGGGTAATTAAAGTACACAGGGCCCACCGAGGAAGATTTAGTTGTCATGGTGTCGTGCGAAGGAACATGCGATGTCTGTTGGCGTGGGCGGGTGAGACGAGTGTTGCACGTTCTTCACGAAGCCACGGGTCTGTCCGCCGAAACATTATTTTAACTTTGACATCGGGAGCAAACATTCATCTCAAGCTTCTGCAGAGGTGGAGATTTAGTGTGCAAGCAAAATATGGCTGCCTGGGATGTTGAAACCCGGTTTGCTAAACATGGCCGTGCGCAGAATTCTCTCCCTTACCCATCTTTATTTCCCCTTTCTTTCTCTCTTTGCGAAGAGATCGAATCTAACCACGGCACACAATATTTTCCCAGGTGGCTGCCACTAAATCTTGCCGTGGTCTGTCGGCGGGTTTTTGCAATTAAACTTCAGGGTGTTGGCGTGACGTCACGGGTATCATCAATAAACGTCGAGCTGTTGGACATTTTATTTTGAGGCTGTCGGCCTGTCATTTTCTTCATAAACCGAGCTGGGCCTGGTGGGGATGATGCCATGCAGTTCCCTTTTTTATATTATTTGCAATGTCTGGATCCCTCCCTTTTTATGAACTTTATTTGATTTTCTTTTCTTGTCTTCCCACCCTTCTCTCTCTCTTTAACTCCTTCTTTTAAACGTAGGCTTTGCAAATCTTATTAAATGTCAGCACATCGTTATTCGTATCAACTAATTTTTTAATATTATACTTGATCAATTCTATAAGAAATAGCCTTGTAATAAAGGTTATTTTGCGTGTATATGGCAATGGACCGGAGCAGCCTACCTGAATAATTTTAGGTGTTTAATTTTAAATTGAGCCTCGAGCCCCTACCATCCGCACGTACCTAACGGATCATTTCCGCCACATGGGATGATGGATAAGTGAGGAGTGGGTGGTGATTGTAGATTGCAACTTTGATTACTACTCGAGCAGGAAAACAAATACCTTGACATCTTTTCTATCATGGCTTGCTTCGCTCCATTTTTACTAATTATGTGTTGCATGATGTCCACCTGATGAACAGGTCACATGCCGATCCACGGCACGTGAGTTGGGAACGGATGTCGGCCATGCATTTCCCTCGCGAGCAGCTGCAGTGATGCTGTCTGTTGAAACCGAGAGCCTCAATATCGCGAATATTCGCCACAGAGGTAGTAATTTCGCCGCCAGGCGGCACTCGTGCAGAGTGCTTTCCCCTGTGATGGACGGCACCTTGCTGGATGTGCACAAAGTCGCCATCTAATTTTCACCTACGGTGCTACACAACCGATCTGGTTTTTTGGAGACATAAGATATGATTAACGGGATTAGAGACATGTCTGAAATTATGTGTTAATTTTTTTTTTCCATTCGATATTCATTACGATATTTTGCCAGCTGGAGGCGTTTCCGTTTCTAAACTTCTTTTTTTTCTTCAGGATCGCTGTAAATCAGGTAAATTAGAAACTTCAAATTTAATTTTTGTTTGTTTGGTTTTTTTTTATACTGATCGAGTGATGTATCTTACCAGATATTCTTTGCTAAAAGTCGCCTACTGAAAGATCTCCTTAAACAGTTGATTTACTGTTGAATTACCTTCATATACTTAAAGCTTTCATAACAGATATAGTTTGCTGTTTGTATGTTTTTCTTTTGTTTTTGTTTTTTGTGGGGGTGGGATGAAAAACATAGTCATGCACACATCCTTATTTTGTAGGCGGTTCTCAGGCGGCTCCAGTGTAGACATACATCAAAGCCTGCTGGAGGTCCGAAGCATGGATAATTAGCAATAATCTAATTGTCTGCAGAGCCCACCACGCACGTTTAATGGACAGACACTGATTTGATAAGCAGGTGTAGTGCTGCTAGTAGTCAGGGTCACACGACCGTACACAAAATCAAATTTTCTTTTTTTTTTTTTTCTTATTCCATGAATCAGGTTACGTGAGGCAGATCACGTGACGACCGACGACGAACTATACGTGCCTGGGTGTAAAGCATTTGCTGTATACTGGGAGAGAAGTTGAACAGTATAGTGTGTTTATTTACAGCAGTTTGCAAGGGGTTGATACCTGGTAGTAACACTTCATTTAATATTACTGTTACCACGACCATCACCACTAATAATAATAATCAGGATGTTTGTACAGAGCAGAATCCTTGCGCGTGGCCGCCTTCCTCATCACAAGGGTGTAAATGCAACTCATAGAGGAAAGTTGTTAAATAATAATGCCAACTCTCACACCGGGGAAAAAACCTCTCTCTCTCACACACACACATATATCTTAACCATGGAAAACACAGGACCAAATGCACTCCTTAAACTTCGAAGAGGATCATGGTTCAAACTGAAAAAAAACCTCTTTCTTAAGATAACATTTATTTGTCCCAGAGGGATGTCCTGGGCAGCTATTTTATTTACATAAAAGCCACCAGTCAACTCCATCACCCACAAAAATCTAGATAACTTTGAGATAATGGAATTAAAGATTAGACAGAGTGCTAATATGTTTAGTGGCAAGAAATAGCCAGAAACAGACGAGGACAGTCCATCCTCGCTGAACTGGTTACAGCCACAGACAATTCAACCTTCTTATGCTTATACTGATACAACTCACACAATCCACAAAAACTTTCAATTCTATCTTGCTTTATCTTATATTTACAAATAATAAACAATAATTCACTTTACTGACAAAGTCATTTGTCTGACTGCATTTTCTAATTAAAAAAATGCAAAGCTGGTTCGTGGTTACACCTATATTTATCTCTCAATAAGAAAGATTTATAATATAATAAAATTTTACAAAAAGGAAGCGCAAAAGAAATGTTAAAAAGGAAAGGAGAGAAGGTGTATAAAATGATCTACTCAATAGAGTTCTTTTCCTTGCTTGCGGACTGGGTCCCTCTAAAAGAGAATTCCTCACAGGCTGGCATGGTGTTCAAGTGTTGTTCACATGAACCACACGACCGTCTCCCTAAAGTAAATATAATTGGCGAAGCTGGGGAACGGGTGTCTGTAGGAGAGTGCAGGCGTGAAACAAGTTAAGCAAATTGTACAGGCGTGAGGCAAATTGGATCCGACACTGAGAACAAGCTTCATACAATGTAATTACCTGTGAAAATCATTGGCACGCTGATCGAATCTTAAGAGTTCTGGCAGACTTACAACTAAGAAGCACATCCCAAAAAAAAAAAAAAAAAATTAACTCATTGCGGGGTTGCCGACTGATTGCATAGCAGGCATCAGGATTTTGGTAATATAGAGGCTTCTGCAAAACAAAACAAAAATGAATTAAAAAAAACTCAAATTAAATTAATCAACGACTTGCACGTGAGTTGCAGAAAAGGAAATACAACTCGACACGATCTTCGTGCATCGCCACAAGCGAGATACATCAGACCTCTCCCACCCACGTCTGTCTCGGAAGACAGTAAAGATTTATCTAGCTATCGCATCACTAACTGTTCTATGTCATCTAGCTGGTATAGCTTTCTTATCACTAGTTGTTCTGGCTATCTTTTCACTAGCTGCATGCTTTCTGTTGACCGATTTATCCGATGGATAGATTTATTATATATTACTATAAGTTAGTAGCTACAAATGAAAACTAGAAAAAAATTAAAAATAAGACAAGCTACTAATTATTTTTCAAGAGAAAAGAACCCAAAGGTGTGAATTTATTCTCATACATTTTCTATAGCCACATAATACAACTTAGTTTGATGGAGGTTTTCTTTACAAAACACGACGATCTCAACATAATAAAAATATACTAAGGTGCCACCTGCCGGTCAAGCAAATCGGGAAAACGCAGAACGAAGTCTGTAAGACGAATAAAGTTAACCCGAGGTCGCACAACCTCATCTTGAGGAGCAGCAGAAGGAGCCTGCAGACAGGCGGCGCTCTCGGCATCAGGGGGAGTTAACCCAGGCCGTTTTTCACCGCTTCCATCCGTTTGTGAAACGCGCTTTCTGTTCCTGTCGTCAACATCCTGCCTGCAATGGCGACCCGCCGTTGACCAGATTATGCACGTGCGCAGCAGCGTGTGCATGCACGGGGGATGCCTTGGGTCCCCCTCCCCAACAGAGTCGAGAGGGAGGGGCTCTGTCCGGCCATCATGCCCTCGACGGAGAGAATTACGTCTCGGCACAGTGTCAGGACGGCTTCTGGACGTAGTCACGTGGATAAGCAAGTCCCTGTAGTTTAGACACGTGCATTCATACAAACATCTTGTAGAGACTGCCAGACTTTGACAAACGCCCCACGAAGCTTCTGGAGTGAGAGAAGAACGTAAAGAGATTGTGTAAAAAGACAAGGAGGCTTCTGGAGATAGGAGACTGTGTAAAGAAGCTTCTAGAGCTTGACAAGTGTGAGTGAAGAGGCTTCTGTAGGTCAGGCAGTGAGTAAAAGGTTGCTGGAGATGTGAGAGTGTGTGAAGTGACCTGTAGAGCTGTATAAGTGCGCACAGAGGCTTCTAGATAAAGAAATAGGCCGACAGTGAAGAGGCTTCGAGAGATTTATACGCGAAGACACCACTAGAACTTGACAAGTAAGCAAAGATGCAGGTAGATGTACCCAGAATACACCGACAAGCCCTCTCGTTTGCTGATTTTCGATCTCCTAATCTGAAGTTTGTTCTTACCGGAAGTGTATATTTAACCAAGATGGAGCTCTAGGCAATGTGGCTTGGGCATGGATGTTTGCTTCCACGGTTGTTCCAGAGCCAGAAAGCATAATGAGGGATCTGAAAGTATAGTAAGGGGTCTGAGAGCATAGTAAGGGGTCTGAGAGCATAGTAAGGGGTCTGATAGCATAGTAATAGTCAGCATAGTCTGAAAACATAGCATGGATCCTGAAAGTATAGTATGGACCCCACCCTTCTGGCAACTACTAGGCTGTGACTTTTATTTTCTGTTTTCTGTCTAACCTTGATAGCATGGTAAGATAACATTAGTAATGGAAATTGTTCTTTTATGTATACAGTTGTTGTTTTTTTTTTTGTTTTTTGTTTTTTTTTGTTTTGTTTTTTTTTTGCCTCATAAATGTAGTCATTACTAAGAGGAAGGAAATACTTTTGTTTCTTATGTGGGTTTGACAATCGCTGTACATCCCCCTTCCACACACACACACATATCAGAAGTCAAGGTTGACAAGAAAAAGACAAACAGAGATGACTAATGTTACATTGTAAGATCGTCAATATTCTCTGGTTACATGTCTGATCGGCCTCGACCTTTTTGTTGTTTTATCTGCTATTTGAAATGGATACCAGAGTGTATCTCCACACACAGTTGCAGCATCTTAATATATATTTCTCTCTGTGACACACTGAGGCTGGAATTCGGAGTCGTGGAATCCTCGAATCACTTTTGCCAAGCACAGAATGTAGGTCAATTATCACAACAGCCGCAAGGAACAGGGAGGGGGAGATGAAGGGGAGGCAGCAATGAAATTAGTTTGAAGCTCAGAAGGATTGGTCAGCTTCTCCTCGTACGTCAAAGCGGCACGACCGAGAGACAGACGAGGGGGCAGTAGGGATTGAAATAGCCTCAAGGATTGTCTCTGGACCTGAATTGTTGAAAATGGTGTCTGAAACATGTCACAAGCCATTGGGAGGGGTGTGTGAGGAGAGAGAGAAAGACGGAAAAGAAAACTGTGTGGTGCGTGTACCTTTGTGCGTGTGTGTGTGATGAGAGAGAGAGAGAAGAAAGAGTCTGTGTACAATCGTGTACCCATTGGTGTAGGGGAGGAGAGAAAGAGGGGGAAGAAAGAGTCTGTGTGTGTTCGTGTCGTAAGAGAGAAAAATATAGAAGACAAAGAGTGAAGATAAGAGAATAAATTGTCAGAGGTGTAAGAGAAGACTTAGAAGAGGAAGAAAGGATGAAATTGAGAAGTAACAAAAATTAATAGGAGATAACCTCTGAGCCATTCTTGGGTAATGCTATATCAAGTTGTAAATGTAGAAAGGAAAAGTTTCTTTATTCTGATTGAGACACACATTTGCATTATCATCTAGCTGATTCATTGATATCCTACGCACATATGACATCTCTGGAATTCGCTTCCGGCTTTCTGAGAAAAAAAGTTTTGTGTAATAGAACTTTTACTGCAAGAAATTGGCTTCAGAGGCACAAAGTCCACATCAGGACCTAAAAGCAAGTCTTATTACTCTTAAAGCTGGGCATGCAGCGTGTTCCATCAAGGATGTCCTCAAATGGCAGATGAAAGTGGAATTTTTTTTTAATGTCATGTTAGTTCGATGAGTAGTCTTGATGGTAAAGAAATACCCGTGCATTCACAAATGTTTTGAAAGTTTCAGCAAATACATTGATTTTCTGTTTTATAATAGGGATAAATTGAAAAGTTTATTTTTAGCTTTGCTAATGGTTATGCCACATGTAGAGATCAGTTATAACCGCCAGGTAGTCGATGTCTTATTACTTTCCTGGAGAAAAGAGGTCGAGACCTGGTGACCAGCTCACTCTCCCAGAGGATGGAGTGCAAAAGAAACTGTCATAGTACGATACAAAGTCATTTTCTTGCCTTGTTTCCCACGAAAGTATTTATTTTGGATGAAAGTGCAACCAGACCATTTATTCTTGCTGTTATGGAGTATTGTGAAGTAACTTTTCTATTGCTTACTGTATGATTAATAAATAATAATAATAAAACCAGTTGCACGTGTGATTTGTGTGGCATAAAGATGACATCCCAGAAAACGAAGTTATGGATGTTAGGTGCTTGAATGGAAGTATCAAGTGCGATCCCGTTCAACAGAGAACAGCGTGCCCGAGACGAAAGTTGAACCCAGGACAGCCAACCCTCACCCTCTGAAGAAGACTGTTCAGCTGATGGCCGCAGAAAGCTATGAATTTTATAATCAAAAATTTTTTAAAACTTCTGACTGTACTAGCATGGAATACACTGAGCCTAGAAATAAACCAATCTCGACGGTTTTGTCTTCATCGGGTGTGTCTCAAAAAATCCTGCCGTCTGCTTTCACTCAAAACAAGCTTGGCACCTGACAGAGTGTGTCGGTTGTTTTGCGAGGACCGGGTAACTATACCCGTCCACGGCTGCGAGAGCGAGGACAGAAGACAGCTAATAACCACGCTTGTCAGAAAATAACGGGACCCAACTTCGTTTCCATCTTTTCATGTTCCATCGATTCTATGAAATGTGTTGGCTTCACTCATGATGTCACTCTGAAAAAAAAAAAAAAAAGATTTCGCGTGTCAGTCGACTTGGTTTATTTTTCTTTCTGGGAGTCAAACATTAGGATAGCCAGCAACTCTGGAATTTCTTTTGCCGTTAAAGAGAGGGTACAGTGGAAACCGTAGAAAGCAACTTTTCTACTGGAGTTTGTGTTGACCAGGAACTCAGTTTGAGGATTCTGATAGATGATGGGATCAAGGGACTGAGAGCTTGTATATGTCTAGCATTTCGTTAAGCTGTAAGAAATTTGGTCATGCTTCGACAGTGATTGGCAGCATCTCTACATCGATACTCCGAGCTTATCCCATCCAGTTGGTGGTAGAAAATCCCCTTGCTCCTGCAGCACCTCACCCCTGTCACAGCCCGTTACTTTTGTTCTTGGCTCTTTGTCAACAGCTAAATTCTCTGGAATCAAACATTAAAAGTTAAAGCACCCCCCTGGAAGTAAGGGGAGTGAATGAAGATGAGCTTATCATATCAAGGGCATAGCATGTCGAAAGCTTCTCCTTACATCACATTTTGCCTCCACTGATAAATCAGAGACTCTTTGGCTCTCAGCCATGTCATCTCAGCCATGTCACCACGAAGCCCACAAGGCCTCGTTTTGGAAAACAGAGAGAACTGTGCGTGAATAAGAGGCATGGTGTCTCTCTCTTCCCTGCTTCGTCATCATGTTGCAGGAATGACGGTTGATGAAAGGTCACAGACTGTGTGGAGATAGTCGCAGGGACTGTCAGCCTTGACCATGTGAGCAGGTCAGTGTTTCCAGGGGTCGCCAACACACTACTCGATGGACGACACTTGCAAGAAAAGACATCCCATGTGACTGTTCCACGGTTTGTCAGTTTGTGTATGTCCCGCTAGTAACGGTAACAGGTCACAACGATTATGTAAAGACTGTTAATGCCATTTAGCACAAACCTATCTGACAAAGTCGAGACCTGGTTACAGGAGAGCAGCCTACTTTCATCTTCTGCTCTTCCTTTTCAGAAGCCATATCCTGGAGTGAAATGGAAAACGTACAACAACGCCTGTGGACACCCTAGTGCCTGCACAGAGCTAAGTCATCATGGGGGGGGGGGGACCATGTACTCCGCATACTAAGTTTACCTCCGTGGTCTGTGCGGGGTTTTGATCGGGTACCGCGGCTGGAGACGAAAAGGGGAAATTACTCGGACCGGGATGGCCCTATCATTAACGGTCGCGTTCTGAGAAAGTGGTCTTGGAAGACTTTTAATCGAGTTTTCGGGAGCACTAGAAAGAGACCTGTTAAAAGTTCTTTCATGCCCGGTGATCCCAAAGTAAAAGTTTCCAAAGCAATGTTTCTACTCGAAGACCATCTTTTCAACTGCCGGAGTATGTTCTTTTTTTGTCTAGCAGAGGGTTCAACGCTCGACTAAACTCCGGTTTAAAGTAAAAAAAATGTTCAGCGTCTGCTCTGTAGATCGTTGGCCGAGCTTGTGTTTTATAAAAAGTAAATTTATTCCTCTGTGTCCTTTCTTGTGTCAGCGTGCGCGCTTTTGTTTGTGTGTGTGCCAGCGCGCCCGCGAGGATGTATGATAGTAAGAGAGAAATAGTGTTATGGGTGCTTTCTGTATCGGAAGAGTTAATTATTAATTAATTGGCTGGTTATTGTGATGCACAGTTAGAGAGCTATAGAGGAAGAGGTGGGGGATTAGGTGATATGCTCAGACCATGTTTCAATCTACATTAAATTATTTAAAAAAATAAAACAATTAAATCAAGTTTTAAAAAAAACTGTACTGACTAAAAACTAGCCACCAGCTAGTGTTTCTGTTTTCCCACTTCTTTCAAACTTTCATTCGACCAATAATCTGACGTCACACATCCACGTGACACGAGACTAATAAATTTAATTATTCTTCACCCATCCCAACCATTCCTCCCTCCCGCACCTGTCGTCCCACCTCAGTCTTGACAAAGTCTTGGCACCGACAGCAGTCCGTGCGCATGCGCGTTCTCAGGTAGACGACTGCAGCTGGCGACAAGCACGCCACCTCAGACTCCAAGATGTCCGCCCGTTATCGTCTCGACGTCAGACAGCGGCCCTTGTGAGGGTGACAGACGACATTCTCATCACCCGACCGCCTGCCTGTCTGTTGGCTCAACTGATACCAGCCTGGCCGAGGTTTCCATTCCCGTAGTGGAGGGCTTATCGTCAACGTCCGCTTGCTCTCAGGGTGGCTGATGGGACGCAGGGGCAGGAATAGTGTGTGTGTGCCAGTGTTTAAAAAGTTAAGTAGAAACCATCGCCAAATTCGAGAAATGTCTTAGATATCCCGTGAGTCAAGGTAAAAAGTGTTTTACAAAGCAACAAGGGTGTAAGCAGCAACTGCTGGTATCATCACCACAGCCTTACCTATTAATACTCAGGACTTTCTAACACCATCTAGTTTTTCCTTATCCCTCTTTTTTCCAGCATCAAAAGGTTCTGTGTATATACATTTCTTGTCTGTCTTGGCTCCTCTCCTTTACAGACGGTAAGGTGTTTTTAAAGGCTCGATGGAGAGCAATTTTTTTTCTAATGAATGGTTGAAGCTCTGTGCAAAATGCTCTAAATTTTCAGATAACTATTTGACAGAAAAATCCCCTTTCGGTTCTCAAAATACACGTCTACAGACATCGCCATCCACAGAAATAAATAAAACTCCTGATGTCACATTTGTTTCAGGTGTCAGATTGGCTGAGGCCTTCCAAAGTATAGGTATGTAATTTCTGTTTTGTCCTCTCTCTGTGTTGATGCTTTTACGTGTGTACCTCGAGAATGGAAGGGAGGTCGACCAATATTTTGTGAAATTGTATCTACACAGAGCTGTACTCCGTCATTAAAAAATTTTTTACACTCCACTAGATCTTTAAGAAGGATGAGCCATGCTATCTCAGTCGCAATACTTAATATTTTTTAAAGCCGTCCGTATGGTTTCTCCCTCCAGGTGATTGAGCTCTGTAGGCGTGCCTCTGGGTATTTACATATTAAGCTATTAATGCCAGAAGAATCTTATCTACAGCCAAAACGATCTGAAAATTATATCATAATTAATCCTAGGGTTGGCAGGATATTTAACCTAACCACCAACATCTCATATCCACGCAAGTAATGCCTTCCATCAGGTCTGCTAAAATAATTATTTAAGAAACATTTTAAACTAATTTAACATCATGATGCCCGCGTTAAGAGGCTTTACTGTTTCTTGAAGGGCGGTGATGGCTGGTGTGGTTCCTCCAAATGTTATTTTCTGTATTCCTGCGCGAGACGTCAAGCAGACGCCATATCAAGGAGGCGGGGGACTCGTGTTTTGCGATTATGGTTTCCGCCCCATGATTCTAAAGCAGGAGTTCTATCAATATCTGATATCTGAGAGGCTGAGTTACCTAAAGCCGTTGCTGGCGTCGCGGAGTTGCTGAGGGTCTGATAATGGAACTGTTTTGCTCCTGGCCAGCAGCTTGACAGAACCTTAACGCATCTTCCAAAACACGCATTTCCGTTTACTGGACTGAAAAAGTACACATGAACGTTTACATAGGAGAGAGAGAGGTGGAGAAACAACTCAAACATTCTAATAGATAAATGTCAATGAGCTACTGGGATATTTAAAGGGTATGTTGAAGTAATAAGTCTCCTACCCGCTCACTCACCTACCCTTCCACACCCCTACTCACACTTGCATGAACTCTTGTGTTCACACTAACAGAATAATTCAAAACACATTGGCCAGGGGTATGATCACGAGCATACGAGACTGTTCAGTGGTCATAATGTACATGATACAAGCTTGGTTGCAGCCGTTCGTATCTTAAAGTATTAAAAAAAAAACAACAATGTACCATCTTGCTCGTACTGTCTTTTCTGGAAGAAAATATGACAAACGTGGACGAGGTACTGTTGTTCAGTGAGTGAACACTGAGTTACTTTCTGGGGAAAGTGAAAATATTGGAAATCATTACTAAAATGATTTGTACTTCACTCTCGGTTAAACGTATGCAGACAGGAGATACTTTGTATCCTTGGTCCTCACCCACACAAAATGATTTTAATGAGTATTCATATCGCTCACTTCTACACCTAAAAAACCGATATATCCATTTATTTGGCAACTCATTTGCATTGTGGGTAAAACAGCCATGGGCTTGTTTTTTTATTATTATTTTCCTCTTTCTCCAGGCATTTCTCTCTTCTCTCTCTCCGAAGCCCTGTGGGAGATGTCAAAGGTCAGGCATGTCCATCTATTAGACACTCCTCTCTTAATTCTCTTCTTTTTTTTCTTGCGTAGCGAGATGCTTATGGGATTGGCGCGGACCTGATGGGATTACAAAGTTTCACATTTTAATTATTCTGTTATTAAATTTGAAGACTCATCTCTCCTTCCACTTTCCTCGAAAGAAACACGATCGATGACACCAGGGCGTCGAATCCAGCTTCTATTTGACATTTAAAAAATTCCTGTCGTAAATACTTCATGAAGAGAAAGATAAGAAAAAGTAGCACAAAAGGAAAGAAATTAAAGAGAAACATGTTGATGGAGGCGCCTGACTGACGCACATCGTTGTTGAAGATGTGGTAGAGAAGGCATGATGGGGTGTAGAACACAAAATAAAGACACCATTCGTGTATCATGCAGGAAACTGAGCAAAGAAGTGAAGAATGAACAGTAGATGAATGGTAAAATCGCGGTGAAATGGTAGATAAGTTTATAAAAATGCGTGAGTATAAATAGTTTTTATTTATTTATTGACACACATAAGAGAGAACACACACACCACACCACACGCACGCAATCACAGACGCATACACATCATAGACACAGACACACACGCGTGTTCTTGTGTTTGCATGAATGTGTTTGTGTGTTTGTGTGTGTGTGAGCAAGGTGCGTGTTTCTCTGTATTCTCACACGAGGGAAACGAAGCGAAGACAAGAAGATTGAACATGGTGGCCAACTAAAGTGAATTAAATAACAGCTGAATTTTCCTCTAAAGTAAGAAACTCTCCAGGTTTCTTGCCCAGACTTGACATAAACTGCAAACTCCGAGCATTTTGGACTGCAACCACGAGTTTGAAACTGCAGGCAACAACAGAAAAACGGTGACACGTCATCAGGCCGCTGGACGTTTGCCATCAATAATTACTACAGGAAGCTCGGGGCTAAGAAATGAAACCATCATTCCTCACCCTACTGGACATTCGACATCAGTAATTACTACATGAAGCTTTGGGTCCACTGAAGCTTGCCAAAGGGATTCTGTGCGCATGCTCAGCACAAGAGAATGGCTAACACGCACTTTATACTTTCAGGAGGAAGGAAGAGGATTTTTGGAAAACTGTCTTCTGTAAAGAGATTGTGCCTGGAAGGAGGTGAAGGATCTCTCTTTAAGTGTTTGATTTCTTTCCGTTAAAGTAGAAAAAAGGAGGACGAGGAAGAAAGAAACATTCTTGTTGGGAGCATGCTCGTAGTGAATAAAATAAGAAGAAAGAGGGGGAAAGGAGGAATGAAAAAAGGAGGAAGGAAGAAGAAAAAAGGAGTAATAAGAAGAAAGAAAGAAGAAAAAAGAAGAAAGAAGATTTTCTGTCCAGAAAACAAACAATGGCGTTTAAGCTATTTCGAGAAACAAACGATGTCTACACACAAGATCCACTTCAAGATGACTGAGGTTATAAAACACTTGGATTGGAACCGTCAGTCAACGAAAGCACTGGCGTTCATTACTGACTGGCTGGTAGGTACAAGTCCATCGGCAAACACAGCATCCGGGTAAGAGAAAACGCTTTCGGAATCAAAGACCTCTCAGCTAAATGAAAATCCTGCGAGGATGGTTATCTCGAGTAACCAGCAAGATGGAGGAGTCCTTGTCCGGCTGAAACGAAAAACAATATTTGAAAGACATGTGACCTGGGGTGTACTGGGTCACACTCTGAACTGAGCACCCGGGTGTGTCCAACACTTGTAAATATACATCGATTTAGTCTTGAGAACTGGTTTAAAGCCAAGTATGAAGTTCATTTATTTCATCTTCTGAAATCCGAAAAATGCATCAGTTTTGGAGGACTTTTGATATTCACTGGAATTCACCACTTGATGGTTAAAAAAACACAGTCGGATCCTCCGACTTACAGAGGATGTTCTGTATAAGGGTCACTCCTGTTTCTATGTTTTGTCGCAAACGAAGTCTGGCCTCATTCTAGCGATGACCTCCCCTTGCCCCAACCCTCAAATCGCTCCAAATCTCCAAATTTATTTCTGCAATGTTGCTAAAAAAATATTTTTGATACGCGAATAAATGGAATCAGACCAGCAGACAGTTTCTGGCCTTCGGGAAGAAAGTGGAAATAAAAGAGCGTATCTACTTTTCTTGGAGACCAGCCTGCACGTATAGACAGCCTCCAATAAAATCCACTGGACCTCATCTTGCTGATAACACCTATTGACCTATTGTTAGTGTTTTACACCGAGTCAGTAGCTGGTGAGCACGTGAGGACTGATTTACCATGGTGATGGACAGATTGAGGTCTTCAGGGTTTCGTACAGTTATGTGATGGCAAAGTGCACGGACTCATCGATTTAGAAAAGTGTATTTCGTGGAAAGGAGGTCAGTAAGGCCGAGAGGTCGATGTTTTTTTAACGAATTAATTGGGTGCCAGGTCATCAGGACTGTCTGGCAAATAGCGTTGACTGCAATGGAATGGAATCAGGGGAAAGGATGAGAGTTTTATTTCCGGGAAATCTTGCTGACAAACATGCGTGTACAGTTTTCTATTTAAGTCTCATTGCGTTACCCTTTTAAACTCCCCATAGTATTCTCATCGTTGTTACATACCTTGTTGTGCTGTTTTTTTGTTTTTTTTAAACTTATCTCTGTTCGATATTATTATTAGTCTGCCATCACTTTCTGTCGGTGATACAATTAGGGGTGATAATTTTACATATATGCGCGCAAACACACACACACACACACACTCACACACACTTTCTTTCTCTCTTTCTTTATAAATATCCAATAATACTTAAAAAAGAAGTAAGTAAGTAAGTCAGACAAACAGACTGAATGAACGAATGGAAGGAAAAGAGAAGAACAGAAAGGAAAGAAAGGAGAACAAAAAGGTAAAGAAGACTACGTTGCGAAAGTTAGGTCTGTAATGAGGGATATATATCGGACCAGGATGGGTAATAGCCCGAAGACATGGACAAACCAAATGGAAAGCTGATACATTGATCGAGACGAAATGATGGCGAGGCTATAGATCCACCCGGTACTGACGTGACCACCGAGGGCGCGCGACTCTCTTGCCAACGATTGGATTGCGAGACAGCAGACGATAAAGACGCGGCCCCGTGGATCCAACAGCGCCAGCCATCGGCTGTGAGTCTGTCCGCCATCGACTGCAGGCCCACATCATGTCTTCACAGCCCGGGGCTTAAACCCTGCAAAAAACTGACTTTCTTCGTGTCCTTCAATGAGAATAGAAACTTTTTTCTGTAAAACTTGTGGCAAGCTTATCGTTAAAATCCTCAAAGACTTGGTATACATTATCGTCCACCTTTCTGTATCTCACCTTTTTTTGTAGGGGAATGGTTGACTTTCCAGCCTGAGAAACTTTATAGCAACAATGTGTGTCGTTGGTATTTTTAGCACAAAAAACCCACATGCGCAGACTGTTTTTGTCTATCAAATGTAATTCCCTTGTCTTTCCCGCATGACTGCTCGACAAGTCATAAACTTGCAATCAGGGAGCTAATCAGTTCGCCGTGGTTACAAGTTTCAAGCCTCCACGTGTTGATGCTCTCCCTCACTCTCTCTCTCTCTACAAAGCCATAGCAGCAGAAGCGGTGGCGGTAGTGGTGGTGATGATGGTAGTGATGGTGACTGTAGTCATTATCTGGTGGTAGTGGCGGCAGTAGTGGCAGTAGTGGTAGCAGTACTGACTCTTGGCAATCGAACCACAAAACATGAGTACAGCAGATGGCCGCTCTTCTGACAGTTCTATATTTAACGATACCAGCAATCTTCACACTTATATAACAGCAAGATACATTATCCATTATCCAAGATGATGCTATTTCCAGAAATCAAAGTGCATAAACACGTGTTGTCTCCCCTTGTTTCTTTGATTCCAGCTTCCAACTATCCCCTCGTGTAGAAACTGGGGGACACCGAGACGTCCACAGCTATGACTGAAACAGAAATAATCTCTTACAGACTGTAGCCTTATCAATGTAAGCTTATCTATGTAGATCATTGACATAAGGCTTTTTCACCTCTATCAGTTCCTGGTGATGTTCCAAGACGAGTGGACGAAGTGGAAAGAAAGTATTTAATCCTATTGTACTGAGATCAAATCCTCGTGAAGACACTTGAGTAGAACACAAAATCGTGTGGGAGTGTGTGTTGGGGGGAAGAGGGGGATTCTGGCTGAAGATAGGTTTCATGCTTTTTAGGCGAGTCTAGTCTTCAAAGGCTTGGAGTAGGTCTCTTAGTGTCTTCAAAGCTGAGAAGAAGATTGTTCGGGATAAAGGACTGTCCAAGATATTTCTGACAGACACTTACCCCGACGGAGAATAGAAGGTCTGCACAATGTTAAGAAAATGTCTTCCGGTCAGGAAGAGTTAATGTTGACACTAATTTTATTCTTTCAGCCATTGATTAGTATGGAGAAGCTAATATGATATCTCTCTTTCTGTTTTTCTCTCTCTCTGACATGGTCAACAGAGTTCACGTTTATTCACGACCCGCACAGGCACCACACAGAGCTGACCTTCCAGGCAACTACACCAAGCTCTCTATCAACAACTCGTGTGATGGTGTGATTAACATGAAATTTATTTGTAATAACAGATGTCACTCACTGACACTGGGAACGACCTGCATCAATGCAGCAACGGACACCAGCGACAGCTGCGACAGATTACATTCCGTGGACAGGGTGTTACAACAAACGTTGCATGCTCCATCGCACGCGCCATCTGGTATCATTATACCCCACTAGTACAATCCCAGATGTTGTGAGTGCATAGGCGAAACATTGGAAACAATCCCAATCTTTTTCGATTTGTTTGTGTGTGTGTTTGAGAGAGAGAGAGAGAGAGAAGGGGGGTCTATGTACCTGAAGAACTTTTGCTAAATGTCCAAGATATGGGACAGTCCTGTAGGTCTTATTCAATCAGTCATCCCTTGGCTGGTACCTTCTGTTGTGAGGAGCACGTGACTACGACCATTCTTTACTCTTCCAGACTCTCTGGCACAGAAGACAGAGGACCTCTGTAGTATCTCCCTCTTCCTCCCTGCTTGAGCAGCTCGCCCGTGAAGGAGGAAGAATTGCTGCAGGAGTGTTGGAAGTGGGGAAAGAGGGACCAGTGTTTCGAGTTTATGTTTCAACAGTCCTTGTTTGTCTTTCTTTTGAAAAGCTAAGCGCCTGAAGCCTGCACGTGCATAACTGGAGTTCGCTTCTCGTCGAGCAACCATCGCTTGATTAAGATGCTGGAGGGTGCGCGCGCATGTCTGTGTGCGGTGGTGAACATAAACGACTCTAAAGACGTGTGAAGGTCGAGAACAAAGACACGTGACTATTGACATAACGGTTGTGGACGTCGTGCAAGCAACGGTTGAGAAGTTGTGTGAACACAGCCTCCTTGTGCCAGCCACTGAGCTACCGCGAACTCCTTTGTGCGTGCGCGTGCACGTGCTTGGATGTTTGTGTGTTCGCGATCACGTGCTAATAGTGGATGTTTTTCATTATCTTTTCTTGGTTGTGGGAAATATTTTTCAACAAAAATTGAATACATAGGCAAAAATATTTTTTTTTAAATTTAAGTTATACATTCCCATTAGTTTAAAGCATTTCGGGTCGTTTTAAAAACAAAATTATTTCTAAAGAAACACCAAACTTGACTCATCTGAAATGAAGATTATCTCAATGAAAATAACAGAAGATAAAAGCTATTCATTAAGATACAGAAAAAAACAACAAAATCTTATCAATGAGAATCAGGGTTGCTACAACATGCAGACAGCTCAACGTCCTTTCAAAGTTTCTGCCACAAACAGATTTTATGATCTGTTACAGTGAATTAGTCACATTTACCAAATAATCGCAATTACGATGATTTAAGAAGACACATCCGTGCAAGATGTTTCGAAAGCGGAAAAATGAGGTTTAAAGAGAATAATGAGAAAGCATTTTTTAGACTACTGCCTCCAGCAGCCTAGAAAACTAGTTTCGTAAATGTCAAAGAATTTGCTTCGAATGATCATTTTGCAAACTTTTTGTTTTGCAATAAAAAGCTATCATAAAAACCTAAAAGAAATTTAGAAAAAAATTTAGAAAAAAACCTAAGACTGGGCAGCTTTCGAATCTTCTGTTGTGAACTAGTAGGGTGCTGTGTCTTCCTTAAAAATCGTCTGTTCAACATTTTCTTCTGTTCATTCATAATCAGACCTCCTTAAATTCTTCTTGCTTTCTCTAGTTGTGTGCGCATGTGTGTTACTAAATTTGATCCACACACATACATATTCAAAAAGGCATATATATTTAAAAACATAGAGATAAACATAAAAAGACTTGTACATGTCAGTAAAGAATCCCTCCATAAAGTGAGATCGTCTATATTAAATGAAAATTGAAAAACACAACACTTTCACATAATTTATAACAAGAGCACTAACCAAGAAGCAATTAAACTTATTTTTTTCTACCAAACTTAATTAAACGTTCAACTGAAAATGTAAAACTGTTTGTAGTTAAAAGTATTAAAGTATTTAGGTTGTGTGCTTGTGACTAACTTGATGATGACCACAGCATTTGCAATAACAGAAGTGTTTTAACTGCAAACAAAGGTTTTAGTATTTTTGTTACACGATGAAGCACAAAGATAAGCCGATCCTTTACTGTTCTCATCCGATTCAAGCACGTGATGCGGTTAGGCAGCAGTCATTGAAGGCTGTAAACCATTGTTTACTGTACAGTTGAAACTGTCAACAGTCACGAGTTAGCAATAACTGCCACTGGTTGCTGTGGCAACAAATATTGTAAAGCTCACGTTCAGATGACAAATATCTTCATCACCATCTTGACCAATAAGATGGCTTTGCTCTTGTTAGGGTGGCAAAACTCATTTTGCGAATTATTATTGATTATTAATATTGAAATCAAGGAGAGATATTGTCTTTGACCAAGCCAGGTTTTTCTAGCCGAGGGCTGCAGAAAAATTTAGATGCAGTCAGTCGTCCATGGACCAGCACCTGTCGTTGGGAGGAACACATGGAGGGACGCGACAACTAATATTCACCCACTTGTCTATTGTGGGCGATAGTCAGCATGTCCTGTACAGGACGACTAGTCCAGTCTTTGACCTTTGTAAACCAGTTCTTTCTTTGACCTTAGTGACGTCGGCGGCCCTCTGTGCCTTGAAGGACAGTCTTTGACAGGGTGTCGTGCCGGGTCACGTGACGAAAGAAGACCATCTTTCGTCGCTTGACTGCTGAAAGTAGAGGTTCCTGGTGTCCTGTGAGTGTGGAAATCTTGTTTCCTACAAAGTAGTTGGTTTATGTTCTTTAGTCTACTCTCCGGTATCGTTACTGACCGATGATTGGTCATCAGCGAGCAGCAGGACTAAAGATGCTAGCAGGCGTCCTAGATGGTACATCTAAAGACTGCGATGACACTGATTGCAACTGGCTTCAACATAAGCCGAAAATGATACAGAAGGTTCAAGGCAGTAATAACTGTCTACATATAAATGAATCCGAAGTTTCATGGACTGCTAATTAGCCAAATTTCTTTGAGAATAAAGAGAGAACAAAGTATTTAAGAAAAAACTAGCACCAAAAATATTCCGACATCATTGCTTTTATAACATGATCCGACAGCGCTGACCTTTGGCCCGCAGATTCACGTCAAACAAGTACGAGATTTCAGAAAAGACAGTTTGGAGAAGGGAAAGGGGGACCACAGCCCAAACCGTTATCCATCAAGCTTTCCCTAGTCATCATATTGCAAGGATCTGGACCGCCAATGACATTTCTCTGCTCGATTCGGAAAGACGATTATTTGAAAAGTCAGGTTGTCGTGCAGTATGTCATCGCGCGGAATTGGTTTATAGTCACGTGATGGTTTAATCGTTTATAGTCACGTGGTGACCTCACCGTCAGGGGTGCACCGAGCCGTGCGGTCACCAGGTCAAAGTGTTGCAGCGCCTCACCCAGCAGCTTCCTCGTAATGTGACGTAGTCATCCACCCTCCTGACGTCATATTAGTGCCTGCATGCTGATTATCCTTTAAGAATTCAGGAAATCCCCGAGTACAGTCACCTCGAAGACGGGTTACGACCTTGAACTCTCACACGATGCACAACATTCTTGAAGGGCGTGGCTTAGCCAATCATGCGCGGCATGAGCAAAAAAAAAAAAAGTGCTATGAAAATGTCGCGGTCGTGGCAATGCCGGGCTGTGTAATCTCAAGGGCTCCACTGTTGAGCGTCTGGTGACGTGGTGAGGTGACGTGACGTGACGTGGACAGGTGATGGGGCTTGCGCGAGATGTGCGCCTACTCGTGACGTCAGAGAGTGACCATCGGAATTTAGAAGGTCATGGCATCTTTCATGATATGAGCAATGAGCTTGAAAAGGTCAGACCACGCCTGTTCTACTTCCGGAGTCCACTGATCTCCAACAACGGGCTCGATAGCCCAGATGAACTGCGGGCCAATCAGCTGCAACAACCACAAGAAATCAGACATTAAAAATCTCGTCGTATTTTTCCACAAAATTATTATCCTCGCATTCTTAAAAGAAGAAATAATAATCTGTATTTTTTCCATCAAGTAAAAGCTAATTTTTTTTTAACCAAGAGATGTTGATCAGAGTAATCTAAATGCTTGGCAGTATTTGCTTCGTCTTCCCATTCTCGTTTTTTTTTGTTTTTTTTTTAAACCGGGATTAAAGAATGCCAGAGAGCCATTAACATGTTTTATGTAAATGCTCTGCCAAAATGTTTTTATAGTATTGAGATCATGTTTGCTTCTTATAGTAACCATTCCGACAAAAACATTTTCGTCAGAAAAGGACATCAAAAACACGGACATCAGTTGAAGGGATGCACTTTAGATATTTCTTGCATCTGACCAACTCTTAGGTGAAGACATAATGGCGATTAAAAATTGTAAGGAGACATCGAAGGTGTGCAATTAGTCGGTTAAAACAATGCATTCTTCGATAAGAAAAGAAAATTAATGATTCCTCTGAGAGGTAAAACATCACATTGAAGAAAAATCTTTGTCGAATAATGTAATTAAAAAAAATTTCGAACTACATTTACGCACAATGGATAAAGCTGTTCGAGAACATAATAAACTGGTAGAATAGCATTTGTTCCATACAACTTTTCTTCATTCAACAATTTCGCTTAGTAAACCTTTAACAAATAACTGAGTCAAGCTGCTGCATAAAATGTGTTGAACAAATCCTCGCCGTCAAATACAAATTCTCTTGAATTATTTTTCAATGTGTTTGTGTGTGAGAGAGAGAAGGGGGGAGAGCAAACTACTTTAGTCCTGTTAGGGAAACCTTGAGAAGGCTTTTGATGTCGAGGTAAGGGAGATTTCAGTCGCAGCTGTTCCTAATCCCTGATAAAACATAACAGGAGAGCCGTGGCTCACGTTCGACCTTTGCCCTTTTCCACGACCTTTTTTGTCCTCACGGTCGCCAATAGAAGGGATCAGCGGTGTTTTTGTCCAACAGATATGCGAGACGCACGTGCTGGCCGGACGATGATCGTTGCCACGAGACCAAACACAAACACGACTAGCCAGCCATTAGACTAAGGCTCGCTGGTGGAGGTTGCTGCTGCTCTAATCTGTGGGATGGAGACAAAGCTGCTTGAGGGTGAATGAGGGTTAAAGAGTACGCCATCAAAGACTTCTCCTAGCAACCTTAAAAATTGACGATAGGTGGTTGATAAAACCAAATATTCCATTCTTATAGACTTGACATTTGCTTCTAAGTCAAGTAACATACTTTGTTCATTCCTATCCCACTTTCAGGATAAAAGTTGACCTTTCAAGACCTAACTCTGTAACTGAATAGATTCATCCACGCCATTGGCTGCAGTTTTAGGTGTTAAAAAGCTTCAGTCATGAAGTTCTCATAAATATTCGAGGAGTAGTCTGCGATATTCTATTTCAGAGGTTCTTGGATTTAAAAAAACGGGACGAGATTAATTTGATGTCTTCCCCTTGACAATAATTTGTCCAGAACTATTGCCCTGTCGGTTGGTCACTGGTTTCCAAAGTGATTGACTTTCATACTCTAATGACGTATCCTCGTCTCTTTGGCTTCGACATTTTGTGCTTTGACTTCATTTCTATGTAATCCTACCCACACCCTGTCCACTAACATCCGCTACATTAGTGTGCAACACTCACGTTCGCATTAAATGCGTGCGTGTGCTTGTGTGTGTGCGTGCTTGTACCTCTGTGTGTGTGTGCTTGTGCCTCTGTGTGTGAGTGCTTGTGGGTGTGAGCTAGAGAGTTCAAGCTCGGTTCTGAGTGCGTGTAAAATAAATGCCTGATCCTCAGAGTGCGTTTGACAATAATTCGAGCTTTACAAAAAAATGTGTGATGGCTGCCTACACGGTTCCCATATCAACCTGCGGCGTTTACTTTGCCAGGCGCATGAAAGCAGCCCTCGACTGATGGATCTCTCCTCTGATTAGTGACTTTACTTGAGGGAAATCACAAAACTTATGAACGATTTGTGTGTGTGCGTGTCCGCGCGCGCGTATTGCGTCACTCGAATAATGATGTGACGAGTGAGCAGCGCCTCAGGCCATTCTAATAAATGCTATCTCTATCTACCACTGAAAACATGACAAGAAATTGAAATGTCAACAAGAAATTGCACGCTTGTGTTGAAATGGCAAAATCAAAAACAAACAAAATTAAATCGATACTTCAATACCAAAATGATTGAATGTCTATCCTCTCTGATCTAGGATACAGTGTCATTTTATTTATTTATCTTTCTAAGCAGAAAAATATGAAGAGAAAGGTCCTGATACAAGAGTCCAAGCTAACTGTTACCAAGTTGTTACTTTATTGGTATTTAAATATTTTTTTTTATTAATTTAAAAAGTGTTTATTATAATTGAATTTTTAAGGACAGCAAGAAAGGAAAAATGGCTCTTAAGGAATTATAGATGGCATTCCGCAACTCCCACACGCGCGCGCGAGCACACAAGCAAACAAACAAGTAAACAAACAAAAAAACAAACAAAGAAACAAACAAACAAAACAAACAAAGGGGATTAGGAAAAAATTGAAACAAAAAAGGAGGTAAAGGGAAGCCAGGGTCGATAAAGGAAGAGTCTTACTAACGCTATGGAATAAATTTAAATACTTTCTAGCAGAACAGCTTTTTTGCCCTTAAAATCAATTAGAAAATGGCCAAGACAAATTTAAATTGTAAAAAAAAGGAAAACCACATTAATCAGGGATGGAAGGGGTGTGTGCTAATTTTAACACCCACAAAAAATAACTCTCCAAGATTTTTGCTAGAGGCAGAATAGGAAAGCGCCTGGAATTGTTTTATTATCTTCATTCCTGCGCGATGATAAGTTTCAGCCGAGTGTAGAGAAGCAAGTGTGAAATAAAATGTAGGAAATGAAACAGTGAGGACGAAGTGATGAGAGGAAGAAAAGATGCAGATGCTGTATGATAAAGATCACGATGAATATTGGGTAAGTGACGATGAAGATGACGATGACGACGACAACAACAACGACGACAGCAGAACCACGTGACACCGTTGTGGACCCACATCAATGTAGTCGACTTTGGCGTTGTACATGACGTGGCGGGCGCCCAGGTCGTGCAGCGTCTGATGCAGCTCCTGCAGCTGGTGAATGTGGTTCATGCACGTCTCCACCGTCCCCATCACGCGCAGCGCGTGCGACTTGAGCTGCGGACTGTCCTGCAGGTCCTCGTGACTCTTGCCCCGGAAGGGTAGGAAGACGCTCTGCACTTCCGGGTGCGTCTCAAACAACCTGGTAAACAGAGTACAGAGGGTCACACTGTGTTTGTTTATTGTGAAACACCGATAGGGGTGTGCTACATCCTGTCTGCTCTCAACTTTCACCTTCTTTCTGTTTGTATTTGTTTTTGGTTTGCTTTGGTTGTTTTGGTTTAGGTTGTTAAAGGTTGGTGTGGTTTGCTCATTTTAGTTTGTTGTTTTAGTTTGGAGGGTTGGAGGGTTGGTTGGTTGTTTTATTTTGGTTTGGCTGTTTTGGTTTAGTTTATTATTTAGTTTGGTGTGGTTTGGTTGTTTATTTTAGCTTGTTTTGGCTTGTATGATGTGGTTGATTTAGTTGGATGTGGTTTAACAGTTTTAGTTTGGTTTGACTGTTTTAATGTAGTTTATTAAGTTTAGTTTGGTGTGGTTTGGTTGTTTATTTTAGTTTGTATGATATGATTGCTTCAGTTTAATGAGGTTTAACTGTTTTTAGTTTGGTTTGGCTGTTTTGGTGTAGTTTGTTGGGAATTGGTTTGGATGCTTTAGTTTGGTTTAGCTGTTTTGTTTTTGTTTGTTGGTTTAGGTTGGCGAAATTTGTTCAGTTAAGTTTGGTTTGGCAGGTTTAAAAAAAATTTTTTTTATAGCTTTTTCTTGTTTAGTTTTAGTTTGGTTTATTTGTTTTGGTTTCATTTTAATTTAGTTTGTTGGTTTTTTTTTTTTTTTGGCTTTCATTGCTTTCTTGTTGTTGAAGCCGTTCAAGAAGACAATTATACTGATTTTGTCATATTCAAGCAAATGTTTTAACTCAAAACAAAGATAAGAGTAAAATATACACGTGTTACTACTCCCAGAACAAGAGAGCTGAGGACACATACGTCTGTCCTAGGTTCTCTTTCTCTCTTTCTCTCACACACACCATGCCGCATGGAACTCTCTACCTCAGTGCAAGTCATTGTCTTTTGAAGAATCCATATTTGTATAAAGATGGTTTGAAAACATGGAGCCTGCCAAAAAAATAAATTGCTCATTCCACGAAGTCCAAATTAGTTCTGCATTGAAATACAAGATTGTGAATGCGTTCCAAAGATTGCTGATATACCTAGGCAACAACACATCTACTGTAACATTCAACCCTGCAGTATCGAATCAGCGGACAAAGAAGTGGTTTGATGAAGGCAATTTGGAAGTTATTTAAGTCTCTGAGCTCCGACAAAGCTTTGTGCAGCGTATCTCCACGACTGAAACCCTTGAATGCCACAAACAAGAGTTCACAGTTCAAACTCTCAAAAGACTTATTGCCCGCGACCGTTTTAACGACGCCATTAACGGGGCGAATTATACACATTTGCCAATTATGAACTAGCACAGAAACGAGAAACCACTCTCAGTAAAAAGGCTTCAGGCATTTTATCCTTGGCTGGACAAAGTAAGAGCCCCGAGCAACGAAGATAACATATCATTATTAAAGGCGCAATGTCAAAGAGAGCAAAAAAATTTTTTTTTTAAGATTGATGAATGATATGACACTTTAATTAAAAGCTAACAAGAATAAATCGCTGTAGCTCCTGACTAGTGTTGAGCTGGTCGTGATATGGTTGGCCAAACACGAGGACAGTCCTTACATTGCTCGAGTGTACACCGGAAGTGGTCAAAACTGTAATGTCAGAATTGAGGATATTGTAAGTAAACATTATCCATGTATTTTGTGCCAATTGCACTTCAGTTAACCTACACGCACTTGAAAGACTGAAGGTAAATGAACAGACTTGAAATGAGACAGATAATCAATAATGATTGACTAATTATTTTAATTAAATTCAGCGCAGTTCCCTTTCTGAGAAGGCAAAAAAGATAAAACCATTCTGAAAATGTTTTTTTCGAAAGTCACAGCTTTATGTCTCCATGTAATTTTGATTCTTGTGTTCTCGCCTGCCTTTTTGTGATTAATTCTGCCTCTTTGTTTGTTTATTCGTCATCGCTGTTCCTCCTTTCTCAACTCAAGCAAGGCATAGCGATGATGAAATGTTGAACGCGTTAGTCGGCTTCTGAATTCCCTCTAAAACACAGACTTGATGGAGACCATTAGCCCAATACCCAAAAAGGGAATAATTTCGGAATTTCACAATACTGTGAAGCCTTTGCTGTCATTTTGAAACGAGAATTATATTCTTTTAGGAACGGCCACGATACCCCTTTCAAAATTAAAAAAAAAAAAAAAAATTTCAAGGGAACCAACCGTTCGCTGGAAAGGAAGCCGATTAGTGTTTGTTCATTGAGAAACACTCTTATACACACACACACACACACACACACACACACACACACACACACACACACACACAC
>SRHC01001329.1:188255-288151 GCA_004794325.1 Pomacea maculata | reverse complement strand
CACACACACACACACACACACACACACACACACACACACACACACACAAACAAACAGTGACACATAGCCACTAGATTCTTCTCTCGTTCCGTAATTTAGAAATGTCTAGAAAAACTTATTTTGGAAAGAGGTTGAAGTCACATGGTCCAGTCTTTGATCCCCTGAAGATGATAATGGTGTTGGGGGGATCTTCTCACTCCTCCTGACTCTCTCACTTGAGAGAACGCTTTCAGACAAATCAATTTTTGAAGAACATTGGTCGTGGAATGTGTCAGCAGGCTTGACCTCTTCCGTTCATGTATAAACCTCTGTGTCTTGTGCTGAAACAATTGGTAGGTGCTGCAAACACACCAGGACCGGGTACAACTGGAGACTTAGTTAAAGGTCTGGCTGGGGGCCAACACATTTCCTAAGGACTGGGCAAAGCTGAGTGCAAGATGCTGTTCCACACATCAGGGCCAATTACCCTTTGATATACAGACTTACAGACATTGCAGTGGACAAGACGGGGTCAAGCTCTTGAAGTTACTTTTGTAGACAGATGCACTTAGGTTACACATGGTTCCAGCTACCCAACGATGACCTGGGCAAGGTAAAAATATCCATGTACAACTCTGACGTCAGTGTTGACCTCTTTCTGTGCATTGTGATATTTGTAGGCATGCATTTTGAAAGAAGATTTTAGGAAATAGTGCTAATCCAGAAAAAAGAATTGCAGAGCACTAGCCCTAGAATGGCCGACCTCTTCTAAGAGGAAATTTATTTAGAATGAGTTAATGAAACGGATTTAGCCTTTGACAAACCAGACAATGCATTATTCATAAACTGGATTGAGAAAAGCTAAAGGATGAAGTGCGGGATGTTAACGATTGTCGCAATGTCTTCTCGTGCCGGCCTTCCAAGCACGTGAGTCTCGGGAACCTCGATGTAAAGCAGGTCAGAGACCCTGGACAGCCTCCACCACAACGGCTACTTGATGGCACGAAGGGGAAAGCTTCTAGGCTTGATGTGCCACTTCTAGTGTTAGTGTGCATCGTGTGGGCTGATGAAATGAATAATGAAGGTGAGGTGTCGTGTGTCGGCGGGTCAAGGTCTGCCCCTACCTGCTCTTTCTCTCTGTCTCTCTCCTTCGACTTTCCCGAACTAAGATGATACCAGGTAATATACGCACCTGAAGAAGAAGACGATAATAAGAGGATTTTCATGACCCATCTGTCCACTTTACCGCAGAGAAAAGTTTAATATAAGGAAAATCGATTTTGAAAATGTGTTTGATATCTAGGTTACAAAAAATAGACTCAAAACCGTTGCTGGGTCATTTGCTTCCATCGAAACCATTTAGCGCACGCTTTTAAAGAAAGCAAAATTCCCAAGCCGCCAATTTCAGACATTTTTTCGTCGGATGAGCTAGCATGTTTAATAAGCCATGAAATTTTAATGGTGAGCTGACTGCGTTTTTTTTTCTTTAGAAACCCGATTGATGTTACAGGCCTGGTGCACGAACTCTGAAAGTTAAATGCTGACCAAGCTGTAATTTTATTCAAGTGAGTTGGGGTGGTTTACTGACAAATAGTCACTTGTCAAGTCAGTAATGTTATGTTTACCAAGTATTTTGCGTTTGACAAAGAATTAAAAGAATTAAAGATCATGTTTTCTACATTACTGACTCCATTACTGAGCAGATTTTATTGCATGTATCCGACACTGCTTCATGAGCTGCGACATTTAGTAAGACCAGAAGTTGGAATTAAATTTCATTCTTATAAAATTTGAATGTAATAAATTTTTTGTGAATAAAAATAACAATGACAGCATTATGTTCTGTTTTCTCGTTAACAGCTTTCAGATAACTTTCATTTCTGACCCGAGTTGAGCTTTAAGCGAGCTCAACATCGTCCTCACATCATCGCACCATTAATGGAGTCCCGAACGACGGAAGAGAGCGGCGTGGACACTGACCGAAGACGATGGTGAATGAAGATGCGGATCGATGCCGGGCTCCGCCCTGTATTCACCATCACCAGCCTCATCTGGCCGCCGCTGCTTCCTTCGTCTGGCACACGTCTGGCTTCCAACAACTTGGCCAAGTCTTTTCACCTGTCGCTTCTCTTCAGCCTCCACTCAGCCTCGCTTTGACGCGCATTGTCCTCGTGAAAATAGCTGAGCAGTACTCAGTGGTATCTTTCTGTGATAGCAGGGAAAGGGTATTGGAGAGGTGTGTTGTTTTGTTATGATTTTTTATTCATTTATGTCTAATTGTAGATATGTATGGAGGCACTTAGTATTCATCTATCTTTTTATGTATTAATCTGTGTGAATATATATATGAATCTTTGCATATGTAATTGTATAAATGGGTGTCTATTTGTAAGTAGCTGTGTATATTATTTGTATAAATAGATACATTTATGAAGGTTTGCATATATATATACGTGTCTAGCTAACATTTGGTGACATGGGAAGCTGGTTCATCAGATCAAGAAAGCACTACAGGGTTAGGCGTTTGTTTAAATATATATATACCTAACTTCGCCATGGATACATACACACTACGTTATATTCAGATCGTGCTGTCAATGGCAAATAACAATGTCAGAACGGTGTGAGCATTACAGCTCATGAAGAGTCTTCAATATCTTGGAAAAATTAAGAAAAGTAAAGCAAAGAACATTTCATGCTTTTTTTCTCCTCCAAACTGAATGAGATTTTGAGAAATTTGTCATCACTAAATTTCCTTCAAAAGAGAAAATTTCTCCTGTCATGCTTCTTCTTGCGTGCCCATTGAAAGCTCATTCAGTTCTCATTCCATTACTTTTAAAAATCTTTAATTCATTGAATGATTACATAATATAAAGAAAGAGATGTCGCTGAGATCTTCGACAAGAATGGCTCCATTAAGGTGGCAGTTGTTCTCATGTCTACACTTCCGGTTTTCTGCTTCGATATTCATTCAAATGCAATAAATGTTCTGTCGCCGCATTCGAAATGTTTTCTTTATGGTTTCATTTTAATAGCTTTTCTTATTGTTGTTGTTTACTCGTTCTACTTCTCATCATCAGTGAGTTTGCTTTCTTTGTACCCTCATTCAGCTCTTGATAACCACGGCGACGATCTGGCAAGGCCAAAGTGTTCCTTTCCTTCCTTTCGGCCAATCTCGGAAAATGAACACTGGACCGAGTTTCCACCAAACTACTGGTAGACTGTCAGAAATAGTAAATGATAGCTTGTCCTCTGGAATCTTCCCGTCTGAGTTCAAAACAGCCTTAGTCAAACCGCTGTTAAAAAGCCTACCCTCGACATCAACATATTCAACAATTACCTCCCAGTCTCAAACTTGCCATTTATTTCCAAAATCTCCAGCATTTGACCAAATTTGACAAAGTTGTGGGTGAAGATGACAGGAAACCAATGTCTTCGCTACATTGAAACCTTGGTCAACATCTTCAGTTCAAACTTGTCTTCCAAAATATAACCAGTGCAACCGCCAAGACAATAGAACTTTTGAGACACTTTGGAAATTTGACACTTGGGCAATTTTTACTTGGATACGAAGGGTCTTTACTGTGCTATCTTACCGGCTGTAAAAAAACTTTGTCACCTATTGACTGTCAGGTAATTAAACCGCGTGGGGAAGAGTACACCTCCTTGGAGTTTTTAATCAGCCAGCTCAGAGACACTCAGCAGTTGTGGCCGGAAGACACAGACTTGTAATGATAGCCACCCCGACTGCCGGGGCTTTAATTAGTGGTGGGCGAGGTGGCCCCAGACAACTGCCCGGGAAAGGCACTCAGAGAAAGCAGCATCACTGCACGTGCACGGTCGTAACTGTACGCGCAGACAGGCAGCACGAGCTGAGCTCACCCTGCGTCCTTCTTCCACCTTCTTCATCATAGTCACCCTCTCTTGAGAGCCATTGCTTCCCCCCTGTCCCATCGTCTGTTCCAAAGAGGTCCTGCCATTACCACCGAGCCTGCGCCGAGGTAAAGCTGGAGTCTGAAGGAAATTTTATTGTTGCTAGGGTTAGCGGCGATGATGATGATGGTGATGGTGGTGATGGTGGTGGATGATTAATGATGATGATGATGGTGATGATAAGTACTTCCTGGTGATAAAGGTCTACAGGTGCTATCTATTTCAGGACACATTTCCCTTTATTTATTCAATGCAAATTAGTTCTCCAAGATAGGATCTTTCATCTCGCTGATGCATGCTGGGCGTTTACTTATATAATATGTCACAAACAACTTCTAATTTTGTCCTTCCTGCCTTTTCTTGTACCCGCCATAAAATTATAGTTCGAATCTGAGTCTGTCTGGTATTTATGTCATAAGTTGTGACTCGTGTTCGTTTATGAAACATGTTTTCTCTCCTTTATCTTCTTCCCAGTCTTTATTTTGCCATCCTTCCTCCTGGCCGTTGACGAACGCCTGGATGCGGTAGGATAGATAATGTAAATAATGTTAGGCTGCTGCAGTGACTACATTTACTGCCGCTTCTAGTAGGCAAATGTCACAACATAAAAAAGCAAACAAAAGCCAGGACAAACAGCCTGCACCAGCGGAAGACACATTGTGCTAATGTTATCTTGTTGCTGTGTTTACATCTGTTTCTGTCAAGTTTATTCTTCCTCTTTCTGTTGATTATCGACCTCTTATTGTCGTGTTGCCCTTCCGCGACAAAGGTTAGGGCAATAATGTGAGTACAGTAGACTTGCCATCACTCTCAAGCCACTTGCTCCACCACTCCTCCCATTGCCCCCTTCCACGATCCTGGGGGGTCCGGTGGCACAGCGCTTGTCACCAATACACCGAGGGATGACTGTCCGGGGTTCAAATCTCGTCTTGGGCACGCTGCTTTTTCTCTTCATATGGCATCTGTTTACAGGGTTAGCTGCCTCATCATGATGTAGTCTTAGTTGCTGGCTCTGCGTAAAACATCAATTTTCTCCCCCAAATCCTTGCTGTCTGCTGTTTTTATTTTTTGTTTTAAGTGGCTGGGTTCGCGCGAGAGGCTTTGATGGTCGCCGCGGGAGACGTTTAGAGGATCTGCAACGACTGCGGTTCGATCTCCCCGGCGGAACTAACAGGTCTGCGGCCATTGTGTTTTTAAGACCGTTGAAGCATTTAACGGTTGAGTGCCGCTGGTTGTTGCCACAAACACACCCGCGACGGCGCGAGGCGGACAAAGAGGAAGAGGATTTTGCGGACGAGTAGGCAGCCAGTTGGAAATGATTAACTAGTATAAACACATGGACATCTCGTCGGGTGCAACAACTAGAACTAAGATTTGCAACATGGGGGACTTTCCAGGTTACGTAAAATATCTGTGGCTACAGGAGTTGATAAGCATTCAGATAATAGTTTGACTAATGTGTATCTTTAAAAAGTGTATAAACGAACTTCTGAAGAGATGTAAATTTGTCTGGTTCGGCCATGTGACCCGGAAGACACTGTCTGAAACCGTGTTTCGGTAGCTTGGAGGAGAGTGAAAGCCGAGTTGGAAAGAAGACAGAAGAGTGGATTGTGGTCCCCCTCTCATCGCCCCCAAGACTCCCCTAAATGGTGAGTGTTGCTAGGTCTACCCTCTACCCGACGACTAGCTGTTGAGGATAGATAACTACATCGTTGTGTCCTGCGATTACGAGAAAAGTTTTTCCTGGTGTTATCATCGGACTGTAATACTGACCCCCGACAACTTCGGTGATGTCTGATTCAGGACACGGATAATCAGCAGCGATTTCCTCAGGAATGGTTATGTAGGTGTATTTTGTACTCATCATGGACACATTTAGAGGATCATTTGAGCTGACAGGGACCATTAGACCTTCCTCTTCTGACCCCACCCCACCACACACACACACTCCTCGCATCTCTAGCATCTTCATGTTGCAGTTCAAGTAACAAAATCCATGTTGACCTCCCCCCTCACACACACACACACACAGACATGTCCAGTTGAAAAAGGGTTTTAGAGGCATCATCTGACATGATTATAGGACCTGTGCTGTCAGGACAGATACCAAGTGGTTTGTGGATGAACACACAAAAAAGAAAATATAGTGAATTTAAATTTGTCAACGAATATTTACGAACATCAATTTGTGGTAACATCTCTCGTGCACGTCAAAGGAACTAGACTTTTCTATAGAATTACGATTTGTAGAATCTCTCTCTACAATATCGATAACTACGAATTGTGCAAGATGTCAAACATTTCCAAAGATACAAAAACTCTCTTCTCTCTTGAACTGGTCGAGAGGTTATAAAGATGGCGGGATGAACAGCGGGAAGCACGCGAGGCGACATATTTAAGTGGACGTCTGAGGGCAAACAGTGGGAGATGCTTTCAACCACGAGAACCCTCTTGTCCGATTTCTTTTTATATTTATTATCTTTTCATCGATCCTTGTCCCTATCCAAAGAAAATAAAATCGCCGAATTTCAGTGAGGGAAAGTCCTCACAGCTTGTCTTGTGTGTGCTCGATGTCTTCCTGATTTTTAGAGAACACGAGAATGGTGTTTCGTCAAGCACGAGATAAATGTCTATAATTTGTTTGCGTGGTTGTTGTTGTTGTTTTTTTTAATTTAATTGTGTGTGAATTATGTGTTTTTGTGTGGGGGGTGTATATATATATATCTGTCCTTGTATTTTTATTTAGAAAAGACAATTCCTTTCTTTGCGCTGATGCAACTCGTCGGCGGCCAATGTCCTCTTTACTCCTTATTGTGACTTTTGACCTCTTCAAGTTAAACCTCTGATGAAAATTTTTTGTCATTTTTACGTTCGGTTAAAAGGAAAGTCTTGAAATGTTACTTTGAAATTAAACAGACACCGAGTTGTTAAATGCCAGCTCGAGTAAAAACTATAAAACTAAGCTGGACATTGCCGACAAGTTCACAGAACGAAGTTAGTGCCTTCAAACCTTCGTTGTAAATTTTCATCATTCTTTTTTCTTTAGACAGATCCACGGATTGACCTTATTGACATCACGAAAGTCCACAAACAGAACTCTTACAACATGAATCAGAACTCGGTGAGCTGAAGTTTGCTGCACTGAGGTAAAATCTTGACATTATTTCTTATCTTATCTCAGATCCGAACATCTTGAGTTCAAAACCTCCAACATTACTAGTTTTTTCTACTTTCTTTTTTTTTTGAAGGTGAGGTGCTTTGAGCATGAGCATCTTAAAATGAATTAATTAGATTAGTTATTAAATTTCACACTCAAGCTAGCCTTCAATACTCACTCTTTAAAACTGTCAATAGTAAATGTTAGTTTAGTGACAGCATGAGGGAGTCGGACAAAAGCGATCTCTCAGTCCTCGCTACGCCTGACTTCTACTGAATTCAATGAAGCGACAACCACGCCAAGCCACCGAGTCACGTGAGCCACTTTCTTGACCAACTCGTGGCAGACATGGGAACAGTTTTACGGTGAGGCTGCCACTCCGCGTGTAGTCCCAATCCGTCACGTGCCAAACAGAGCGAGAGGCCCTCCCGGTACCCGCTGAAGACAATACGGGGGGAAGCTGAGTCCTGCAATCGCCACCAAGGGCTCGACATCGCGAAATCATTTTTCTGTTCGACGGCTGACGTGGATCACGTGATCCAGCACGTCCCAGTCGTTGGCGTGAGGTAGCAGGCACGTTCGTGGTCTGCAGCCTCCATCTGATTCTTAACGGTAAATGCACTCATTTCTTGCAGCAGGAAATACATTATAGAAATTTCTGCTTAAGAACTAAATAGGAATTCTAGAATTAGACGAATGTCAGGTAGAATCGCTGCTAATGGCTGGTCCATGGACGTCTTGATTCCCTCGACCAGTTGACCAGATGAAGAACTGCGGAAGCCCTTTCCTTTCTAAACTCGCTGAAGACGACTAGTGTGTGTGTGGAGGAGAGAATTAGGAGAGAAAGATAGAGAGGCCAGAAAGAAATGTTCGTGACCTGCATACACAACAGTTTTGGGCCTAAAAGGGTTTTCGTTAAAATAGCTTTTTTAACAAAAGATCCTTACACACGGTACCTCTCGATTTGGGGACTGTTGTATCCCCAAATAGTTTTCAAATTATAGAAAATATTTTGAGCACGACTTTTGATGACATTAATCGCAGTCTCGGCATCAGCCAGCGTAGAAATGACCGATCGTACAAAAATGCAGCAAAAGGAAAACTTTCATCGCCAGAAAAGCAGAACTACTAGACGAATTTAAAAGGCTCTCTTACTGAATTCAAGACTGGCAAGGGACTGAAAATTCATGCGTCGACCAATGTGGCAAACACAGGGAATAGGAATAATTGAAAGAGAAAAGGGCAAAGAATTGAAAACACTGGGGCCCGAGAAGGAGAAAGATCGTCTGCAGAATTTCTCCCGTCCGAGGCGTGACACAGAGAGGAGGGCAACACACGCAGACCAAAGAGACCGACTCGGGTGGCAGGGCACAACGGTAGCACAGTATGGCGATCGTGTAAACAAACAGTAACACGGTGTGTTGATCTTGTAAACAATGCCAGCTCGGACTGACAGCCAGAGAAGGTGACAGGGGAGGGTTGGAGCACGGTCTGCTCTCAGCCCTCGGAAGACGGTACAAGCGGCTTTATTCTGAGCCCTTTGAAGTCTGTCCAGGAGGAGGCTAGGAAGATTGACGAACAGAGAATTGCAGTAATCCAGCCAGGACAATACAGAGGCAGACAAAAAACTGACAGAAACGGTTGGACTGACCGACCCTGGGAAAGTCAGGAACGATAGACTGTAAAGCTGGTGAGGTTGGCGAATTCAAGAGATAATGATGCGTCGATGACAAGAAGGCAGGACACATGATGGCAGGATACATGAATATGAATATAAAACTAATGCTTCTATTCCACTATAAGTTTTAAAAATATCATGATAATGTTTACCTGAAAAATTGCAGATTGAACCTTAATGAAAATAGCTCTCGCCAATAGCCACACTGTTAATAAGTCGCATCCTGTCATTGAAGACTCTGTGAAGACCCTATGATGACCCTGTCATTTGCTTCCAGATGAGTCAGAAGGGCACAGTTCACTTCCTGCGTTCTCTTCTCAAGTTTCTCTTTTCACTCAGACTGACACTGGTTCTGAAAATTGTCCAATCCTCGGTTAAATTTTTATTGCTCATACAGTCAATTTTTATTTCTGTCGATGTAACCTTCCTACCTAACATAGTGAACTTTTAGTGACCTTTTTCGATTTTCTCGAATGAAGTGAAGGGAGAGGCTGGAAAAACAGTACAACACTTCAGTTCCCTTTGGGAAGCATTTGCCTTTCTGTTTAATCTCATAAACAATTAACGGGTCTCGGTGGCTCAGCGGTAAATCAATTGTTACAACGACAGCGAAGATTGTGGGTTTGGTTTTTACATCTTGCTGGTAGTTTGGGGTTTAGGTGGTCTTGGCAGCTGCTGACTCGGTGTGAAACACGCACACCCGTCCTCCATCCCCTCCCCAACACAAACACCAGCAGTTGACCTCAATCAGTTCAAGTTTCTTCAGCAAGAGTGGCAGGAAATTCCTCAAAGGACTCTGAGAACATTGGTTTAGTCCACGAGACAACGGTGCCTTGCCTGCATTCAGAATTGTTTGACCAACACTCTAGGAAAGTTAAAGAAAAGGTTCTTTAAATACATTTGGAAATGTTGTGTAAGGACAAGCGGAAATGACGAAATACCAAGCCATTCAGACACTTTCATTAAGGAAATTAACCCTGTCTTTGAAAGCTGTCTTCTGAAAGGTCAAGCAGGTGGCAAGTTGAAGTCTGAAGCCTGGGACATTGTCATCTTCTCCCATTCGCTTCCACTTCATCGAGTCTCCGAGTTGAGCGACAATTTCCGGCGCCTGTCACCACAATCATCACAAGTCAGCAACTAAGGCTTGATGATGACGAGAACCACAGCCTTGTAAACAGGTGGAGACCTATGGCATAGCAAAACCGTTAGCTTTACTACCAGCTGCAGGCTGTACAAGTCCTCATCTTGTTGTACGGATGGGAGATGTGGACCCTGCTCACTGAGCCGGAAAGACGGTTCCGGCAATTTCAAACCAAAAGCCGAAGAAAGCTTCTCGGAATCTTTTACTAGGACTACAAATCCAAGGATTTCACAATGAACGCGGTTGCACCCTTGTGTGTCCCCAGTAAACCCTTACTTGCAATGGTCAAGCCCAGGGTGGCCTGGTGGGGTCGACACGACACCTTATCTAAACCAGTTCTTTAAGGCTTCGTGGAAGGAGGGTGCCACCAAAGCAGACAGATACAGAATTGAATGGTGAACGTGAAGAAGTGGACTGGGTGGTCCATGCAGGACCTGCTCAAGATTGCCCACGGTTTGGGGTGCCCGGTGGTGTAGTGGTTAAAACACAACTTCCCAAAATACTTCGCGTCCTGAACAAAATATCGCTGAAGAAATAAGAAGTTAGCAGTTAATGAGACCTCTCCAGTATTTCTTCTTTGTGTCGTTTTTTAAGAATGTTGATAAATGTCACGTGATGAAGAAAAGTATTTAAAGAAAGATAACTGTGAATGGACTTTAGTCACTTTTGGACGAACAAAGCGACAGAACGGACAGTGGGTGCGGCTGTAGCTGGAGCTGCTGTGTTCACCTGTATTTAAGGTGTCTGAGCTGTTGGCGGTGAGGCTTACCTGACCTGCCACAGGGTGCGGTCTGCTGCTGTGTAAGTGATACACCGGAGATTACCAGCAACGCACACACACACACACGCACACAGAGGAGAGAGAGAGGGATGTAGAGAGAGCTAATGTACAGGCACGAAACAACGCATGCGCGGGCACGCACATACAGACATCAGCCATGGACGAACAAAATCACGCACACACGCCTTCCCACCCTGCACATACACCTACAACTCACACCCACACCCACACCCACACACACACGCGCGCACACACACACACATTCTGGCAAACACACAAGCAAGCACGCACAAAAACTCACAAAGAGAGATTCATTTCCCGAAAGCATGCCAGACAGCCTCGCGTGGGATTCCTGCCGGGTGTTCACAGCACGTCAGGGTGGATTGTGGGTAACGTGAGCAGAGCTTCACCACCTTGCATGCGAGTCCTTCTCTACCTTTAGCTCAGCATCATCATCATCAGCCGCTGCTGCAGCAACCAAAGTCTTTATTAAGGGTGCATGTGCGCGCGTGTAAGACGGAGATAGACTACCCGCCATATTTAAAAGGTGACGTCACGAGCTCCACGAACCTCCAACATGTGATGATGGCGCCTGGAGCTGGGTAATTAACTGACAAAACTGCAACGGCAATCACCGACATTCCGACCAGACAGCACATATGATATTTCAGCTCACAAGGACGACGTCCATGTTCACTATCATTAGATTCTTACTTTGTTTCAAAATCAATCAATCAATCAATCAATCAATCAATCAATCAGTCAAAACATGGCTGAAGGGGGATGCGATCATGACGATCATGGATCATTGTTTCGCTGATCTCAGACTTGGGGTCTGTGCAGAGGAGTGGCATGAAATCTCATGTCATCGTCGGCGATGATTTTCCTGGAGTTGTCTTCCCTTGCCATTCATCTGTACAACGGCTTTTGTTGATTGTCCTGCTTACCGTAAATACAGAGTTGGTGAGACGAGCCTACTTGTAGGATTGTAAAACGCACAAAAAGAAAAGAGAAAAAAAGAGAAGGATGGAGGGAGAGATAATGAGAAAGAAAAATTTCTGTTTCTCTTGTATATTCTTATGTTGAATTTTTCTCTTCATATCGTAAAGAGTTCAGTTCAGTTTGTTTACTCTTTAAAGCCTTGTATTAACAGTGGGAGAAAGCGTATTAGTCTTCTTTTAATTTTTCTTTCTTTTTTATTACTGTTTTATTTCTTTGTTTTTTTTTCTTTCTCTCTTTTTTTCTTTGTTTTTTTTTTCTTTTAACTTTGTTTCTGTTTTTATTGTCTTTCTTTGTGAATAATTCTTTTTTTGATTTTCTTCTTTTTTTTATTTTTTTGCTTTTTA
The DNA here is from genome assembly GCA_004794325.1 of Pomacea maculata. Taxonomy (NCBI): domain Eukaryota; kingdom Metazoa; phylum Mollusca; class Gastropoda; order Architaenioglossa; family Ampullariidae; genus Pomacea; species Pomacea maculata. The sequence continues at coordinate 276,136 of SRHC01001329.1, read as the reverse complement.
TCGCTTTCTTTCTCACTTTATAAAAACTTTTTCGCTGCAGACAGACAGTCAGACAGACAGACAGACTAAAAGTGTGCTTAATATTCGTGCAGATCCCTCAGACCTCTAGCATGCGTGTATCAGAAGACTAAAGAAAATAAGAGTTACATTTATAATATTTCTGGAACGGCATATTTTATTTTACATACCTGATTCTTTTCACAGTTAATAAGTTAAGTAATGTTCTAATTTTTTCAGAGAGGAATAAATTGACTCCACTGAGGCTGTCCGCTGGAAGGGATGTCTGTCTTTGAATAACGGGAAAGAAAGTTCGGCAGGTGATCGATTCCCAAGCCGGCTTGACTGACAGGTGAGTTACAAGTGCGAGACACGCATGTGGAAGAGCCTCAGGTGTGCAGATGTAGGAGATAAAAATGTTTACGAGGCGTGCACACACACACACACACGTTAAAATTACTTTAATTAAATACGAACAGCTAAACAGTTCTTTATATTTTTAAACACTTAATCTGATCATGTAAAAGTTTTCAATGTTTCTTCTTTTCAGTGAAAAGTATTTGTTTAGAAGTAATAAATCAACTTCTTCAAAGCTTTAATATCTAATAATAGGACCTTTGTTGGAAATTACACCTGGAAAGTGCGTTAATGTGCATGATGAACTATTCTTTCATTAGCCAGGAAGCTGTAGAACATCTCCACCTTGTAATCTCCCTTCATCTGGAGGAAATAAAATGTGAAATATGGTTCGTTAGATGCTTGACCGAGCGAGATGATGTGTTATTATTGCTATCGTTGGGTAATAGAGCAGAAATGATTGGCCACACGATTAATGATGAGATGTGGGTGGAGTTTGTAATAAGGATTTTATTCATGTTCCGGGTGCTTTGCCTGTTAAGACAAGCGTTAAACCTGTTAGGAAGTTCAGCGCCATGTTGAGAAGCTGGATATATCAGGATGTGCGTTTTCCAAATAATTTACCTTTATACACATTTTGGTCGCGAGGAAATGGTTAAGTTCAATATATTTCGTTCATTACGTCTTCAGAAAAATTTGAATTAAACCGGAAGTGGGATGTTTGATGGAGCTTTATGAGGTTCCACAGGAAGTCCATTGAACTGTGTGGGGATGGAGTCGTAAATAGCTACAGTAATGAGTTGGCCACCATCACAGCAGGTAACAAAGAAATATTTTTATAACAGAGAAGGATTGAAACAGATGAAGAAAGTCTCAGTCTTCCCTTTCATTGTGCTTTCTTCCATGTCTGCGCCCATGTCTTTGCATTTGTTTGATTGATATGTTTGTTGACAGTTGTTTACAGCTAATTCATGCAGCAAGTGAAGAAAGGCATAAAATCACCAAGAAATAGATTACAAGAGAAAAACAAAGTTTTTTTTTTCTCCTCAACGTCTATGAAAGATTTTCTATAAGACTGACAAAAGGTCAGCGCCATTGAAAGAAAGGAAGAATAAAGGTCATTAGGAAGACAGTCTTTGTCGAATCTCTCATCTAATAACAACCCTTGTCAATAGCACAATGGTATTGTCCCTCTTTCGGTAAATAATTCTGGATGCTGGCTTGACTGCTTGGTCCTCTGGTACAAGACGATGAAAGCCACTTCCTCTGACGACAGCAGGTGTTGTTTACAGAAAAACATGAACAACAAGATTCTAACCAGAAAAACTCAGGTAATGGGTGGGAGGATGAGATGTACAGCTTCTACATGTCGGGTACTGGTGTTGAGTGCGAGTATTCGGCTCTTTTCGTGGGTCAAAATAAATATCAATGGAGATTTTGAAACAGATTACGACTGTGAAAGTTAATCTCAGTCGACAACACTAAGAGATAAAAGTACTAATATGAATATGAAGATGATGTACAAGTATCTAGATGACAAGGTCTCAAATGAAACACTCGTGAGCTGTTGGCACATGAAATGGAAAAAAGATTGAGAGAGAAATGGAGAGAAAGGAATACGAAGCCTCACATGCAGTAAAGATTGTGTTTCAATCCTTTTTCTATCCTAATGTATCCAATCTCAAACTCCAACCGTTTTTTCTCTGAATATTAAAATATTTCCCGTGTCTAACGCGGAAGACAACTATAAGAACTTAGTGAGAAAATAATCAGTATAGACTAAAGCATCTTTGTGTTTTTGTTTTAAATGATATTCAATGTAATATTTTGTGGAACTCAGAGACTGCTGATTCATCTTCTATCCCACGTGTATCGGGTTGTTGTCACCCTGGTGTCATGTGATCTCGAAATCTTCTACAAGCGGTTACAAATCGATGGAGATGTTAACATCTTCCTGTCACATGATAGCAGGGTTAAGCACACCGGCTGTTGCTCAAAGTGCATGCGATTCCATTTTCTTCAGGACGGCCGGACTTTATTTCAGACCAGTAAGTACAGCCTGCAGCTGCGACAGACCCATTAAGGAAAGGCTGCGCTTGTTTAATGATCATTACAGACAGATCGAGTGCGCATGCGTTATAGGAGGCGTTTAGAAGGCCTCCGGCACGTGCTTCAGAAACTCAGTAAGGAGAGCGTTCATGATTCATGGGATGTATCCGCATTGACATGTCCAAGCAAGCGAACGTGTGTCTGTGTGAGTGAGTGAGTGAGAGACAGACAGACAGACAGACAGACAGACAGACAGACAGACAGACAGACAGACAGACAGACAGACAGACAGACAGACAGACAGACAGACAGACAAAGATACCAAACACTATTTGCTCTCCTGAGATACCCTCTGAGACTACAAACGCGGGGCTGCACCGGAAGCGGATGTGTCGTTGTGACCTGCGCACGACTCATGCACGACGTCACGTTCTGCAGACGGTAGATCGGATAGGGCAGCCGGCTTACTAAAGACTTGGCTCCAATGTCGGAAACACAGACCAGACGAGACAGACGTGACTAATGACAGACATACTGCAGCAGCCACGCGCTGGAGCGAGCGTGTACGTCACACCTCACACGTCACCGTGAAAACGTCCCAAACGGTCCATTACACCCTCTACTCGCTGCAAAAGACCGAGAGGACAATTTATGGCTGGAGTTCAAGTCCACAGAGTTGTTGTGACGCGGTAGTCCGTTGCCTCGGGGAAGGGAGTTGTTGTAGGGTGGGTTGGTGTCTAAAACGAGGCGGCGTTTTCAACACGAGTCCTAAGTCACGTGGACACGAGAAAAAACATGAACACGCACTGATAGGTGATCACACGAGCAAACCAAACAACAAAGAAATAAAAAGACACTCACTTCATGAACATGGTGACCCCGACCTTCGCAATATCTTCCTGCACCACTTTCCACGTGGCTACCACCAGCTCCTTCTGGCGGTCTGTGAAGGGAGGCAACTCCTGGGCGGCTTTGTCCTCGATGGTGGCAGTGGCCGCAGAGTCGTGGCCGTTGCAGGAAGGTCCGTTGGCCGGCAGGTACTTCCGGCGGCTGCTGTTCCTCTCGATGGAGGCCAGGCTACGTCCTTTGGAGTGCTGAACCCCCATTGGTCCTCACTCTGGGCTCGATGACGACTTGTCTACTTTCTTGTTACTGTTGTTGTTGGTGTTGTTGTTGATGACGATGGGTTGTGATCCTGGAGCTGTGAGTTAAACAACTTTACTCTTGTCTTCCTTGACTATTTTTCTACTGCGGACCGACACACGATTTTAATAGACACACCTTTTGGGGGTCTTCACCAGAATCGTGAACATTGCTATCTGCTGCGGGGCTGCTCTGGCTTTTAGAAATTCCAGACAACTTTCCTGTTCATTGTACTCGTACTTCCTGTCTTCCTGGCACAGGTGCAGACAAAGCTTGAAGTCTGGCACCAAACAGTCGGAGGATGCAACAAAAAGAAGACAAAAATACCGACATGTACTCAATTTCTTTTTAAGCTAGAGTACAACATTTCTTTGTTGGGATTAAAAAGAATAGTGGATCTGATATTACAACTACGAAAGAAAGAATGAAGAAAAGTTGGCCGAGGGCGTATTTGCTATCTTATAGCCATCAACTTGAATGCGACCGACATTTGCTCGGAGCCAATGATAGATGATTAGATTATATAAACAGTTTTTACAATAAGAAAAATACTACGAAGTCTTGGTTACTAATGTAATAGGTAAGAAGTGTATGTGTTTTTCATTTTAATACATTAGAGAACTGGTGGATTATATGTTAAAACAAAAACCGGTTTACTTGCTTGAGATCAGAGAATGTGAAAGAAATACTAAATAATAAAGACAAAACTACTTTATTATATGATTAACAGACGTTTCCTCCATTTTCTGTGGCTATAACTATATTATCTACAGAAAAAAGCATACAAATAAAAGGAAAACAAAAATTAAATCCATTGTCTAATATAACTTTCAGATTATGTAGTTCATGAATGATTTGTAATGAAAGTAAGCACCACTGCGCCTCATGTCTGACGAATTTTACAGGTTTTGTCCTGCTGTCAGACCATGCACTTTAGTAAAGAACGCAGATGTTCTTCTGTCACGTGACTCACTTTATCTAGATAGAAAGCCGACAGCGACAAAGAACATCGACCATGCATGTTGATCGTAGAACCTTAAGGTTGTCCTTTACATCGACTGCATGGCAAGAACACAACCGAGGATGGTACAACAAAGATGATCCGGCAAGGACCCGACGAACTGCCTTCCTCTGCCTGTCAACTATCAATATCCTGTCCTTTTGTACCTCCACTTCCCCGGAATCGATGTGGGACTAGCTACAGTGTAATTAGCCACAGTAGCACTAAGAAGAAACAATAAACGCCTTGATGAAAAAAGTCTCAATGCAACTCGCTTTTTGGACATTCCCAGCAAATTTCACGGATTGTGAAATTGGTTTTTGGGGAAAGTACTCTCTCTCGTTCAATCTTCTGAAGCAGGTCAATTTTGCTCGACCTTTGAAGCAGTCAAAACCAACAGATACAACTGCGTAATCAGAAGAGTGGCAGAATCGGTTTCTCGTCTTCCACAGATTACTTGGACGTTTCAGACCTGTCCAACCTCGAAATGCGCCAAAGAGCTTTTTTCTCTGGAAGGACTTGAATATGAAACAGTGTCTTTGCTTTAGACGCAGGTTTGCCTGTTCACCGACCTCCAAGAAAGTAGTTCGACGCGGATACTTTCAAAATGAGTTTTCGGGCTTAACACGTCACATGACAAACATATTTCTTTTTTGTTCTTTGCCGGGAAGCGAATGCTGTAGTCTGTGTCTCCATTACTTCGATATTTTATAACACAAATAAAATAACTCTATCACCAGTAGTTCTGGTATTAATTATCAGCCTTATTTGCTCTGGTGTTTGTTCGCTGTCTCATTACATTAACAGCTTGAGATCAACACATTATCATGTATTGATTATCTCAAGAGATTTCAATCATGTCCAACGTTCGATTGTGCACGTTGTGTTTACGAGCGCTCGCCGCGTTCAAGAAGCTGTGACTGACTCGCTCACTCCACGGAAAACTTTCAAATATTTTAACGGAAAATCTATAACGGTTTCTTAAAGTACTCTGATTATATCTTAAAGATTTCATCTTAGAGCTCCAAACATTTAGTGAAAGGGAGTCTAAATTTAGAATAGAAATTCATCTACAGCTGTAAGAGCAAAGAAACAACTGAAAACTGAATCGTGGATGAAAATCCTAGTTTGTCATGACTTTAAAAAAAAAGTTTATATCAATATTTGTAAAAGACGAGATCTGAGTCTTACCTTTGCTTGTAGTTCAGACCGAAAGACCTTCAAGTGAGTGTGGACCAACGTTTCTGAACAGCTTTGTCTAACCGTCTTGACCACGCGCGGACATGTTAGACAACAAAACCCAACCAGACCCTGGAGGTATTTTCACACCACCAAACTGCAGAATATTTTAGCAGCGTGATTTCTTCATAGGCTGTTAAGCACGCGTACTTGGAAATTAAAAAAAAAATAAAGCCCTCGTCTATGAAAAAATAACACGACTAATAAACTTCACATCCCGTTGAGAGATTGCCGCGCTGCAAGCCAAGCGGTTTCGCAAGTTCACCACAAGTTTCAATGACGTGTCCGTCGTGACACGAGAGCTGGGAGAAGTGAGTGCTGCTTCGTTCCTGAACGAAGCTGCAAAAGCCGTTGGAGGATGAGGAGGAGGAGAACACGGGGCCTGCGTCTCTCTTGCCTGCAGTGCGTTGCTGCGTTGGCAGCACGGCGTTTTGTTGCCGCTGCATTGGTCGCAGCGTGCGTAGAGGTGAAGGAAGGAAGGAGTGGTGGTGGTAGTGATGTTGGTGGTGGTGGTAGTGGTGGGGGCGGTGGTGGTGGTGGGTAGGGTATGTGTGCAAGGGTCGGGGATGGGAGAAAGGGGAAACTAGGGGAGAGGAAGGGTTGAGAAAAGCGGCTTAACTCTAGGTGGGTCGAAACACGTGTCTTCTTCTCGCTGTGGCTCGATTGTTCGGCGGTAAGATCGACAATAATGGATGTGTCTGACACAAGTCATACATTGACCAGCAACAGAATGGAAGGAGGGTGAGGGGAGAGGGAGAGAAGGTTAAAAAAACTCTGTATGCAGATTATACATAAGGATATTAGGAGTGTGTGCGACAATATGATTATTATTCAAACGCGTGGTAGCAAATGCGAACTGATCATCGTGCGCCATTCAACGGTCGTGCGCACCTTACATCATTCTGTCATCTCTCCATCTGTTTATTCTCTTATTTATCGGTAGTTTCCTCTACCCGCATAACTGAATAGGACATCCCAAATATTTCACAAAGATGAGAATATGTAAGGTAATGGCAATCTGAAAGTAGGGATAAATATGATACAAAAGGACGGATCGCAAAAAGATAACAAATTAGTAGGTTATTTTTGCACTTACATACGCACACAAAACGAAGAGAAAGAGATTTCTTAAGTGCCTAAATACACTGAAATATAAAGAACGACCAGAACTCATAAGCAAATGAACTGACCTGTCATCGACGGTCTCACTGGAACAACAAGAAGCCATCTGATTTTCTCGTGGCATTCTCCTTTGTTTTCTACACTTCGTCTTTGTCCCTTTAAATATTTTTCTTTCTTTCTCACCTGCTCGATAACGACCTTGTCTTCATTCTTACAGAAAGTTGTCTCTAAACCTTCTCTCTGTCTGTCTAGCTAAGATTGTCTTTGTTCTCTCCGTGGAAACTTCTGTGACCATAGAATCCAATCCAGTATAATCAAAATCCAATCAACACGTGACCCAACAACCCTTTCTTGGCTGTCAGTCAACACGGGATCCAATCCTTCATTAACTGTCACTAAACCTGTGACTTATTCTGTCAGTGGCTGTCACTAAACCTGTGACTTATTCTGTCATTGGCTGTCACTAAACCTGTGACTTATTCTGTCATTGGCTGTCACTAAACCTGTGACTTATTCTGACATTGGCTGTCACTAAACCTGTGACTTATTCTGTCATTAGCTGTCACTAAACCTGTGACTTATTCTGTCATTAGCTGTCACTAAACCTGTGACTTATTCTGTCATTAGCTGTAACTAAACCTGTGACTTACTCTGTCACTGGTTGTCACTAAACCTGTGACTTATTCTGTCATTAGCTGTCACTAAACCTGTGACTTACTCTGTCACTGGTTGTCACTAAACCTGTGACTTATTCTGTCATTAGCTGTCACTAAACCTGTGACTTACTCTGTCACTGGCTGTCACTAAACCTGTGACTTCTCCATACCTGTCATAGGCTGTCAGTGTACACATGAGCAACTCTGTCCGTAATTTGAAGCTAAGACATTTCCTTGTTTTCCAGCTCCTTTCCTTTGATGTCCACCAATCGCCGTAAATTTGCTTACAGTAATTGGATGCCAGTCGGTTCATGTCCTGCTACTGGCTTCAGTAACAAATAAAAGCAAAACTGCATTTAGACCAGACTTCTTCAACAAAGATGGAAATGTTCGTCGGTCTGTTCGCTTGCCTAAGGATTTTTCGCTCGAATGTTTCTTTATACGCTTTACAGCAAGACGGTCTGACAGCAAAGGGAAACAAACATCTTAATTTGTAATAATAAAAAATGGAGTTAAAGAAGATTTTTATTTTGCTGCAATTTTTGGACAGCACACTCTTATTTTTGAGAAGGGTGAAAAGAAAGGATGTCGTTTCTCCACAGCAGATCCCGATTTTTTTAAGCCTGACACTGATGAGTTATTATTCTTAATTATCGAATAAGTGGATCTTCGTATAAATTATCCCCCTTTGAGGACACATCCATAACAATCTCAGTCTTTCACTCAAAACTGCCTAGTAAGAGCTAAACTGAAGCAACTACAAATCATAATTATCAAAATATAGCCACACATTTTTTTAACCACTCTGTGTGTGTCTTTTTATTTCCTCATCTCTTTTAATCTGCTTTTCTGGAATTGCAGTAAACAAATCTAAAAGTATTAAGCTCACAACAACAAATGTAAAAAATAAAAACATAACAAAACTAGAATGTCATAGTGTGTCATTTCATTAGCTAAACCAGTAAATAAATGTGTAGGAAAGGATCAGACTACAATCACTACATCAAACAACAAATGTATACGACTCGAGCATGGACAAGCTAAGGTAGATAACCGCTTGTGAGACTGAATGTCTTAATGATTGACTAATGAGTTAATGAAGAAAATCGGCCGAGCAGTATGGAAAAATCTCACTTGAATATTCAAGGGAGTCTTCTGTTGCTCCCATTTATGAGTTCAGAAATCAAAGAGTTTAAATGGAATTAAATGGAATGCTTACGTAGGTATGAACTATTTTTCTCTCAAAAAGAGACAAAGATACAATTCTGATTTTTTTTATTGTGTGATATGTTCCATGAACCGATCAGCATCTTTTTGCAAATTTTTGGTTAGACTCCATAGAGACTTCAAAAATAATCAACAAAGCAAGGAGATACAGAAAATGGTCGTGCTGCAGACAGAAGGGACGACTCGAAATGAAAGTTGCCGTTATGTTTAAGCCCTTGGCGCTCACAGTCATCGATCATTTCATCAGGATGAAGACGCAATGGCGTCGCGCCCACAGCGTTGAAAACCCCACGTGCACCAGGCGCGTTCACCCACACACACACACGCTCACCCACACACACACACACGCTCACACACACATACACACACACACACGCACACACAAGACTGGAGCGCCAGACCAGCGCCAGTGTGAAGAAGGTGGAGGCCACTGTGGGTCCTGTTGAATGAGCCATCATGGTGCAGCTATTCCCACCCTGAGGTACTGTAGTCCCGGGCTTCAAAACAAATCGAGTTCGTCATGTGAGGTTTGCTGTAGTATTTAAGCTTACAAAGTTGTCTGCCTTGTGTTTCAAACCGCCGGAGGGCGTAGACCGGAGTAGGCAGACTTGGCGACAGCGTGCTTACAATGGAGTTCCTCCCTTCATCACTTCGCCACCATCCTCGCAACCCTGGAGGATTTTTATCTCTTTATTGCATCTACTTCCTAAAAAAAAACCCCCAAAAGAACACTAACATCAGACAGTCGAGTATATCGATTTTATTGACTCTCTACCTGTGTTATTTACCTCGCTGACAGATTCTCAGACAAGACAGAGGACGTATAGAGCGTTTCTCCTTGCAGTGTCCTGTCGGATTTCCTTTCTAGCTGACTGCCTGTCATCGGCCTTTCACACTGTCACTTTATTTAAAGCACACTTGGAAGACATTGATGTCTGTGTGAATCTCCCTCTTACACCTTTGATGAAGAATGAAGGAGAGAAGCACATAGGGAAGGATGAACCTGGACTTGTAATCGCATACTTAACATAGGTCAATATGTGTCCCGTTGCCTTGTGGGATCACTCCTGTTGCCGAGTGGTCACAACATACAAATCAACCTAGTGAATGCTGCATTGGTTCACAGTCTAATTATTAATCCAGGTCACTACTGCATATTTTATAAGGGACTCACGGCCTTAACTCGGGTCTTTAATGCACAGTTTAAAGTATTTGATGACTATAATCCAGATTTTAATGCACCGTTTACGAATGATTGATAATTGTAATTTTATCTATACAGCTTACTGATGATTTAACCCTAGTCTTTATTGAACTGCTTACATGAGACTGATGATTATAAGCTAAAGTACAGTTTAAAAGACTTTTTTCAAGAGAGGATCTCTCGTTACCTACCTCTTCGATAAATTCCACCAATCAACATTAACAATCTATACAGTGTGATTACAGTTTTCAGAGGATATATTGTAATTAACAATACGGTTTTCATTAATGGATTGAAAAAGATCCATTGTGTCGTCTCCCAACCTTTTCACAAGAATATTTTCGTGATTTTGATATTCTATATTAAAAATGCGAGAAAGAGTTAAATAAATAATTGCGATCAGCTATTAGACATCATCGACACAAAGAATGCCTGTCAGGTAGACCTGTGCTCCTTAAGGGGATCACTCCTGAGTCTTTTCTTGCTTTTTCTACGTCTGGCGGTATCGAATCTTCTGGAACGACCATTTTGTATTCAGCAAGGATTGGCCATTTCTTGGAGGTTTGGGTTGGCATTAGGCACGTCCAACAGATTTCGCTATGTGAGAACTAGTTATAGGACTAGTTGAATTTTTTAGCATTTATCTTTGATTTACAAATGCGGAGTATCAAAAGAAGTAGTTAAGACATTTCGCATTCAGCTCGTGGCATTTGGAACATCGGCAGCGGGAGTGCTTAGTAAGCATGATGGTCCTTCTCTGAGACATTGCCCCCAACAACAACCCCGGAGATGGAAGTTAACGAGATTTTTTGCTTTTGTTTGGATGTTTTTGGGTGTTTATCTTTTAGAACATGTTCACGTCCATCGCCATTAAAAAAAGTAAGCGTTCAGTACCTTCTAGAAGAGAAAAAGAACAAGTGGTTCCCACACACTCTCTGACACGAGGCTCAAAAAAAGCGAGAAAGCCCTTGGTTGAACGAAAAGTAAAATCAAGTAGCTAGCGGCTGCTGCTGAAGTTGACGTCAATGGCGATAAGGCGGTCGAGAAAGATGAAGTGTTCTCTTCTCCACTTATCTTTGAATCATCAAATGTAATCTTCTGTTGGCGTTAGCAAGCAAGGCACGCCACCTTTACCCTTACCTGTCTCTGCAGGTGTGCTCAATCTTTGGCTAAGAGAAAAAGCAACCTATTGCAACATACAAGTGTAAGACGAAAAGCAGGAAAATTATTATCATCATCATCATCGTCGTCGTCGTCGTCATCGTCGTCATTATTATTATTATTATTATTATTATTATTATTATTATTATTATTATTATTATTATTATTATTATTATTATTAAGAATATGTTGAAACCTTTTTAATTTCTTCGACGAAGACGACATTTCAGGCTGACGTTATTCTCTTTTTTTGACGTCGTAATGACAGTCTACTACTTTTACGTCATCAAACACGTCACAACACACTGTCAGAATCAACCAATGAATGTCAAGTTAAGTGTTCGACAAAGACGATGTTCACAGCACCTCATCAGAAAATTATATCCTGGAGACCTATTAACCTGCTATAAGGTGTGATGGCCACAGGCTGGGGTGGTCTGACGGGTGCGGGGTCAAAATGTGGGGTGGACTCGCTTCTGGCTCTGCGCTGGCGCCCGGTTCTTCTGCCAGTGACAGGTCTGGTGATGTTTCTTTTTCGTTTTGCTGCACTGCCTTGTTTTCTGCGGTGTGTGGCGCCATCATTAATTCTGATGATAGGATTCTAGGGCTGCAGATATCGCAACGGTTGGCTTCCATGTTCTGTTGTAGTCCTGAAACGTCTCCGGGTCGCAGTGACATCGGCAGTTGGGAGAGGACAGGTAGATGTGTGGCTGGCAGTCTGCTTCTGAGATGTCTGTTCATCTGTCATTGTGCTGGCCACACGCCATCTGCTGGCATCGCATTGGGCGTTGATACATTTGTTTCATGCTAAATATTTTTAAGGGTCTGTATTCTACGTTCTACCATTAGACTGTAGGTGCATAGGGCTCGACGTGGTTTGAGTCCCCACTTTACTTCAACAAATTTGGAGAACTCTGCACTGCAGAATTGGGACCCATCGTTTCATAGGAGCTCTCTGTGGATGCCATTGTTTGCCAGCTAGGATTTCAGTGTTAGGATGACGTCAACCGATCACGTGAACTGCAGTACGGACAACATCAAACTTTTTCTGTAAGTCAGTAATCACGAAAAACTGCTTGTTATTGCTTGAGCTGGAACAGGTCTACAGCAAGTGTTTCCCTTGATGAAGATAACATATCATGTGGCATTAAAGGATCCTTGTCTTGATTGTTCTGGAACTGGTTGCAGATTGCCCATTAGGTTATGAGCCTGATGATATGGGCTGATACTCCAATCCAGAAGAAGACTTCTCTGGCCTTACTAGGCACTTGTCACGACCCACGTATCCTTGGTGCAGTCTCAGTATAATATCGGGCCACAGTATCTTGGGAACTACCGTCTACTCAATTTTAAACAATAGACTATATTTTTCACTCATCCTGTCCTGGGAATCTGGGAACGCTTTTATGCCTTCGGGAATATATTTCTTGTCTTCTGGCCACCATTCTAAAATAAAACATTTCGGCGACAGCAAAGCTCCTTTCTTTTTGAAAGAGTTCCAACTTGTTACTGGAGATTGGCAGACTACTGATGATGAGGGGAACGTTAGCCTCCCAGTGGTCGCTTGCAGATGACTGTGTCAGAAAAGAGGCCTCTTCTTTTCTCGCTTTGTGGACCATCTGGGCCTTTTACTTCTTCAGACGCAGCAACATTCTTTGGAGTCTTTGAGAAGCCGCCTGCAATGTCGTCTTGAGGATTGATTTCGGGGACTTGTGATCACTTTCCACAATCACTGGCTGTCCATAGACGTAGCAGAGAAAGTTTTTCAAACCTAAACCAGCGCCAGCACTTATTATTATTAGAATTATTATTTTTGGGAATATCCTTCTTCAGGGCCATTCAGGGATCGTGAGGCAAAGACTACTGGTCTCTCTTCCTACATCCTCACGTCCTTGTGTCGACTTGTCTGTTCCCAGAACCACTGGCTTGCATGTACCACAGGAGTGGACTGGAAACTGTTTTTAGCTCGTGGATGGAGCTTTCCTGTTGTTACGTCAACCTCAGTGTACTTGAAATAGCCAGCTCTACTACTGCACATAACATCTTACTGCATTTTTCTATTACACTCCAACTAAAAATATGGCATGAAAGGATTCAGTGGGGAAGGACATGGCACTAAATTATCTGGTCTGATGCGTACACTGTTGAGTAACAGATCAAAGAGCTGCTCGAGCAAAAAAATATCATGCGAGAACAAAGTCTTTCACTTTGGATTTCAGTTGCTGGTAATATCTTTGTGGTGTCAAGGCGTGGGGTTCAAAGCGAATGTTATCAATACTGGGTTGGAAAACATGTCTTACATGTCATGAAAAATATGAATTTTCTTCCGTTTAATGATTACATTTTCATTATTCAGGTTTTTACAGTTTTTTTTTTTTTGAAAAAAATCTGTTGTTAGAAATGACAGATATTTTTAAAAACCTACCTGCTCAGCGGTATGTGATGTAGTTTCCTTAAAATCAACAGGTAGCAAGGCCAGCAGTGGAACCTGGTGACTCTTGTTGGTGGCGATGTAGTATAGTCTCATGTCTCATGTCGGAATTTTCCATCTCAGTGTGTAATATAACAATTCATTCAGAGCTGGGTTGCATCACTTTGCGTCTGGAGTTTATTTTAATGTATCAAAAAGACAGATAAACATTTATGAAAACTAGCCCTAAAGAGATAAGGTAATATGTTTATAATATCTAAAATTAAACCTTCAAAAGAAAGACTTATTGTTAAGGTAATATGCGTGAACCTTATCTCCACGCAATTTCATTCACGTGCGTTACCTTGGCAATGTGTTGTTAGTACATAGAGTTTGCTGCTAAACAAAGTTGCTATATTTTTGAGGGTGTAATGTTATTGAGGTTGCTGTATTGTTGAGGTTGCTATATAAATGAGGTTGCTATATTATTGAGGCTGCTGTATTGTTGAGGCTGCTATATTATTGAGGTTGCTGTATTGTTGAGGTTGCTATATTGTTGAGGTTGCTGTATTGTTTGCCAAGATTGTGTGTTGGCAGCTATCGTTCCAAACTATCTCTGGGGAAGGGTTAGCTGGCGCTTCATCCGGGGTTGTATAATTTATCTGGCCATGAAGATAAAGATGTCTGAGGGCTTATTCGATGCACTGATACATCTTACAACAGCTGCCCGTTCACAGTTTCCGCCCAGACGACACAATCGCTATGTCAGCCCGGCAGGCCCGGTGGACCTGGAGACCTGGAGGACTATTATACTTCAGTCGTCGGGCCGATATCTGGCCGTGGATGATTTCTTAGCCAACAGATCAGGGCTAAACTTTCTCCAGACTATAAATATTTATATTTGCAGGTGTTGCTATCTCTACACACGAGATTCCACGAGGAAACACGTTATAGAATTTCGCTAAACGTTTGAATGTTTATGTGATCCATGGTGACCGGCGATCGTGCACACACACACCAATTGCATAACACACTGGCGAATATACAAGGACACAGAAACAGTTACATATGCTGATTAAAGACAGATTCACAAACATGGCTTAGCTCATGCAAAGTGTGTGTGCACGATCGCCGGTCACCATCATCAGTCTCTGCACTGTTTATAGTCCCTACATCCCTTCATACCTTCACCCATTGCATAACGTTTTACTTTTGTACCTCATCTTTATGTTGTTCTGGGTACATCACTTACATCACCGTCCATTGTCTGTTACCTAGAGCTTGGTCGTGATGCTGCGTGATACAAGTATACATGTTGTTATTATTATTATCGTGTTGTCAGTCTGCGCCAAGGTGTTTAAGGATACAGTTGGATGTAGATACAACCACTCGCCGGGTAGCTGTCGGCACGAAGTATAGTATTTTACTGTATCTGTACACCCCAATGTTCTTGCTCCTCTCAACTGTTATCAGCTACTGCTGAGATTTAAGCCCACCACCCTAATTACTTCCCACTTCACGTCATCACAAAGCACAGAGGGGGCAGCAGGCATGAAGGCATAAGGATAAAATAATCTCTCTCATCTTGAAATCTGAACTCGAGTTCAGCTGAGGGTGAGGTGTGCCCAGATCAGACTGTTATAAAAGTTTCCAAACCCCTCGCCAACATTTCTTCTTACACTGTAATAGTTAATAGACACAGTCATAACTTCTAAGGCTTAAAAGCAAACCCTAGTGAAAAATTATTGTCAAATGTGTGCTTAATTTGCTTTGAAATCACTATTAATTTAGTGAGGTGCAATTTGGACAGTACTTTCAACTGTGTTTTCGAAAGGGGATCAAGACCTTATTTCTTGTGACATCAAGAAATAATAAAATTTGTGGTCAATCCACGTGTGCTTTAATTAAAACAAAAATTTATATTGCATGTTTATAACAAATAAATGCTAGCCCACCTTGCTGTCAGTTTTTCCCCTTATTTTATTTCTGAGCTAACAGAATACAAAATTCCTTTTTTAACCCGCTTTTCAAACCTTTTTTCTTTTGGAATCCTGAAAATAAAGCAGAAAGGTCGTTGCCCAGACTTCCACTCATTTATCGCGGGCTGCCTCGACTTATATTCCCTCCTTCTGCCAATGCCAGTGTCAGAGGCTTGATGCACGGCTGTGGGAGTGTCTCAGTTTATCTCTATCAATTCCTCAACTGTAGCCGCCAGCTTTTTGTCGCCGGTCATCGCACAATTATCTCCTGTAGCCAACATCTTGGTGCTTAGAGAAAACTGATAAAGGCGTGTGCGTGTGTGTGTGTCTTACCTATCCACAAATAGAAACAATCTAATCATTCTCTGTCACAATCAGGCTTGGATGTTGGGAAACCGAAGTTTCAGTCTAAAGTGCGAGAGGCACGAAAAGAAAAGGGAAAATAAAAATAAAACTCGTAAAAATGTCAGGAATTTCTGTTGGCTTAGATTTCTCAATGGTATGTCTGTATACTTGAATGTGAAACGGGATGCTTCTGTCTCTTCTTTTTGTGTGTGTGTGTGGTTTTTTGTGTGTGTTTGTGTTTGTGTGTAATTATTGCCAGGAGGGGTTGGTTGTGAATGTTGTTATTGCATGCTACTGACTGTTGTTTAGTTCACTGTTTATGTGAGCTCACAACAAAGACAAATTTCTATCTCTCTTGCACAGAAATAGACACTAATGATGCATTGTCTCGTATTGTTGTACTGCTGCATTGTTAGAAGCAGCTGAAAACGTGTCTACGATTATTTTATTGCTAT
This sequence comes from Pomacea maculata, assembly GCA_004794325.1. Classification (NCBI taxonomy): domain Eukaryota; kingdom Metazoa; phylum Mollusca; class Gastropoda; order Architaenioglossa; family Ampullariidae; genus Pomacea; species Pomacea maculata. The sequence goes on along the minus strand of SRHC01001329.1, from coordinate 259,792 downwards.
GTATAGACTGAAGGGTTTTATTTTTTGCCCTGTTAATGTGACTTGGACCTTTGTCTCCTCCTCATGACTTTGGTGTCGAGACAGAAACACGTTTTAACAAACATCGATTTTTGGAAGCTTTAACATCAGGTTGCACTGGTTCCAGTTGTCTTTTTTCCATAATATTTCCCTTTAAAGCCATCACATCTTTTTGTACCTGAGTGGCCCTGAGGCTTACTTCAGATCAACAGGATATAGTTTGTTTTTGCCCGTCGCGCACTGTCTTTTTTATTATTTTATTTTTGAAGTAAAGGTCATTGTTTATCTAGTAGCATCTGCTTAAAAAATTTCTTATAAAAGATAATTAATTCAGCGACTACAAAATTAAATTGATTGATTAGGCTAAGTCTGGATTAAGAACCATGTTGTATATTTTACTGTTTTCTTATAGAATTGTTGAGAAGACAACATAACAGATTTCCTTATTTGAATTTTTTAAATCCACGATTCGAGATCGCTTCCTAGTTTACAAACACAGTCAGACGTTCTGTGATTAACTGTCAGTGTGTTTATCAACTTTTACATCAAACCGATCTCAGCGCCGAGGTGTTGCAGTTCCTAAACTGTCGTCGGTTACCTGTCTTGTCCACACCTGCATGGTTTTCCCTTGATGGGAACTGCTTGTAGGTATTTGCTTACGCAGGTTCAAGTGCATGTGCCCGGCTGGGTGCCTACAGTTTGTATAAACTTGTATCCGGGATCTTTTGATGGAACAAAGCCAGGAGTCGTCAAAAGAATCCGAATAATTTTACTTTCTTGCCAAATCTGCTCCCTATACTGGTGTTGGTTTTGTTTTTATGTATATTTTGTGTAAATTATTTTGCATGCTCACTATGGAAAAAATTGAGACATCACGTAACTGTACAAAATCCAGAGGTTTAATAGATATAATGATCAATTATTATTGGCATAGTTCGTCTTTCAGGTGATCTGTAAGTTTAAATTTCTTTACTTCAAATTTTTAAGTAGAAGTGACGGTACAAAACCCAGTGGCTTAATTGATGTGATAACCAACAATTATTCATTGCATAGTCTCTTTGTCCGGTTGTCTGTATGTCTAATTTTCTTTACTCACAAGTTTCAAGAAAACGACTATCAAAGAAATGTAACTCTTCTTCGTAATCGTTGTAGAGTTCTGTCCCTTCCTCTCGGTGGCTTTTCCAGTTGGGAACGGCTTCCAAAAACGAAAACAAAAACAAAACAAAAAAGAAGTTATGGCAACACAGAAAGGCGAGAAAGTTACAGGTATTTTTGTTTACCTTTATAGACTGCGATCAAGTACATTTTTTTTCTGTTTCGGCATGAAGGATAGGTGCGCCGCGCACGCGTATGAACCATGAATCAACGAGAAAGCGGTTGTTGTATAGGAAAGAAGGGACGTAAGCCATGAAGGAGTCTGCCACTAAACTAAGCCGGTTGTCGCACCCTAGTTTTCCTAAGGTTACTATAACATTCTCTCCATCTCTTCTTTCACCACCTCTGTCTATCCCTCTAAGTTTTCTTTGGTTTCTTTTTTTATTCACTGTTAATTCTCTATGTCATGATTTTCCTTTTTCGCTTTTTATTTATTTCATTCTTTCGCTTCTCGCGTTATTTTGTCTTACTATTTACATATTTATTTATCTTGCTTTCAGGTCATGTTATAAATTTTCAGTCATTATTATTTTCATTTTTAAAAAATCCAAACATACTGATGTATAATATACAATTACAATAATACACACACACATATATATATATAAACACAAACACTCATACAGACAGATAGACAGGCGAAAAAGAGAAAGACCGACAGAACGACACACAAAGTCATCTGCAATTTCTTATACACAGGTAAACAAAGTGGGTCCATGAAGGAGGACACGAGAACTCTTTATGTCTCACCTAACTCCTCATTGTTTGTTTACCTGCAGAAGTTTGACTACCTTAGCCTCATTGTCCCATTGAGTCTCACGTGAAAGCAGGACGGCCTTTGTCTTGCCTCCGAGAAACTCTCTTCTCCTGGAAGCGTTTGACAAATCCTGAGCCCCCTGCTGTGTTTCTGCCCGTGGAAACGCCTCGTCTTCTCTGTGTACTGGACGAGAATGAAGTCGATGTCACTGCTTCTCGATAGACGATCAACAATGGCGGCAGTCGTGCTCAGCGCCCTCCACGAGAACCTCATTGTCTCGCATGAAAGCCTCCCTCCGTATTGACGTCTATTGAAGCACTGCCTCGAGTGCTGCTTTCTTCTGTTTTATTTTGGTCTTTAAAAATTCTCTATCAACTTTTTACCAGAAGAGTGGGGAGGGAGCACAGAAAGTTGGGCAGGAGATTCCCAACCATAAAGTTAAATTACAAATATCTCATGAACAGCTCATCTTGGATTTGTAAAGAAATTACTGTTTACCACAAACAGAAATTATCGATGTTGTTATAATATGAAGAAAACATTTAAATTCTCAACGATAATTTATTTACAATCTAAAGAGGAAATGCTTGTTGTCTTTGTAAATTTCAAAGAATTACAGACACACACAAAAAATATAATGAACGGCAAACAAAGATCGCTCAGTCATCGCAAACTCCAGAAGGGATACAAACCCTACTTTTATTCAGACAATATAAATAGCTAAAAATAAGGCAACACATCCCCAGGCAGCAATAAGTCATTGCTTTTATCCTGGTTGCAATGTTCTGCAACATGCAAGTAATTTCATTTAAAAATAGTGAACGATAGTTAATCTTGAAATGGCGGAAATCAGTTGAATGAAAATCGATAAACCTATTTGAATTAAAAATAGTTGACATTTTCGTTTTAGATTAAGAAACAGCTGATTCGTTTCATTCATGAATTTCGGTTTATTTAATGTCGCAAAAATAAAACCTGATCTTTTTCATTTTAAAATTGTGGTACATTTAACATGGAAGCAAAAATCACTGTCTGCTTTTAGAAAACGGGCAACAAATAAAAAGAAATATTACGAAAAGTACAAACTAACACCAGGTAATCTACAGACAATATAAGAAAAAGAATCCGTGCAGGAGTTTATTGCTGAAAGCTTTTCCATTTCATTATTTTTCTTTTATACCTGCCGCAATTCATGTTTGTAAACATTCTGTTAGCCGGTAATGCTCAAGCGAGGCACATTTTTTTTTGTACCTGAACATATCAGGTGTGTCATACCAAATGCATGTGAAAGTCAGTTTAAAGGGGGAAAGGATGCACAGATATAAAGAGAAAATAGGTAGGAAAAAAAAAGGAAGAAAATCTTCTCGGCCTCCTGGCTGAAAAAATAATTTCTCCTTTAAATTGAAAAAAAACAGAAATATTCAAAAACGTGAGTTAAAGTCGTTTGTACCTAGTAACAACCGTAGTGACTCGTATTAACAGGTATTCGAACAAAAATAGAAATTGTCATCACTTTTTCGAAGTAGGCTTTTGATTGATTATCCGGTTCTCCTCCCCACTAATGAGCACCAATTATCAGCACAGATCTTTTCATCAAACAATAGCTGTTCCTCCGACACTTCCTCTCTCTCTCACAGCCTTATATTATCACTTTGTGAAGCATTTTCACTGCAAAACCAACAAAAACAACACCATGGCACTCCTGCAAGAGACATTCTGGCATTTTCAGAAAGGTGGGGTAGTGGTCAGACGGGACAAAGGCTAATGTAGCCGTAGTAGTTGATAGTCAAAGTAGCATTGTAGAACGAAAGGCCCTGTCGGTGTAGTAATCGCCTCCATTGTAGTTTCTAAAAACGTTTTGCAAGTAGTTCCACGTCTGTAAAATGTCCAGCAAGCGGCAAATATTTTCCAGTTTCACAGAGGCAGGGTCTCTCTGGAGACTGGGAAACGTCCAGTCTTTTATGTCCTGACAGCTGGCGAGGATTAAGCTGAATTATTCATGAGACCGGCCCGGCAGGCCGCACCTCGTCTTGTGAGAGCGAGGTTGTTTTTACACGAAAGTTTAGACTGATCCTAATGGTGGTCATCTAATTTTATTGACGATGTTTGTGGCAGCCATGGCCAGCAATGATTCCACTGCACGCAGTTGCTACAATACTTTGCTGCAATCCCCCGTAACTCACAGCGATCAGTGTTGAAAAAAAAACCCTGTAACTGTTATTATGGTCATTTAAGAAGAATCACTAAAACCCTAAAAAGTGCGACATCGAATAAAAAAATATATATCAGAGTTTTTGACTTTCACCGCATGGAATGCTGTAATGCTGTGACCAGTGAGTTGTGCTCATACTCCATAGTATGTGACTATCATGTCATTAGTAACCATAGTAACAAGGTATAGAAGCAGAACAAACATCACAGTAAAGTTACTCATGTCGTACCTTATTTTTTAAAATAATTGTAGAGAATATCTTCTTTTTTTTTCAATGATCATTTAAACCTTCAATGGTCTGACATTCTGGGTATCTTTTACACTTTTTCTGTACAAAATTTTACTAGCCACTCAGTAATGCCGCTCTTTGTATCTCCCAGCCATTGTTAATGCATCAAATGATACAGGTAGATTAGTTTATGAATAACATCATCGCGCAACAAATGACAATGACTGATGATAAAGAGGTTGTAGATATGCATCCGGATCCTATCTATCTGTCAGATGAAATTTCACTCTTGCTGTTTAAGCTCAATTCAACCCATAAATCACGAAATCCCCTCATGGTACAGGTGGACATCAGGATCAGCAAGTTTCACCTAAGGCCATCACTAAATTGGGAATGATTTGAGATTTGTCGGTCTACTTCGGAAAATTGCAGACGACAAACATTGAGAATTTAAAATAAACTAAACAAAGTTTGGTATGTCTTAAACAAATTAAATACATATGCATTAATAATCCACTTCATAAAATATAAAATATAATATGAAGTATTACTTACATTTTGTGTGTTAAATATTGACAACTGCATTAAGAGCTAAAGTTTGAGGAAGACAGTGGGACGGCCATTCGCTTCTGTTTCACATTCAAGGGTCCCGAACCCCTGGCCATCTGGAATACCTAGGCCGACTGTACCTGCTTTGAAGAACATTATAAATCAAACATTTTTGTATAAGAAGACTACTTTAGCCCAGACACTAGAGGTAGCCTCAATCAGTAATTGCATCCACTTTGTTGTGGTCTTTGTTTACTGCAGGGCATCGACTTTCTTTTAACTTATGCCATAATTCCCCCAAAATTAAAAAACTCGGATAATAGAACAATGAACATGCCAAAGATCTGTTGTACCCTAAACTATGATAAATTGTTGCTTAAAGCTCAATTTAATGTGTCTGATGTAGCTAATGGAGTCTTCCAAGCGACTCATCAATGACCGAGCGTTCTAAAAGCGTTTTTGCCTTTAGTCTTCTTACGATCGTCCTATTGCTGAATTTCATGTTTTTCCCTCATAATAGAGGATCAATTGCTTGTCATAGTAATAAAAATGATATTTTAAGCATTTAAACAACCAAACCCTGAATAACACTTATTGCAAGTACTTTGTGTGTGCGTCAAACTACAAGAAGCAGACAGAAAAATGAAGACTAGGGCTTTTGACTAAAGTTTCGCAAGGGATTGTATTCTTGTCTCTAAAACATCTTTCTGGTTATTTAACTCAGAGCAAACAGGGTAAAAGTTAGAAGCGACGGGACTTGATTATTAATTCAAGGTTGGCAGGAGATCGAGTTCTCTTTACTGACGGAGTTTGGACAAGGATGTGACGAAAAGGTCACGTGCCACTCGCAGCTGTGGCGTGAAATATTTACACGCACCAACTACAATGCTGTTTTCGTCCGTAAACTTTAATCACACACAAACACACACACAGTTTTGACTCACGCACGCTCACAAAGTTTGTGTAGTGGTTCAGATTTTATCCACTTTGTTGCGCAATTTTTAACTGGCTTAGTTTTAGGTAAGACAAACTGAACGAGAAATTTTGGTAACAATCTTCAAAAATTCTTTAACATTTTTATGTAAGATGTGTACAGTAGGAATAAAAGCAAATAAGACAACAAAACTATAGAGCCATCAGCAGAACTACATGCACATATCACACAAACACGCACACCCACTCACATTCACGCCATGATATACGAGTGAGAGGCAATGAAATACAGAAATTTGAGAGTCTGGCCATCCATTTATCACTCTTACTGTGTCAGATTTCCACAAGACTGTGAGAGGCTTTTGCAGGAGGTTAGGGCTTTGTCAGACGCACTGAAGGCTTGGCATTATGTGGATCCTCCAGTTCGGCAAGGAACGGTTAGCTGATGATATTTATGTTTTGTTCACCAACCAGCTGAACATGAGGTATAAGGTACGTCACTCAAACAGCTGCTTGGTCAGTCAGTCAGTCTGTTCAACTGTCTGCATAGCTTTCCTTTTCTTTATTCTTCCTTTTCTTTTTCTCATTTCGTCTGCAGCATGCACTCATCCTAAATGTAATTACGTAAATATGTGACGTCATAATTTGCACCTTGTGCACTCGTCAGACGGTCCAAAAATTCCGACTTCACTTTCCTGAGCGTGTTTTTTCTCCGGTGTGTAGATTTGCTTGACATTTGAATTCTTTCCCTCTCCTCCCCGTTCTTTCTTCTTATCGCTCAATCCTCTAACAGAATTAAAAAGCGTTTTTTCCGACATTGTCGCAATCTACTCACTATTGTTAGGCTTCAACTTTCGGACAGCAGGCCCAAAAATTGTTGCTCGCGGTTACATTTTCAGTTACATTGTCAGAAGCAATAATTGTCAACTGTCTGGTTGAGGAAAGGGGAGGAGGGTAAGAAAGATTAGACAGGAAGGAACTGAATCTCTTTCTGACAAGCCAGGCGCATGCGCAGAAGTAACTTATTTGATTGCAGGAAGCTAGTCTCACTACAGACGCTCCCAAATTTATGAATCGTGGTGTACGTCCTTCTCTGATCGTTTAGACGACGACGACAGAGCTGGTGACAATGGCGCTCGTCCTCACTAGGGATTTAGCTCAATACACTTCATAAGAGAAAGACACAGAAGACATTTAACTTGGAAAATTAAGCTACAGCCATGTGGAATAAAAAGAAAACGAATGTTCAGATGATGTTTTTCCCCCCCACAGTTCAAGATGTCAGATTAAAATAGTTCAAACCTGTCCTCCATAATGTGATGTCATCAGGTGGCCACATTACAAACGTATTTATGCCTTCAGCTGCTTACTCCAACCTGAAACTGGAAACTTTTAAAAACTTTTTACTCGTGTTCTTCACAAGATGCTGTCCTCTCAAGCAGGTATAGATGGCGCCTGCAGGCTGTCTACCTTACATTTTATTTCTCTCTGTGCTCCTTGCGGTCAGCCAGGAATGTAAATCAGTCTCCATGTACGTGTTTGTTTATTTAAACTAGCCTATTACACAAACTTTATGTGATGCCTTCAGCCACTTCTTTCTGCTAAGTGCCCACTGTTAATGTAATTGCTTCCTTTATGTAACAGCTTAGATTACCAACTAATTAGCAACTAATAATTTTGTGGGACGGGGCTGTCTCTCTTTATTTTGATGTTGCGTCGATGTTGGCGAGAAGCATGATGGGAATGGTAGTATATGTATTTTAAAGTTTGACCACCTTGGTTTTTGTGTATTCACGATGGAGGCAGGGGAGGAGGGGTCATTGTGTGGTCCTGATGTGGCTATTATTAGACATTTTCTAGCCATGATGAAGTCATTGTCAAGCTGTGATAGAAATCAGTTGTCGAGACGTCGGTGTCGGTGCGTGGTCATGGTGGAGTGACTGTAGCTGTGGTGAGGACACAGTGTGGTAAAGGTCGGGGGTCATGCTCGAGATGAGGTTGTCAGGAGGTCACGATGGGTCATCGTAAGCTCATGACGTGTCAACAGTGTCATCATGGTGTGACTAAGATGGGGGTCAAATAAGGTTATGATGAGTTCAATGTGGCTGCTCCTCCTGTCTTCCTCCTATGCATCCACTTTCCCATTTACAAAAGCAATATCTCCTGTTTCAAATGAATGCATCATCAAAGCTTCTAAGTTTCTCGAAACTCCAATTTTATTTTCGTCGATAATATGTCCTGAAACATTATCCCTGTCATCTCATTTCGCCGGCAGCGCCACGTTGCGGAAACCGGTCGCGGGACAAACGGCAGAAAACTCTGGCTGATCGCCCCCCTCCACCTGATGTACGTGACAGACAAAATATCCACGTGGCTCCCAACATCCTGCCCAGCACCGGCCTCGGCGCCAGTACCAAGAACGGAACCGAAATTCCATCCGGGATCACATTAACCACTGCCGCGACAGATACATTCCATAGCGTACGTCCTCAATAAGAGACGGGAATAAAAACTGATGGTTTGCTGGCATGGCCGACTTAGGATTGACTGTCTAGAGACAGAGAGATATACGTTCTCTTTCTGGGGATTGAGGTGGGGATGGTGGTCTGGCAGCTGTGAAGGGTATCCCTGAGTGTGGGTGGCAGGAAACTACGCAATACCCAACCCGATCACAACCCGACTTTGAGCTGACGTCCAGACCGCGTCCAGAACCCGATCTTCATGGCGAGGTCCAGCTGATGGTCCAACACAGACCAGGAAGATCGAAACAGAAAATGAACACATCCGGAAACGGGAACTGTAATTATTCCTCATTCAGAATTCTTTGACAGATTAAAAAAATACATTTTTGTCTGAGCAGGCAAAAATAAATAGACTATTTCAATCTTATTTTTGGAACCATCTAGTTCGGTTTTTTTTTAGAGCCTATTAAAGAAATCAGTGTAAGTCTGCTAATGGCTGTATTCCTCCAGCAATGCTTTCCTAGTTTGTCTTGGATTGAGTCAAGGAGGACGGTACTCGTTAGTACAAAGACTCGAGAGACTGGCGAGAACTATTTGCGTTGTGGTGTAACAGGTGGCGTTTTCTTTCTTCTCCTCTCCTCTCTTTGTGTGTGTTGTGGGGTGCGGGATGCTTCTTGCTTATACTGCATTCCCAAGACCTCCGCACCTAGAATGTCTCACGAAGGTCTGAGCTCGATACCTATCCTGTCTAACCTAGGTATAGGAATCATTTTTGGACACCAGTCTGCCAACAGGTGCAATAAAGCTTGACTCATCATCATCTTTTTTTGCACCTGTTCGCACCTTACTGAGCACGCGTAAAACATGGTAAAGGGTTGTACTCCTGTATGTCATGTAAATTGTTTAGGTGTTACCATACATGCTCCACCAGCAACTGAAGGGGTTGAAATGTTCTCATCTCTGTTAAGGTGCTTCAACCGCCTACCATCCCGCTGAACAGAGGGGAGTGGAGCTGAGCAGCCTGAACAGAGGGAGGGACTGGCGTGGAGCTGGTTGCCGTTAATGAACTGCCTCTAATGAGCTGGGTGATAGGGATAGTTTAGCTTTTTTGCAGCTGTTCTTCCTCATCGTTGATAACGAGTTTTTGATCCAACAAAAGCACTTGCAGAAGTTTGGCGGAAAAACTAAACAACCGATGATCTGTAGGATAACAAAGACAGGCACGTACCCGTTTCCACTCCACACGAGCACCCACACACACTCACACGGTGAGAGACAATAATTATCATGCAGGGAGTATACAGGGATACCGTTGGCACCAATGTAAGCAAATGGGTGAGACTACCCCATAGTGTGGTCCTCCTCCAAACAGTTACTTTGCACTCGATGGTATTGTCCACAGCAGCGCAAGCAGCACGTGACAACCCGCACGCGCACTCAACGATCACTTTCCAACAGTTTGTCACGTGAGATCTGTCCTTGGTGACGGGTGTTACTATGGTGATTATCACTCGAGCTGGACGGCAGTATCAGGCGTGCTAGTGTTACTCTTTCAATGTCTCTTCTCTGCGGTCGTTGAAGCCAGAAGAGGAAGATGATTGTTTTGCTCGACTGGTTGGCTTTCAATGCAGGAATAGACAGACAGCAGGATGGATGGAGCAGCTGAGGCCATGGAAAGAATCTCAGCCTCGTCTTTAATTTCTCTCTCTCTAGTTTCTTTTCTATTAGTGTCAAGTTCGAGTGAAATTAATAACAGCTTCATAATTTGACAAATAATAAAACACACACACATGCAAATATCGCAGATAATTCGAGCGCTCAGCACCTGTTAAGGTAATTCTTGAAGAAAGGCAAAACACAGTTTTAATATCCTACGACAAAATAATTTATTTCGTTTATTTAAAAAAAGCTAACAGGAGCTTAAATCAATACACAGGTAGGAAATCTACTGTTTTGTAGAACAACAAAAGCCTGTGTTATTCATCTTATCTCACTCCTGATCAGGAGCTAGTTTTTATAATGTCCTCCTCCATCCCACCCACGACTTGTGACAAAACACCGAGTGCATAACATGTTGACGAGGGTTGAGTCTGTCACGAGCATCCTCATTAATTTCAGCAAAGGTTAAGCAAATGTTAATATTGTCCTCATACCCAAATACATCATCGTGTGTCACTATCTCTATCTCCTGATACTTTATTCATTCTTTCAAAATTGCCTTCTCTCTTGTTTCACGTCAATCTCGCATAGATTATTTGTTTTTCCACACTCTGTTTGTACAGTTGAATGAAAATACATAGTGTGGAAGGAAGACTATTGTAGACATTCCTTGAATGATAAAATATGTCCATGTTTGTTTTGAAAATAATTTTTAGAGAAAGTTATTAGAGCGGTTGTAGCTTTTTTGATTTTTTTGGAAAGTAATTAGAAGTTTTAACGAGGGATCGATGTACCAGCTTTTTCACTGAAAGCTTTTTTGAATCGCCTTATTGAAATCATTTCCCAGCCTTTCTACTTTAATGGTTTCCCATTTTAAGTGTATTTTTATAGATATTTAATGTCTGGACAGTAAATCATTCATCGGCATTCACACACACACGCATCGTGACATGTTATAGCCTGATAATAAATCACGTATGTTGGCGAGAGAAGTTTATTTCAACCAGAAACAATTTTGTAGACAGGTGAAGATTATTAACACTTGTATAACTATCCACCATGTGGATCCAAATGCACCTCCGTGTATCCATGTACAAACGACAATCTTAAACACACGCCCAAGCGCGCACACATTCGCTATGCACGTACTCCAACATACACGCACGAACGAACGCACACACATGCACACACATGCATACGATCAGGCTCGGACGTAAGCGAAAATACACATCAATATAGGCACAAAAGTTATTAAACAAATAGGCAATACTGTACACTTCATACTGTGTACTGCATTCAGTCATTCACTCATTCATCTGTTTATTCATTCAGACCTGTATTCACGGTAAACACACGCTTGTGATGTGCAATGTGTTGGCTGTACAGGCTATTATGTATTGCAAAATTCACAAGCGAGGAACTTTAAGAAACTGTTCATGTGTTACCTTCAGTGAACACCTGCAAAATGATTTAAAATGATATCCAGCATTGACCATATCTTTGTTAGGTGTTAAGCTATAAACTTTATCGAAAGAACTTTTTCCACTTAGCTGTAGACTGTTTCTTGTTTTTATACTCCGTTTATTGCTGAGATAACATGTTTGGCACTCAGCCATTCCAGCCTACCCTGAAATTCTTAACTGTTAAGGCATTTAATACTTTTTTGCTACATCACACCGTCTAAAAAAGCTTTTATTTATTCCTTCTTACCTCCATTTCGAGGCCTCCCTCCTTTCTTTTGTCTGTGTTTAGAAAAGATACATGGCGCAAAGGCGTGTGACAACATATAGAGTGGTGTGTACCGGTGATAATAAGTTACACGGAGGATTACATGGAGAAGTAGACAGTTAAACGTGCGTTGCACCAGCTGTGACAGGTGACAAGGACATTAATGACTGTTGTCCAGGTGCCTGGCACACAGATGACAAAGAAATCAGTGACTACTGAATCAGCGCATGGGACAAAATGACAGAAGAAATGAATGACTATTGTACAAAGTAACGGTTAGGCTATTATTGCAAGTTCTTACCTTGTAAATCAGGGTTAGCCCTTTGAAAATGTTTGACAGACTGACCCTAAGCATTAGGGATATGAAACACTTCTAATTGGGCATCGAATTCGTAGATTAAGCCATGTTTGTTATTTGTGCCCCTGATTAATTTGTAAATGTTTGCAATGGACTTCTAGTTCCCATTTCCCTCCTTCAGAGCCACGGTTAGGACCCTTCTTTTCTTTTATTACCTTAGAGAGAAATCGTTTTTCCAAGCTTAGTGCCGCTCGTCACGTGTCGCGGAGAACATTTTGTCAAAACCTTTATGGGGTCACTTGATTGTAAGTGGGGGTCGACAGCTTGAACGACTTGAAATCAGCAGGACTCCACAGCAAGCCTTCCTAAGTGCCTTGTCACGTGACGCTATGACGCGCGAGCTCTACTCATGTCATCAAACGTCATTGGCTGACCAGCAACAACTAATGCATGACGGGATGCGTTCGTCACGTGGATGACGAAGCGTAACTGCGGGGAATCCGGCACATGGTCAAAACACTGCGTTCTGAAATAGGAGTGAGTCGAAATCACTTTTTATTTTCTGATCTGAAAAATATTTTCCAGTGTCCTTTGACACATAAGACATTTGTGTATACTCTCCTTTGTTTGTGTCTGTTGTTTTCTTACCCTTAGGTGTTTACAGTAGATAATTTGTAAACATCAAAACAAATGTCAAACAAAATGCAAAATTTATTAGTAAAAAAAAATATTTAATTAGTTAAAAAATTATGTATTATGTTAGCTCAGAGCACAGCTCGGAGCATTCTCAAAGACGTGTAACCGACCAAAAAAACTCGTGACAGACTTACTGATTCTGAAATATCAGCAAAACTAACGTACATAAAACGTAATATAGACGTATGAAAGAGCTGAAATACGAAACAGTGACCTTTTGAGGTCACTGGGTCACCCCTCAGGCATGTGGAGATCACGCGAACTTTTGATGCCGAAGCAGTTGGACTGATTCTCAATTCCCGGCCATCCTTCGACATGCAGACAAAATCTTAAATTATTTACAAGCCTCTGGGAGACAGGTAGGTCCTTTCTTTCTCCCTCCGCCAAGGATCGCAAGACAAGCTTGGGTCCTCATTAACATACACACAAGCAGGACTGTATGTGATGTTCAGAATACCACACAACACCTCGATCACTTTAAAGTAATCATGTCGGTCGGTTGGTCGGTTGGTTGGTGTTTTACCCCTCGGAGGTGACGAAGGCTACATAATGGTGATTAGAGTCAACTAACAACCCACCCACCCCATCTCACACTCCATAACGTCGGTAGACCTCACAACACGCATCCCCAGCCACACTCTCCACTCCTCTTGTTCTGTGATGTCTCTTGACGACAGTCATCAGAGGACCATTGCTTCCTTCATTATGTGTGTTATGAGACGGAAGAGGTTGGCCCAAGCGCTTTCTACTTCCGGCGTCCATAAGTCTCCCATGGCAGGTCGGACTGCTTTGATGAACTGCGGGCCTATCAGCTGCAACAACAAGAGAGTGGTTCAACTTTATGGCTAGGCTAATTGTGAGAGTGGTTCAACTTTATGGCTAGGCTAATTATGAGAGTGGTTCAACTTTATGGCTGGGCTAATTGTAACAGTTTCCAGTATCATACATCTCATATTTTTCTCGCACCAAACCAGTCATCGAGTTACTTGCATCAAACGTCTCAAAGGTTTGCTCACATCAAGATATTCCACTCTGATGTTGAGGAGGAGGTGTTTCACGCCAAGCTCGTGCAGTATGCTCTCCATCTTGGCAGGTTCGTGTATCCGCGCGAGACACTTCTCCACCGTGCCCATCACCCGCAGCACATGCGACTTGAGGTCAGTGCTCGTCCAGAGATCCTCGAGTTTCTTGCCCTTAAAGGGGATGAATATGTCCTGCACATCCGGATGGGTCTCGAATAAGCTGCAACACGTAAAGGTTAAAGGTCAACAGCACAGACATCAGGATGGGCTTGCATGTAAAGCCAATGGGAATATATGTTAATCAGTCTCATCATGACGTCACTGTTTTAATGTCTTGTTTTCTGGCGTGCAGCGCAGTGAGAGATAGAAAGTAGGTGGACAGATATCAGAGTACACAGCTGAAAGTTAATGATTACATAGTTTGTACGTTGCACTCGGTAACCTGAACCTACATCACTTCTCTAAGGGTAACTCTAATATACTCTATCCCCTAATGGAGTCTGTATAGAAATGTTGGAGTAAAGGAGAACTTGTTTTATTGTGTCTATTTATTTAATTTAAATTCAAAGTATATGCAAAGAAGGCACATTTGTGGAATTTTGTGACTTTTACTTCAAAAGAATCTTTCTGACTCTCAGAGCAACAATCTGATCGGCCAACGACACCAACGCTGTCCAGATGCAGGTTGCTTCACTCTCACCACAAAAGCACACTAAGCTACAGAAAGCAAAGTACAGGAATCTTGACATTTGCCAGAAGAACAACAAAAAGTCTATACCAATGTGCAAGAGAAAAAAAACTGCTGACACTTTAGAGAAAAAAAAGGGACGGAAGACAAATTTCTGTTGCCAAGATAACGCACCATCCTTCACGTAGCTTTCCCTCGCTCTCTGCCTTCGTCCGGTTACACAGTCAGGGAGGTGGAATTCAGGGAAACATCAACTTGAAGAATGCACAAAAAGGAGTTCAAAAAAGCTTTTTTGTGTTAACCCCTTCCCTGCTGCCTCAATGGCTGCTCCACATATTGGCATTGACCAAAGCCGTCTGTTGTCGATGACAGCGGCGAGAAAGGAACCGAGGATTTCTTTTTCCCCGACATCCTCCCCTGCCCGGCCTGCAGGTGCAAACATTTTCAGTTTCTTAAACTCCCATAGAGATGCCCGTGATTTAATATCGAAAAATACTCTGCGCCAGTATCTGCCACGATCACATTATTTGACTAACTGTAAACATAGATACTTCCGAAAAACAAATTCGAATTAATTAACCAAACCTGGGTTGAACTGTTCTTGTCATCGGAGACAAAAATAGAACGGGATATACACCGAAGGTTGATATTTTTCCGATAACAACAACCACGGAGAAGATGATAATGACGGTGATAATGATGAGGATGATGACAGAGTTGGCGGAAAACTAACATGCCAGTGACCTCCAGGAAGACCGTTTTTTTAAAATAATTTAATTAATATGTTTGCTGGTTAATAGCTATTCTTGATGGTATCTTAAAAAAAAATTGGAATCTAGGTCGTGAATTCTCAGATGACTTGCAGCCAAAGTCCCCGAAGCTTTGCTTCGACCCGCAGTGACGCACGGTAGAAAAAGCAAATTGGATTCTGCAGCTTATTGATCTCGGGACTAGACAGTTTCAAATCGAAGAGGCAATGCTGAAATAAAAATTAAAGAAACTCTCCGTGTACTTTTTAGTAAATGACAATTTTTTAAAAATCTCCACTGTATCGATTGAAGTGGTTGAATGTTTGATGTTCTCTCCTGGCAGCTGACGGAGGGAGACTATTGTGGCTGAGCTCATCGCCGGATGGTTCAACTTCTGTCTTCAGGAGGGAAACCGAGCTCCGACATGATCGTTGCTGTGGTTCCATGAAGATGTACAGCAGCCGCTTAACGCCACGTGGCGAGTCGTTTTCAGATCCGTCACAGACGTTTGTCTTGAGCTGTCTGGTGTCAAATGATGAATGTAATGTCTCTATGGGACTAAACTGATGTCATGTCTCAAAGGGACTAAACTGATGTCATTCATCATAAGGACCAGAATGATGTCATGTCTCAAAGGGACCAGGCTTATGTCATTCATCGTAAGGACCAGACTGGACAGTGAAGCTGAAAAAGCCATGATCGTCATGCCGTACATCACAAAGTGCATTAAAAATAAAAAAAATACAGAACTTCAAGTCACCATATCACACACCTAGAAATACTAGATCCATTTTTGTTGATACATAACCTTGTGAAGCGGTTTTTAATTAGCCACTTAAGTTAGATGAAATGTGTTATTGTCGTTATTAAATATTTATTAGTCATTATATTCTTCATAAATACTCGTGCATTTGTCTTACTACCAGGAAAGAAGAACACTTGAAATGAATTTTCCTTGTATCTCTCATCAAAGTTTTTACTCTTCAAGTAACCTTTAAGTTTGATCAAGATCAGTAAGGTCCACCACTTCACAGTAACAAACACAGTTTTCATGTCAAATTGTCCTTGGCAAAGCAACTTCTTATCCGACATGTGTAACTGTCTTGTGCAAACGATTTGACCATGATGTCACAATACAACGAACAGTCACATCTGATAATGCGGTCTGTTAAATAGGTGTCGACATTATTCTCAGCTGTCAAAGAAAATGAAGTTGAGACCACTTACAATAACAAAGTTTAGATGTTAGCAATACTGTTAGCAACTTGATATCCTTTCCCACTTGATATCCTTTCCCATATGAGATGTTAGAGTGGGACAGATTTCAATTGGAATATGGAGGCACTCGCATCTAGTGTAGGTCTACAGACCACTGTTGCTTTATATTTTATATTTTACTTTTTTTTATTAAGTTCGTCATAAAGGTTTTCATTCTGAGCTTGTTCTTTTTATGTTATTAATGTATTTCTTTCTCTCTCTCACGCCCACTCTTTAGCTGACTCATTCACTGACTCCCTGGCACGTCTTGCAGATTTTCTCCCCAGGACCAGATCATCAACCCCAGGCACGCTAACTTCAACCATATCATCTCTCAGAAAAGAACTCCTTCGTTATCTGCCAGAGATTTTCGCCGTGTCTTGGCTCTCCCTCCCTCTCTCTCTTTATCTCTTGTTGTATAGAAACTCACGCTGCTTCCCTCAATCTATCCTTCCTGCTCACAACTACTGCTCCTGCTTCTCTTTCTTTGTTTTCTTCCCTCCCTTGCGTGTTCACACTTCTGTTACCCAACATACCTTGCTCCATTACTTGAGGGATGCTATTATTATTTTTATAACCTTTATGTCTTTTCCAGAAGTCGTTTATGTTCTCAGCATTAGCAGCCTATAAGAAACCATAAAGAACAAGTGGATGAATCAAGACACGCAAAGCCATCATTTTACCTGCCAAACCCAATTGTAACCGATGCAACAAAAGTTAAATATCCTTGCTACCCGGCAGTTCATCAACGGCACGCAGCTCAAGGTCCAATTTACCTCTGCTTTCTTAAGATAAGGGGTGTGGAGAACGGGGAGGTACAGAGTCAAATGGAAGGGGGAGAGAAAGAAAAAAAATTCGAGGTGCTGGATGGAATTTCTTCTACGTTTTTGCTGTTTATAGACACTTGCAGAATGGAGGTGATCAAAGTACGTACAAAGAGTGGCTCATGCTATCAACACACACACACAATACACACTACACACACACACAACACACACACTTTCTCTCTTACCTGAAAAACGTGACTACGCCGATCTTTTCTACGTCATGGACAATGATTTCCCAAGACTCGATCAAGATGCGCTTCTCCTCCTCCGTGAGCTTGGGTCGATTTTCCGGACGAAAGCTAGGCGTTGGACGGGAAGAGGACCTGAAGAAGAGTCTGGAAGGCGGAGGAAAAGCCTTTACCGTCGACTCACCACGCTTCTTTTCGTGAAACAACGCACAACAGAGACTTTTGCGCTGGCCCATGATGCTGTCCTCTGTCGCCGTTCCACGACAGCTCCGCCGAAAGTCACGCATGCGTCAGGGACACTTCCGGCGGCACTAAGACGATCTCACCTTCCAGTTTGTCGTCGTTGCCATGTTGGGGCAGTGTGTGTGTCAACGAGACCTGATCGACACCGAAAACCGTTTTTACCACTAAAGACGATAGATCACGTGTTAGGTGTTCTCTTCAAGATCGTCTGCTGCATCTTTGGCTATTTTTTTATGTTCCTATAAATTTTGTTTTCACTTTTTTTTGCTTTTTGTTGGCAAGAAACTCTTTGTCTTTCAGCGAGACCTGTAGCGAGGATCAGCTGCTCTCTGTTAAGGTGTATGAACAAGTCTCAGGCGAGTATGAACAAGTCTCATGCAAATAGCGAGTTCTCCCTGTACGACACGTGACCTCACCTGCTCATCTGACCTCCATCAAGCTCATTTCTCATGGACAGCTAAGCTTCTCTATCAGAACTAGCAGACACTTTGCCACGACTCCACAAACGTTGCAGATACAAAATCCAGGAGGAAGACACGATCAAACATTCTGTAGACATGTTCACTCAACTCCAATGAATGTCTATCACGACAGGGGCTGCAACTCATACCTCACCGTGGATGTAGCATCATGATGATCTTTATTGAGCCTCGATTTACTGCAGCCGCTGAGCGCCATATGTGGTGAGTTATTTTTGGATTGGTCACAGACTTTTGTCTTGGGATGTCTGCCTCCAAGTGACTGACGTCATTTCTCAGAGAGACTAGACTGACGTCATTCACCATAAGCACCAGATTGACGTCTTTTTTTATAGGGTCTGGACTGACGTCATTCATCATAAGGACGAGACTGACGTCATTTCTCAATGTGGTCCGCTCTGACGACGCTGAGTCTCGTAGAATAGCGTTGTATGAGGTTTGTCATGACAAGTGTCTAGCGCAGTCCTAATCCTCTGAGGTTTTGTTATTACTTTTGACTTATATATGTATTATTTTCTGTCGGTTTTCACCTTGTCACGGCAAACGGCAAAACATTGCCGACGCTTTGTCATTCTTTCTCTTTCTCATTCTTTTTCTACTTTCCTCTCTCTCGTTTCCCCCTCCCGTCTATCGTCATTTGGCTGCCTCTAAATATTCAACGTTTACAAATCTTTGTGGGTGCGTTGTTGGGTGTGTATAGTGAGTGTATGGGGTGTGTATAATAGTGTGTGGATGTGTAATTTTGCATCTAAATTTGTACTCACATGGAATAATGGCAGCAGATATATTTGTAAGTAAACGGGTTCCTGTGAATCCAACCTTATCACGGAAGCCAATCGGCTAAGGCTTCGAAAGAAAGTGCATTCTTCCACGCTACCAGACATTCAGAAAAAAACTTGAATGATTCTAACAAAACACACTTACACAGAAAAAAGATTTCAGGAGGAATGTACAGGTGAGGTGCACATATCACCTGCCTGCACACCCACAACCTTCATCACGTGTTTTCCGCGGCTACGTTTATCTGATCACCTGGGGTTTTTGTTTTCAAACCACTTGTGCTATCTTGATTACAGTTGACGAGTGTTTTTCTTATCTTTATAACCGTAATTAGTGTTTATCAAGTCATGGCATTACTGGGACTAGCTCTTCACAGACCTACAGTATTATTTATAATTCCTGATATTACTTAAAGTAACGTTTCTTACATCTAGATTGCAATAAATATTCCTTCGAAAATATTGGCAATTGTAACATTTCTCCAAACCTCATTAAGGTAACTAGCGTATTTCAGATCTTTATTGCTGGAACTAGCAATTCTGGTCTTGAGTGTTCCCCTAATGGCATCAAAGACTATCTACGACCAGGGAGGGAGAGGATGCACCCCGCTGAGCAGTGATGCCAGACAAATTATGACCCCACCCCTACACCCCGTCTCCGGTATTCTGTGGTTTCGTCGATGACTTCCTGTTGTTGCTGGAATGCAAGATAAAGTGGCGGTAGTCTGCTCTGGCCTGGGTCTTGGCACTTGTTCAAGTTGACTTTCCTGAGTCTCTTCTCCGTACGGACAGGATGGGTCTGCGTGCATCTTTATTAGCTGCAATTTTATGTGGATTATCCCCTTTTTCCCTCTTCTCCATTTGATCCTCATGCATGCTATCCTTTCTCGCTCTGTCTGTCTGTCTTTCTGTCTCTTTGTCCGTCCGTCAGTCCGTCAGTCCGTCCAACAACTGCGTCCTGACTCCAGCTGCAATAAGCTTCGATGGAAGATGGCAAAAGGAAGAGGATGCAACAGGCATTAAAGAACAATTGAGGACATGAGGACTTGAGAACAAAAGAGACACCAACATTTAAGATCCGTTAACGATGGTAAGTCGTTGTCCAGGAGCAAAGTGGAGAACTCAAGGATGTGTATTGCTTCTAAAGTTCTAAACCTGTGTTTAGACCTCACAGGTATTGTTGTAACGGTGGAGTCGTAGTTGTAAAGCGGTGGTAAAGGTGTCTTGCAGTCCAGAAGCATGAAATAGTGCCCGCGGGATTTCGATATGGATTTACAACTTTGAAACATTTTTTTTTCCTTGAGGTCCTCATTTTGTCCTGATGGAAACGATTTACTCTCACTTCAGAACTCAACCCCTGACGGTTGGGTGAAGAGACACCAGTCCAATCTACACAGTTGTCCCAGCAAGTCAACAACAACCACAGCAATCTAGGAGAAGACAGTTTTATATCTATACATCTAAAAACCACTTTTCAGACAGGAATTGTGAGGAAAAAAATATCCCCTACCCTCTCCCCAGCAAAAAAAAAAAAAAAAGAAAAACAAAATCCAGCATCAATGAGGCGCAACATGCTAGATGATGGTGTGATTATGTTCTCGTGTGTCGGAGGCAACCTGCACCAGACCCTGCACTGAGCAGACGGCGCGAGACTAAATATGGTTCTGAGAAACATCTGTAAATTTATCTCTCCCATGAAGTGGAATGCGGAGTGAGGCTAAATGTCACAGACCTGATTAGCACGCCAGCAGCTCGCTGCTGATGACTGGTGCAGCCACGAGATGCTGAGCAGACCGCGTTGGCAAATTAACGAGGCGGAGAAACGATTTAATTTACTGCTGAGGGTAAAATTAGAGATTGGATGTCTCTTTTCGTTTTCCGCTCTCTCTCTCTCTGTACCTCATCTTTACTATATAATGGTTATAAAATATTTGTGTGATAGTGATATTGTGTTTCTTGTCTTTTTAAAACTCTTTCGGCAACTGTTAATTTTTCCGCGAAACCCACATGTGGACAGAAGGTGGGGATGGGGAGACGAGTACGGTGCTTTTGAGGTTAGAACTTTTTTGAAAATAGCCCTGTGTCATCTCTAACAACCCGGTGTCATCTCTATATCATCTCGAACAGCCCTGTGTCATCTCTAACAGCCCTGTGTCACCTCTAACAGACCTATATCATCTCTAACAGCCTTGTGTCATCTCTATTGACTCTGTGTCATCTCTATATCATCTCGATCAACCCTGTGTCATCTCTATATCATCTCGAACCGCCCTGTGTCATCTCTAACAGCCCTGTGTCATCTCTAACAGCCCTGTGTCATCTCTAACAACTGCGTCATTTCTAACAATCCTGTGTCATCTCTATATCATCTCTAACAGCTGTGTCCTCTCTTAAGCTCCATTCAGCTGCATGATCTCACGAAACCTTTGTACGAACCCACTCGTTGGCATTAATCCATGCTTTGAAGTTTAAAATCTGTTTCACTAAAAAAAGAGAGCTCTCTTCATTAAAAATTAGCCAAAAAAAAAAAAAAATAAAATAAATAAAGAAAAAGGAAATCTGATGTTGAACAATACTTGACAGAGTTACAGCAGCGAGAAAAGGCGAACGACGCTTAAAAGTTCAAACCACGGATTCATCTTTTATTATTTTTTTTTTCTGTACTTTATGAAGAAAGGATTTTTAAGCCCGCTTTTCTTTCTCTGATTACATGTCAAAGTTCGGATCAGTCAGGGCAGGCATCGATCCTTCATGGCAGAATCTACAACTAAAGGCTCAAACCACGAACTTCTATCTCCTATATACATCCGTGCTCAGACTTCTTCACTCCAACCTTCTGTAGGTGACTCACGGCAATGCAAAATTAAGATTACGTAGGTGATAAACCAGTAAACTATAATTAAATTTATTACATAGAGAAAAATATAATGATTGAAGCTTATAAAATAATGAAATGTGTTGTCAATCAGAGTTGCTGAGTTTTAGAGTCAGAAAGCGGAGAGGCAGAAGGTAGACAAGTTAAAAAGTAATGGCTGTCAGGATAATGAAAACACGTAAAGGTGTTAAATACTTACAAACTCTTACTTCACTAGAGTTTATTTAAGAGAAACGTTTCAGCGAATTGGATTAAGATCAAATGGGATGTTGCTTTTTTTTGTTATATCTCAAATATGTTACATTTCTATAGAAACTTGTAGATTTTTGTTTATGAGACCAAGAAAATCAATTCATATCACTACTCAATTCGTATCACACTTGTGATATATATATATCTCCCCCCATCTGTCATATACTCATGCTTTTTCTATAGTTTGTTTTCTAAGAAAATATTTTTTTTACGTTTTAGAGAATAAATTGTATCCAGAAAATATAGATGGTCAGTTTCCCGAAAGGCATTCTGAAAGCAAAAACTCTCATTATATTTAGAGCTCGGACTGTCGCCATGTTGGCACTGATTGGTCTGAAAAGCTTGATGTTATCGGCAAAGTTAACGGGACCCAGAATGTGTGAAAGGGAGTAAAAGAAATAAAAAAAATTACCGGAGAAATATAGACACACGTATGATGAAGTTCGGGTTAATTTTTTTATTATTTAACCTTCATGTGAAATAATTGGTCTAGCCTGGTAAAAATGTTCGTCCGTAGTTGTCCGTGTTGTGACGATTTAAATCTCAGACGGTGAAAGCCAACAGTAGGGAGTAAACAGCTCGAACTTACACTAGATTTGTTGTTGTCTATTTTGTGTATATCTTTAATCAAAAACAATCTTTACCGAAGTCATGAGACAAGACAAACGTGAAAATAGAGAAGTGAATGAAGAAAAAGAAAAAGGGAAGAGTAAAAGGTGTTCAGCAAGCGGCCTACAGGTCGCTATTCACGTCAACTGATAACAAGGTGAAAAACTTCTGGAGGAAACCCGGATGGAGAAGGTGCCGAGAACATAGAGAAGTTTTTTTTAAAAAAAAAAAAAAACTGGGCTGTAGCGTGTTTGGCTCACCATAACTGTCTCATGAGATGAAGGAAGAATGTCCGTTAATGGCAGACATGTCTTTTAACCCCACACTTCCCATCCTCACTCATCTATTTTTAGACACAGGCATGGCCGCACTTTGCCAACGTTTCTCAACGCTTGAGTAAAAGGTCGGTTTATTTTTCCTTCGATCTCTAATTACCTTCCCTACTTTCTTTATCTCTTCTGCTTCTTGGCTTCTGTCAGCGTGAAAGGGAATTCCAGGGATGGGCAATGAGTTTGGTTTAGGCCAAGATAACTGATGAGGGTTTTGATGGGAAGAGAGTACCATAGTAACCCTACAGGCAGTGAACATCAGGGGCTTATCGTATCTGGAGCCCAGGATGGGAAAGAATTAGACGAATATTTCCTTCCGCCACTATTGTCTTTCCTGGTAAATCAGCCACAAGTACGCATGCACACGCACAGCCACCCATTATTTCTGGAAAAAATGTTAAGAACTGGGTTTGTGCGTCTGAATAATACCATACTGAGCATTTCACAAGTTAGTCAGCCATCAAACAGTTCAGCTGTTGGCAAACGTTATTCCTTTTCTCAAAGCGCACGCGCGCGAGCACACACACACACACACACAAACACACCTGTATGCAAAAACACTTGTTCATTAGAGATGATAAAAAGTTTCATGAACAAGTACGTTATTCAAACAGGTTCAACAAATTTGGAGATAATGAACGTGTTAATGCGCATGCTCAGACCCAGATGGTCAATAGGTCCCGGACATCAAGGCATGCGACACGTGCGGCCTGTAGTGCGGTGACAGACGACAGTTATCGCCAGGCAACCGGTGAGTGTAGACGTTACAAAAGTATCAACACACTGTGGAAAAACAACGGTTGACCAAACACATCAGGCTGATTTTGCCTTGATAATTGCGCACGGCCCGCGAATGATGTTGTAAATAATCTATTGGCAGAAAAAAGTTTCCCCACATCTGGCGTCCAGCATGAAATGTTCACAGCAGCAACATAACATGTACAGCAACACCAGAAGGGTTATGACCTTTTAACACGTGTTACATAACAATACAACGAACAGTCACATTTAATAATGTGGTCCATCACATAGATACCGACTTCATTGTCAGCTAAACCAATGTACTGTTAGCTACCTGGTGTCATGTCAAACTTGTAATACACGTACTGTTCTTGATTATATTATTTTCTTCTTTCTCCCCCGCCTTTTCTCTCCCTCTCTCTCTTTAGCTGACTCGCTCACTGACTCCCTGGCACGTCTTGCAGATTTTCTCCCCAGGACCAGATCATCAACCCCAGGCACGCTAACTTCAACCATATCATCTCTTAGAAAAGAACTCCTTCGTTATCTGCCAGAGATTTTCGCCGTGTCTTGGCACACACACACTCTCTCTCTCTCTCGTTTTTTCTCGCTCGTTGGATGGAAACTCACGCTCCTTCCCTCAATCTATCCTCCTGCTCCGAACTACTGCTCCTGCCTCGCTTTGTTTGTTGTTTTATCTTTAACGTGCTTGTGAGGGTAGTCACCCTTTTGTGTTCTCGCTTCTGTTCCCCACCTTGCTTCAAAGATGCTATATTTTTTCGTCTTTTTTAACCATTGTGGCTTTTAGGGACGTTAATATTTCAAAATAAAAACCTATAAAAACTTTCTAGGAACAAGTAGATTACTTGGGGTTGGGTGGCACACAACACCATCTCGGGACTAATTTTAACCGATGCAAAAAGTATTTGTCACCCGGCTGTTCATTAACAACACACCTCCACGCCCGCCCTGGTCTTTCTCAAGGGAGTGAGAGAGAGAGAGGAAGAGAGAAAAGCTGAGAAAAAAAAATCGAAAGGGAAAAGAAATAGTAGACGTGTGGATGGCTGTTTGGAATTTCTTTACCTAATCCACTCTTTGACTGTTTAAAAACACACCCAGAACGAGGTCGACTAAAATGCCTACATACAGAGTGGGGTTTGTTAGCAACACACACACACAAACACTAAAACACACACTTACCCTACAAACATGACGACTCCGACCTTCGCAATGTCTTGCTGGATGATTTTCCAGGACTCGACCACGATTCGCTTCTGCTCCTCCGTGAAGTCAGGTCGGTTCTCCGGGCAGAAGCGTGGCGCCGGACAGGAGGAGGACGTGTAGTCGGCACTGGAGGTCGGCAGGTAAACCTTCCTCGTCGACTCGTGACATTTCTTTTCGTGAAATGGGCAAAAGAGTCTCTTGCCCTGGCAGCAGCCCATGCTGCTGTCCCCTGTCGCCGTCCAACGATATCTCCGAGAGACGCGCATGCGCCAGGAACACTTCCGGCGACGGCTCTAGGATGATCTCCTCTTGCAAGTTGTTGTCGTTGCCATGTTGGGGTGGTGTGTCTGGCAACGAGACCTGATCGACAGTAAAAACCGTTTTCACCACTACAGACAATAGATCACGTGAGAGGTGTTTTCTTCAACATCGACTGCTGCATCTTGTTTTTGTTCGACGTTTCTTTACTTTTTTTTTTTTACTGTTTTACTTTGTCTCTTTGCCTAAGTCAGAGAGATCTCAAGCGATTATAAACTGCTCTCTATCGAAGAGGATGAACTAGTATCAGGCGAGCAGCGAGCTCTTCCTGCACGGTGCGTGACCTCAGATAACCCTTTGACCTCTGCCAAGTTCGCTCTCACATTGACAGCTAAGCATCGCGCGCTTGAGTTACCAGGATCTTTATCTCAGCCAGCGGAAACTTTGCCAGGATTCACCAAACAGCCCAGTTTTTTTTTTTTTTTTTTTTACAAAAATCTAGGAAAAGTAAGATAAGGCGAAGGTATGTGTAGACATGCTCAACATGCTCACTCACTTCCACTAGAAGTCTGTCAGTCTGCAGTTCCTACCTCAAGTCATGAAGATGGACAGAATCCGAGGTTTCCAGCCACCACGACACAGTCCAAGAAGAACTTCTGGTTATGTCTTCATTTCCTAGCATCGATAACTCTCTGTAATGTCAGGGTTGAAAATCGTCGAAAGTGAAACAAACCGATTTTTTTTTTTTTTTTAATGACCTGCTCAAAGAAAAGGTCACCTTCCTGGAAAGCCGCAGACGACAGTTGTAGACCGCCGCATTGCGTGATATCCGGCCACTGCGCTGGACCCACGCGCCACCAAAGCCACGCGCTGACCACGTGCGAGCGCGTGCGCGAGTGTGCGAGAGAGAGAGAGGTAGACTGCGTCAAGCGGTGGCCTTGCACAACACCTCCAGAAAGGAGAGTTGCTTGCCTCCCCTCCCCCCCGTTCGCCCCTCCGAGTCACCTCCCTTGACTGTGGCGGTGTAACGTGGCGCGAACGCTGAACCGCGCGTGCCTGGGCGCTGGAGCAAAAAAGTTCGGCGCTGTGAGCGGCTTCCGCACGAGACATTATCCCTGCGCTCGCTAATTACCTGCCAGCGACTAATTGCGCATTCTTCCTTCCTTTAATCCCACTCATCTCTGTCTTTCGCTTAGAGTTTCACGCATTGCACTGTTGTAGCATCCGTGTCGACGATGAACCACTTTTCAGCTTTCTGTCCGTCACCACGCTTTTTTTTCTCTCCCTTTTTTTTAATTTTAAAGAAAGAGTTATTTCCCTTTTGAAGCATGCGTTCGATGGCAGCCGTGCGGCATATGTGTGCGAGGGCTGGTCTGCTGTAGTCTCGCAGCTACGGACCCTCTACGTGCTACGTGCCGCCAGGACCGCAGCTTACGTCGTGAGTGGGTCTAGCACGACGTAGTATGGGATAGTGTGTGGGTTGAGGCTGTGGTTGAGGATGAAGTTGTCTGCTGTTTACGTCGTCTCATTTGTTGTAGCGAACGTTGTCAAGCCGTCTGGTTGGGCCGTTAGTCGACGTTAAAGTTCTCGCGACTGCAGATGCTGCATGGGGCCTGGGGAAGCATCGGGAGATAAATTTTTCATTCTTACTCTTCTTCCGCCCCTGTGGTGATCCCATTCTTTTTCTGACTTTTTTTTTTTTTAACCAGCCGGCAGCAGCTTGGTGCAGTCAAGTGTCACAGCAGGTCTAGAGGCACCATGTCCGTGGAGTACTATTATAGTGCATTTTTTTCAAATTATTGGGTAAATCTCAGTGCAAAAAGGGTGATTATCCTCTTCCATTCTCGAGATACACAAACATCACCATGCAGAACACAAACATGGCAACATTGACGCTGTGGAGGCCCAAACAATGGGACAGCTTGCTGATTAAATATGTTAATTAAGTGTTTCTGAGTACAAACGTGACGTCAAGAGCCACCTTTATCATGTGTGTTCTTTTCCCGGGCTTTGGCTGTCGCGTATCGTGTTTGTGTGTTCATCCTTCATTCAGCATCTGAATCGCATTCTTCAATTTTCTCTTTCTCGACTTGTGTGTGTGTGTGCGCGCGTGCGCGGGAATGAGAAAGTTTGTGTGCGCATGCGTATGACAGCGCGTGTAAGCTATGTTAGTGTGTAAGGGTGGATAAGGGTATGTATTGATGTTTATATGTATGTCTGTGTCTGTGTATTGTCATGATAAACAATTTTTTTTTTCAGAAGTAAGGGATCAGACCAGCAAACAACGCCTGCAAAATATTGATCCCACCCCTAATCACAACGCCAACAAAATACTTCCAAATCCTTTTTTTATTAATTGATTTATCAACAAGACTGCATGATAAGTTTGCATAAAATGGAGTCGCCACGACAGCATCTGTAGATACTGATCAAAACAATAACACAAAAACGAAGCCAAATGTTGTCACGTGTTTTTTCCAGTCCCTCCAACTCATAATCAACAACAGCCGTCTCCCCCAGTAACGAGGGGGAGGGGAAGGGTAGCACAGCTGTCACACCTGCTCAGAAATTGATCCTTCACCTTGTTCTCCATGTCTATCTCATTATTACCACGATCTTTCCTTTTGTTATCGCTTTGTCGTTCACCTCGTCTCTTAGTACATCTAGTCAACAGCCTGAGTATTTCTTCTGACATTTCATGTCTTCTTGCAATGAAACCTAGTGAATGTCAGAGGTAGGTCTTCCATCTGATTTGTTGCCGATAACTCTCAAGTCCTGGGCAACAAATCGGCGATGGACCTAAATGTCGGATGGCGGAGGAGGTCAAGGCGATATTGACTGGGGTGGAGTCGACCTTGTGAGGCGTGACGAGTAAGCAACGTGGCTGCTTGTTTACATGTGTTTGTCTTATGTATTATTGTTTACAGGTGTGCAGTCTTAATTCTTATGGTTGCACCTTGTGGTCGTTTTACATTTTTACAAAAACCGCGTTGTCATCCTCCAGAAACTGAGGGCGGAATTAGCCGTTGCTAGGGTGTTGAAGGGGTCACTAGGACACTTGAAAAGGTTGTTGATGATTCGGTAGATAACAAACTGTTGCCGTGAGTACAGTAAATTATTGAGATTATACCTGAACAGTCGGGATTGAGTATTTGGCTTCGCAGTGCAGATGCTAAAGATTTGGGATGTGGTGATGTGATGACGTACACATCCCGGTGGAAGCAGTTGCTAGTGGAGTGTGGGTAGGGCTCACCACCACGACCACCACGAAGTACACTGCCACCACAACCATAACCACAACCTACACCACCTCTTCGTCTCTCATCTCTACCTTAGTTTTTAACAGTAGAATCGAAATCTCGAACATAGTCGCCTGCTCCAACGTAATATAAATGTTTTTCTCATCTTCTTCCTCATAACACGTGAATTGTTTTCTTTGTTATTTCTAAAAATAAAGGAACGGGATGACTGATACTGCTTGGTGAAGGATGACGTACTTGTACTGTATGAATGACATATAGCTCTCGGTAATGAATGCTTAAGTAATACTGCAAGATAATGAATAATTATACTGCTTGGTGATAAATGACTAATATTGCCCGGTAATGAATGCTATACTGCTCACTAGTGAATAGCTAGTACTACTCGGTAATGAATGACTAATACTGTTCGGTAATGGATGAATAAAATTACTCAACAATGAATGAATAAAACAGCTCAGTGATGGATGGATGAGACTTCTCGGTTACAGAAGGCAAAGGAGTAAGAAGAATAAAGAAAACAAAAAAGTAACACGATTTTTTAGAATCATGTTACTGATGTAACAGGGTGTTGCAGTAATCGCTGCAGAATTCTCAGAGCATCGTTTGGAATGTCAGATGGACGGGTACGCACACCATGAACACCAGCGGCGTGTGTGATCGAGTTATGCACACATATCTACCAGACAAAGTGTGGAGTCTTGTGTTTTTCTGCAATCTGTCTTTTGTGCATTCGTTTTTTTCTATGCTTTTCTTTGCATTTCTTGTCAGTTCACACTGTTTTTGTCTTATTTGTCAAGTTGTGTGCAAATTTGTGATACACACACATGTAGCACAATGGCACAAGATGAACAAAGCGTGACTGTCTTCACAATCACTCGCGGTCTGAACTTGATTAAAGCAATCACAGGTTTGTTGGTTAATTTGTAACCGATTAACCATAAACTCTTCGTTTTGTTTTGATGTCTCCCCAACCCTTTGGCTGGCCGACAAGAGATGGTTACAGACTATTTTGGAGCTAGAATGTTTCTTCATACGTGAGATAAATATTAAAGCTGCTCTGTTGTATGTCCACATACTAAAGAGGTTCCTGTTGTATATCATATTAAAGCAGTCCCTTCATTGTGTCTAGACATGAAATTTGTCCCTACCATATATCATTGTCGGACACAAACATGAGGTTTTTGTATTTTTGCTCAGGGACTTGTAGTTTGTTGTTCCTCCTGCTATTTTATCGGTCGCTCTCTCTTCATCTCACAAACAATGGTTTTGTGGAGATTTTCTAGAGTCAAATGCATCCTTGACTTTAAAAAAAAAATTCAGTAATCTTCCTTTGTTTGATACTACGTAAGGGTCTGTGTTGGGTCCAATACTTTTTGTGTTGCATAGCTTAATTTTTCATCATTTTAATTTCTCATATATATATATAACTGCTCACCTTAAACTTCGTACGATCAGTACCATTCGTCATCACCACTGATGCAATTAAACCTATAATCTGTGTCTTTGTGCTTTTGAGGTTTGAATATTGTAATTTTCTTTTGGCTGGCATTGTATATCATTCGGTAGAGCGTTCTGAGTAAATCATTGAAAAGTCGCTATATAAATCTTTATTATTATTACGATTATTATGATGATTATTATTTGTAAAGCACAATGAACTCGCCCAGAGGTCTATAGGACTGATACTATTTAATCATCATCATCTGTGTGTATATATATTATATTAATCTATACCTGTATATCTAATGTTAACGCATCTGAGCATAAATGTATATTTCGTACATAACAAATAAATCACCTCTGTATTCTCGGGTATTAATAATGCTACCACTAATAATAATAACAAAGATAATAATTAAATTAAATCTCTGGTACTGTTTGTCATGTAACAACATCTCTTTCGACACGAGAGTTCTTTTAATCTGCTGAAAGGATTGAGCAGCAGACGACAGGTTCCCGTGTCAAGTTACAGGCATCTCTTTCCACCTTGAAAATGTATCACGTGACCTGTCTTCAAACCGAGGCTTAGAGTGCACTTTATGATCGACTTTGATAGTTGATCCTCCTGACCACGATTAGACCGGGGAGGATCACCTAGTTAAAACAGACATTGGGCATGTCAAAACTTGATCGTCTGGTAAATCACGTGACAACCAAGTCAAGAGAGGGTACAAGGGGGTAGGATGGGGTAGGATGGGGAAGTAGGGGGTAGGATGGGGTAGGATGGGGTAAGAGGGGGTAGGAAGGGAGGGAGGGGAGGTATGGTGGGCTTGTACCACGTTGATGCCCTACATCAATAGCTCTTTGCACACAGACCTCCAGCCAGCATCCACCGCCGGTTGTACTGCAGACGGACTGCGCGCTCGGGGGACATCAGGGAGGAGACTACACTAACACTGCTTCCTTCTGAACTTAACTGACAGCGCCCGGAGGTTGACGTACGTGCCCCCTATCCTGAGGCTGGAACCTTAACAAGATTCCCTGCCATTTACACCGCACCAGACCCTAAACTATCAATTTTTGCATGGAACTAATTGGATGCTTCCAAATCTGGTATACTTTGACTCCAAGGCGAACTTTGACCCGAGTATGTTGATAGTCACACAACAGAATACGTTGACACTGACGAGTTCAGTTTTGAATGTTTTGGTTTCTCGATTTCAAACGCTAATCAAAAGTTTTCTGTGCTTTCTAAAACAAATAATAATCCTGCCTGGCATTTTTGTTTTCTTGGTCATATCCAAGGAATGCAGGGTTAAAGAACTCATGGATTTAATCTTCTGTTTCTTTTTCCTCTTCGTTATCTTCAGCCAAGCAAATTTTATTTTTAAAAGTGTTCTACAGATTATTTATTAGTTCATTAGCAGATTGCCGATTGATTTCTAGTGCGTTTGCAGGATCAGTTGCTCTGCTGTCATTATGGTTAGCTGGGACTTGACTTCCTGACTCCCACACATTCAATATTTATCAAGAGGCTTTTTTTTTCAAATACCTAGGTTAGTCTTTACAACATACTATCTAGCTCTAACTCTACTACCCAACATTTGAACCACTAGTTCTGATCCACTGGCGAGATACCAGCTAATATTTCCACAAAAATTTGACATGAAGCACAGAAAGACGTTGGTGACACCGAACCCTGATGTCGTTGTAGTACACAGAGAACACTGCTACCATCAAGAAGACTACTAATAAGCAAGCTAGGAGTACATGTTAGATAGGATTATCCTCGACAATTATTATTTTATAATGGATTCTATTCCTTGTTTAGGTACACTATGGATATTATTTCCAGAGCGACCGTTAGTCGGCCAGTGTAGTAGCAGCCAGACATCGTGTACGTGTTTACTACAAGAGTTGTTGAACATTTTTTTTAACCGTCTATTGTAATTACTCAAGTCCTCTGAGAGCCGAGATTTACTGACTCCTGGGAGGTGTGGTGAAAAGCTGATAAACACGATTAGGCGCGGAAAGAGGGACGTAATCTACAATGAAAATGTAGTGGAAAGTAGCGGTTATCGAACGTTTTTCTACGGAGGGACAAACGCTCAGTCACAGTCAAAATGTCTGTACAGGAAGGAATGGAGGAACACGGTGTTGTATACAGAACTAGCAGCTGAAGCTGTGTCTGGACAAAAGGGTTTGCTAGAGAACAGTGTGCATGAACCTTGGAACCTGATGGTCGATGACGACAAGCTCACAACCCACTCGCCCCGTCCTTGTAGGGAGGAGTTGGGGAGGGAGAAAGAGTGGGCGGGAGACAGTGAACAGTTCATACAGGGATGTGTTTTTCTGAACTGCTGGCTGTCTGCCGAGACGAACTGTTAGTCTTTTACAAAGCTGTAGACTGTAAAGTCTTGGCAAACTATGTAATAATTCAATATCGGTAATGTGATATATTTCTTCAGCATTATTTGCAACAATTTTGTTACTTAGCTACATTTTATTTATTTCTCAAGACCATTTTCCTTTTTTTCCTTCTTTTTTTTCTTTTGTTGGCAGACGTTGTTGACCTACACCTCCCACGACTTGTAGAAAGTAAACTAAAAACAACAGACCTTAAAGCATTTAGCCTCTTTCTACAAGAGAATTCCCATCTGCTCTTGTTTTTCATGCTAATAATTAAACCGGAAGTAGATGCAATTACTGGCTTCATTCTAAAAGTTCACGCAGAAAATTCGTCTGCAAGCAGCTTAGAGATGCACATGGCTTACAGTTCCAGCCCTAAAACAGAAGAAATAAGCAAATTATATAGCAGTCTTCTCGGGTTCACGCAGAAAGAAAAAGTTCCAGAGAAATTCTATTTTTATAAACTGACGGTTTATTTAAATTATCACGCTCTCCTGCACGGTCTCCACCTGCTCTTTGCCGCCCACATCCTGATCACCACAAAAACCGTTAAACAAGCAAACTGTCTGTAATGCTCCTTTCCGAAGTATTTATACATTCTGTCAGTCTTCACTCACCATGGCATCCACTCGCTTCCTCCTCGTGTCATCATACGATTTCATGTGATGATATACATCTTATAAACACACCTTGCCGACGAAATATCACTCGCAGTTTTGTTATTAGAGCTGCGTGTGAATGGAATTGCACTTGTAGGCCTCGAGTATAGCATGAGTGCTTTAAGCTGATTGGTGTACAGTAGCACGTGACTATGACGCATTTTGACTCGTCTTTGTGTGCATCTATGTGCGTGTGCACGTGCGTGTGTGTGTATAGTCAATATCATAAAAGAATTATGCGTTTTCACAGATAGTTTGTGTGCGTGTGTGTGTGTATATATATATACTTACGTTGTATGTTATACGGATAATTGATTTTTGAATATCTCAACCCGCTGACGGGGTGAAAGAATAAAATATCTTGCATCCTGTTTCTTGACCTGTTTTTTAAAAAAATATTTTTCCATATCTGTTGCATTTTCTAGTGCTTGATGTATTTTAACTGCACGTTCCAGTATATGGATGGGAAAACTCCAAATCCTAGTGGTGGGTATTCTTGATGTCGAGTAGAATATCGCTGATGTGAAGCCCGCTTGGGGTCTAGGGCTAGAGTAGTCTCCCTGTACAGATGTTCAGCAAAACGAATTACTGAATAATGATGGAGAGGTGAAAAGCAGCAGACAGAGTGGGTTTGAGTTCCGCCTTCCAGATGTCCTTCCCTCGGCGAGGTCAAGCACTTCAATATTCATTGCGGTCACTAGACTACGGAACACTTTACTCTTTGACTTTTATCAAGTACCCAGTAATCGAGTCATGTGACTGTATGCATAACCACTCATTCTGTTCTGTCTTTCTGGTCAAGAGTTATGTTCCTGCTACTTCAGTGTGTTCACGGACGTGTATAGGTGGATTGCTGTCTGTTGTTCTTTATTTTTGCTGTTCTTTGGTTTGATGTGTTTATAGTTGTTTTGTTTTTGTTTTTGTTTCTTTTTTGTTGGTTTGGTTTTCTTTTTGTTTTTTGTTTTGTTTTTTATTGTTTTTGCCTTTTTTTGCTTTTTTTTTTTTTTTTTGACGGGTAGGGTGTCGAACTCTGACATTCTTCACCAGTCCTCTTGAGCCGGTCTGATCCGGTGGTCGACTGTCTTGAGAAGTCGAGGCTGGGTGATAAAGACTATCTAAAGTAACATCTCTGCCAAACCGCCTGGCACCGTTCACTGGGTTCCTCTGCCAACAATCATTAACCGACAGTGAAGGACTGTGTGTTGTCTTATCTCGCAGCCAAACGTTTTGGTGAAGACTAAGGCAGCCCCCGGTCCCTACTCTGTGCGGACGAGAAGCGAGTGTCAAGGTTGCTAGGGTGAGGGGAGAAGAGGGAGGGTCAGCTGGTATTGCCTGGTAGTCTCCCTTTACGTCTGTGGTCATTACTTGGACGTCACTGACAATCCAATCAAGAGGATATTGATTCACATATGAAGATCGGGTTTTTTCTGAAACCACAAATATTTCGCAATATGCTGTGTTGGATGCGCCTTACAATAATATAAAATAATATATAACGGGAAATATCCCCCTCCTCAAAGCTTGTCGACAGTAAAGGGAAGTGAACTGTAAGGGGTTTATTGTGCCTAGAGCCCCACGTAGAAAAGGCGCATTTCTTCTTTTCTGATAAATGAAAACCAAGTGAATTTGGTGGTGGTGGTGGTGGTGGTGGTGGTGGGTTTTTTGTTTTGTTTTTTTTTTTTTTATCTTTCATCATTACTTCTGTTACTGTAGTCAGTCAAGGACTACATCTCACCTTCACTAGTGACAGTGTCCTAGTGTTCAAATCCCAGCTTAGTAGGCTGTGGACATATTTGTCGTCATACCTCAATCAGACTTTATTTCTGGATCCGTGTAGTCTTTGCTCCTGCAACGATTTCAAATCACACTGTTTGTGACTGTGACAGATTGAGTCATTAAAATTTGAAGGCTACCATGTATTTCACACAGCGTGGCGCCTCGAGGTCTCTCTGACATGGCCGGCAAAGAGCTATTGTTTTCATGATTTCTGCATAGCTCGCAAAGAAAAGACATGGTCGATGACATAGAATCACTATTTCTGTGGCCAAATTTGAACAAATTAGTAATCTTTATGTTTGTTTGTTTGTTACGTCTGCTGAAAGCCGTAAATATTTACTAAAATCGGGAAACAAAGTGTGCGTTTGTCCCCGAGCAATGGTACTGCGAACACTTAGCAATATTACCACCTATTCTACTCCTTTCTCTCGTTTCTTTGCCAATCATTTGGATGCGCCGGAGGACAGGACAGTCCACTCCAGATGGTCGTCTGCACACTTCTCCCTTTGACTGCCTCTTCTTTTACTTCTCTATAACTTTTCCCGTAGGATTACACTAAGACGTTTGCTTACAAGAGAATGGACATCTTGACTTCATTGTGGTAGTCTGAAGGGGAGCTTTACCGAGCGCCTTGGACTATTTACCTATCGCGTGCCCCGACATCATCTGTCTTCTGTCTGCCTCCAGTGCTGTTTAACAGTAAATATTCCACACTGAGAAAAATATGTTTATCAATCTTTCCACCATTTTTACCCAAATACCATTTGCATTCATGTTGCACTCCTGGCACTGAGGGGTTGGGGGTGTTTGTTTGTCAGGAAAGGGCGATAATCAGCGAAAATGACTACGTGACTACGTGAGCCGCTCCACCCACCCCTCCCCCTGTCCCCTGTCTCCCTTCCCCTTTACGTGACACGCTCAGAGTTCCAGTGGAGACGGTTTTAACACGTTGCTAGCCAAAGTGACCGAGGGTGGGGTGTGTGCATGTGCGCGCGCGCACGTACGCGTGTGAGTTCTTGCACGTTGGAGGAATCGAGGCTCGGCATATTGACGTAGACACGACGATAAACATCACGTTGTGGTGGTAGTGTGAGATGGGGAAGTGGGGTAAGGTCGGTGTCAGATGACAACGACTACGTGGTGTATTTGATCGGACAGGCAGGGATGGTCTTCGGGGTGGACGTCCAATCGGACATGAATCCTCCGACCCTGAATTAGTGCTCGTCTCAAGACCCGTCGTCAGACAGGTATCAGAAGACGTCAGACAGATATCAGAAAACGTCAGTTGGTAATCAGAGAACGTTAGGGCGCGGCTGTGGCACGTTGCGCTATACGTCACTACGAATCTAGCGCGCGTCACGTCGTGTTTACGTTGTTCTGCCTACGGGAGCATTGCGCGCGCTCGTACGAAGATTCCACTCGCCCCACACGTTACTATCGGACAGACAGTCTATCCATGTATTAGCGCGAGGTTCAGTCGCTCAATCAAAGAGGAACATGCGAGGGAATAGTACAAATCCGAAACTCTAATAACCACTCTGCAGTTTCTGCAGGACACAGAAATAAAGAACAAACAGCTAACATGTTCTTCATGAAGATGTGTCCTTTTTTCTAAAGTGCAGATTTTCATCGCAAACATTCTAACTGCACATAAGGTCAAAACAGATAAGCAACGAACACGACAGAGAAAACTGATAAGGCAGGGCGGTCGTCTCCTGATTTTTTCAAGTCGTTAGGGTTAGGGGGTGAGGCGTTAGACACCTCACATTTTCGGGAGTCAGGTTTATGTGATAACTATGCCCGTCTCCTCTCTTTCTCTCTCTTTGCCTTATCTCTCCTCACCATCTATGGAGTTATTGACAGTTGGGATGACTGGTAAAAGCTTGCTGCGCAACGTGGGGATCGAACCGGTGCACCTCTGGCTGTGGACACAAACGCTTTAGACGCTCGTCTATCCATTTCCCCAGGAAAAGGGAGGCGGGATATTGGATGAACACAAAGGATACGGTGTGAGACTTAATCAAATTAGCCACACACATTTCCCCCCAGAAAACCTTTACAGGATAGGATACGTTGATAATCTAAACAAAAATAAGAAATTTTCTGCCAGCGCTTGTGTCTGAGCACGTTGCCACGTACAGTCCTCGGACCCAGATTTCTGGCCGGACCTAATGAACCGTAGGGTTGTTCTTTATGTCGGCACAAACCAGACCGGTAGGAACAGAAAAACGAAAGACATCTATCATTACAAGTTAATGCATTGTTGTTGTTTACACACCCTTGCGTGAAAACTAGGCTCGATTTCTTTCTAGCCAAGCTCTTTCTCTCTCTAACTCTGCCTCTCTCAGTGGTAAACTAATTCTAGTTTACTTCGTAAATTATTGTCTTATTAAAGTATTTTTAGACGATGTTTTATCCCATTAATAGTTCAGAAGTACAAAAATGCCTTTATTCACACTACAAATATCCTTCATATAATCTTTCCGACATGTTTATTCAACATACTAGCAATGGATCCATTGCTGTCCTTCCTCTCAACACCTGACTATTGCCTGATCAATAAAAACAATCGTGTTTAGTCTAAACCTACAGCTTCTACCAAAACATTTCTCTCCCTACGTCAGCTTCAACTCCCAACTCACCGGTTTCTATGACATCACCAATACACTACAATCGATGAAAGGAAATTACACAACACAACAAAGAAAATCTCTCTCGGGGTATTTTTATTTCAGTTCCTCTTTTGTTCGCTGCAGTCGCGGCTAGTTCACACTGTCAGGTAAAGGACCATTCAGGCCACTTCACACAACACTTGTCCCTCAAAGCCTGCTTTGTAATTTCATGGTTCCCTTCCCTCGACAAAGAGCACGCCGGTACCGAACAGTGTAGTCGTTGTTGCACGGCGGCCCGAGCACCAGCAACGGCGCACAACTCGACACTGTTCCTCGTTTCCCTGGCAGAAGAATGTTTTGCATTTTTTGGAGAACACGTTGGAGCTTTGTTACGCGGAGTCACACAGCGAGGCTGGCGGTACTTAGCCGCCTTGTCTCTACATCTTCAGCGGTTGATGAGATCGCCTCTGGGTGTATGAGGTGTGTACATACGGGTTCCAACGATCGAGTCTCTCAGGCAGAGCGGGATGCAATTGTTTCCCTTAGGTTTGTCCTGTCTGAAATGTCAAGTGTGATGTAACACAATAAAGCAACATTATCTCCCGGTCTCTTCGTCCACCGATACAAGAAGTTAGAGTAGAAAACTGCTGGAGACTGGAAAAAAGTATTTTGAAGGAGCTCTGACTTAAAAACAGACTTAAGAATCTGAAACAAAGTTCCTCGGAATAGAGTGAGATCGGACATAATTCTTTAGCGGATAGAAAACAAGTAAAACGTGTTTGTGCGAGCAGTTGTGCACGAGTAAGAGGAGAAAGATTAATTGTATTCTGAAGGATTAACTAGTGTATGAGGGAACAAACGAGTCTGAAAGACAGGTTTCGATTAAATAAGAAATATGTATGGATGGGGAAGAGATGTGCGTGGGCATGCGCGTGCGTGCTTGTGAGAGAGAAAGAGAGAGAGAATGGAACTAAAGTTAGAATTGTTTGTTATTGGTGGTGACAGAAAATATTTTTTCAGACTGTCGAGGAAGTCGAGGACTAGGATTCAGCAGAGACAAAGTGAATGCACAGTCTACACTTCGTGTATGCTTTCCTTTAGAAGGAGAGAAGAAATTATCTGAGACGTTAGAAACTGAGATTGTTTTTTAATAGTTTAAAATGCAACGACACTTTACATCACGATTTCTTCAAACAGCGAAAATCGACCATAACAAGGTTTTCTTTATCAAATGTTTGTGGCAAGTTCCGCCTTCTGGTTTACAGCCTGTCGCCTGAACTATCGAACGCAGGGGAATACTTGGCACACATGGTGCACGCGGTTTGATGTCGGTTAGACCCACCGCACCTCGTGATTAAAGCGCCTTGTACACCGAGGTATGCGACAGCTGAACGGGTAGATTGGTAATTACGTTGAATATATTTCGTCAAAAAAAATCCCCAAAGCCTTAAATGGAAGTTAAAAATGAGGGCCTATTCATGTCACGTGAGTTGGGTCAAAGTAGTTGACAACAGCTGCATGTACGTACAATACAGTACGTGGAGGATTAGGTCATATCCGGTACGTGCGTAATACGTGAATGATTTGTTTCCAACCTGACCATACAGTACAGTATGTGGATGATAAGGTGCAAGTGTCCGACATAACAGAAGTTAGAAGCAAGGATACACTTTTTCCCCTAGAAGTTTAGATAGTTATCACCAGAAACTTCTCACTTTCTTATCTACAGGAAATGCTTAATATTTTCTCACTTTTTGCGAACTTAAATAATCATTTTTGTATGCAATTTCTACATAAGGCTTCAACTTAAGTTTTCTACCACCGTATATAGGATGAATGTTTGGTAACGTTATTCCAGTTAGTTCTAGTTTCAGTTCTTTTTCTACAGTTCTTCAGTGACTTTCTCTTTTCCTATTAATTATCAAAGAAAAGATGATTGATGCTCTTGGGCACTGCACTCATTCCCTGCAACTGCAATCTTCCATGTTCGATTCTAGTGAACAAACTTGTACAGCTAGCAAGTTCTTCGCAGTGGTTTCTTAAAATATTTAACCCTGTAAACATTCATATAAAATTTCGATAAAGTAAACAACCCGGTGGGCTAAATAAACAGAAAACCAGTTTTGCGGCTTGGCACTGCAGGCTAGAAAAAGACGAACAGCTTCTTTTACATTGTTGATACCGACTTTTCATTTGTTCAGATCGTTTCAGATCAGGAATTTCCCGGAAGGGGAGTGTACATCCATAGAAGCTCGATTTTAGAGAAAGCTGAAAAAAGGTTGAAGGCCTTGTAATAGGATATATATATATATATCACCAATTATTTAAAGCGGTTTTGTAAAGACATTATAAGATTATACTCTTTAAAAGTCGACCGAATAGATGTTATGTTAACAAATATGTAGAAAATAATTACCAAAAGATGAATAAAAGAACTTAAGTGCACTAACTGGACTCACAAACGGAGGACACGCCTAAGCACACATACACACGCAAAGACAACGCCTGAACCTAAATAGTCCCCCTTTGTCTAAGCATCATCGAACTAGAGGGTAAGAAAATAGGTTGTGAATCATCAAGTTAACCAGTTAAAGCATGTGCTGCGTCACAAGAGATGTTCCTCCTCCTCCTCCAAGTTGATAGACGGTGGATCTTGAACCTGTCGACTGATGCCAGTCTTGCATCGCCTGCTGACCTGCACTATCCATTTCCTGAACCTCTCGCTCCGCGACACACTCACACACTCACTCCCTCTTCCCCCTCCGCTGGCTCAATCGATTCCCCGTATAATGGGTTGTTGGCACACGCTCGCCACATCAAGGAAGCCTCAGCTGCTGCCTGTGAGCTACACGCCTCTGTACAGCGGCACAAACCTCTCTCTCTCTGTGTCTGCCCGCGCTAAGGGCGGCTGAACTTGGGAGTCGACAAGTAGACCGGTAGCAGGCGGTAGCCTCGAAGTGAAATCGTCTTTCAGCTGACACGCGCATGGCATAATGGCGGACGACGAAATGTCGCCCTCTCCGCCAGCTGCGTTGGATCCCCGTCTTCCTCTCACGGCCATGCAAGTGTTCAAATTGAAGAAAAGCTGGAAAGGAGTAAAGCGAAGCCTGGACGATACTGGTGTGGAGATGTTTATCAGGTAAGCGCTGCTGGCATTTCCCCTTGTTAGCCGGGCACGCTTGCTTTGTGTTTTGATGGCAGTCGGCCTCGCAGCAGACGATACCCAGTTAGATCTGGGCCTTGCCAAACTTGTGATCAATCGTGTCGTGCTGCCACAGTGCTGGTAATATTTATACTGCAACTTCCATTTGTCGCGTTCTGTTGGAGTGGTGGGTGGGAGGGAAGGGTTGGAGTTAGTGAGTGCACGCTGGTCGTTCGTTGGTGTTTTGATTGAGATTCTTGTCACATTCTTGATTGATGTCATGTCCAATACGTTCGCCACATTGCTTCGCGGTTTTCTCGTGTCTTGACGCGTGGCGTGACAGGATTGTTGTTGCCTGACTCAGTTTCCGATTGCGTGGGTGTGTAACCTGCCACACCATCTGTCTTCCAAGTACAAACACATTCATGCATGCACGTGCGAGTAATCGTATAGCAACATTCCTAAGAACACTGATGTTTACTTGCTTACGTGTGAACGCTTTTTGCGATGAGGATTGTTTGCTGTTGCATCTTTATACAAATTTGTAGTATTTGCAGTAAAGATCTAGCCATGGAAAGGCGGGGAAAATAACAACAGTGCTTCAGTAGCGGAATAGATCCCTACGGGAGTCTCACAAGATGTTGTCATTTCGTTCAGTGCTTACAGAACACATTCATCTGCATGACAAATGGCCGAACTGCGGCTTTGCACGCGAAGACTAAATCTGGAGGGACAGCAGTATAAACAGTGATCAAGTTTGCTCGACTTTAAGACCAAGGCAGCTGTCTTTGGTACACTTTTTTAACTGGACATGTCGTCCAGAGAGGTCGTTGGATGTATGCACTGATCTTTTACAGCAAGCACTCATATATTTGTCAAAAACAATATTTTAATTCCCTGGGAACAGGGTGGAAGAGGAAGTGAAGTATGGGTGGCGTCCCTTGGAGTGCGGTGTCCGAGAAGGGTTTGGTCAGAAGCGGACGAACACTACTGCATACAGGCTCGTGTATGTATGTGAGAAAGAGAGTAAAGGGGAAAAAATCAAATAAAAACTGTAACAAGCAAACAAGCATAAGAACATACTCATAAATTAGAAAACAACAATTCATAGACGGGCAATTGTTGTCATTTTTATCTCATTTTATTAGGTTCAATGATGTTTTAATCGTAAGAACAGACATCTAGTGGATGGAGGATTCATCGTAAAACACACAATAAGATCACTTAGGTAAATTATCGATGCTGCTGGAGCAGGGCAGGTCCCCATCATTTCCTTTTCAGACTAAGATCTACTGTAATGAACTTTCATCATTGCAGTTGGAGACTACAGATGAGGGAAGAAAATCTGTGATATGCAGTGGATTTCTCTGGAGGGCTTGCTCAGATCGATCCTGCTTCAAGCTTGTTTAAATTTGCAGTCTGTAAAGACCAGAGCCTGTTTTGAGAGTCGATGTTCAGAGACGAGCAAAGAGCCTAAGTAATGTCAAGATGAAAGAAGGGTTTGGTCGGGGGGGCTTTATGTGGGAGGCGGGGCTATGAGACTGTCTATTAATAACTAAAGATCGCCGAGTCAATGATCCATTGAAGTGGTCTTTTTTAAATAAGCAGATAATTAAGTAAATAAATGTGGATAAATTAGGAGTATTCACGGAGAAACTGCAGAAAATAAATGCAGAACATGATGCTGAGTATAGCTTGGCATGGATTTTATGATGTTTTCAGTGATATGTGAAACATTTAAAATCGGAATTAAATGCATCTTATTCAGTTATGCCCGCAAGGTACACTTTATCTGTTTCTGCCTTCTCGCTGTCACAAGGTAGAATGTTTTTTTTTTCTCGCTCGCCTTTACGGTAAACATCACAGTAAGGTGTGCATTACTCATAGCAAGTTTTACAGAGGCGAGGGAGTTGTAGACGCGTTTTCTTTGCACTTAACATCTGCCTTGAGTGAACTGGTGAGTGAGTGTATGCAAGCGTGTGTCTGTGTGTGCGAGCTTGTGTTTGCGGGGGTGTGTATACAAGCGTGCACCCGCACGTCTTCGTGTGCACCACAGCATCAGCATCAAGAAAAAGCATTTTTGTTGAAAATGAGGCGATAAAGATAAATTTCAAGTTGTGCCTTAAACGACTTCAGGGAAATGGCATGTCGCAGCTTTGCAAGAAGCACATCAGACAGCTAGAACGGCGTTTTCGTTGGATTATCTTTTCCAGATAATTATCTTTTCCAGATAATCCAACGAAAACGCCGTTCTAGCTGTCTGATGTGTGGTCAGAGTTAGGAAAAGTATTTCATTAACCAGTGGTTACAGTGTTATATTGAAATGATATTGTAGTCAATGTTTAATGCCTTCACTGACAGTACAGCACCGTCAATGTGAAGGTGCGAGTCGCGGAGTATCATTTCAAGAAGAAGAGAAAGATGACAATGGTAACGATGACGACGACGACGACGATGATGATGAGTCTCGTTTCGGTGGGCACAAGCATCTTGCCTGTGTTGGAGGCGTATCGTGGATGTGTGGAGGAATGCTGTTGGGCTTTAGAACCTTTCCTGGAAATATTGTCTACTCACACTAAGGCAGCGTCACGGCGCATCGCGCTACCTTTGATATTTATTGTCCTTTCATCTTTTTCGTCGTAGCTGTCTGTGAACACAAGGCCAGATTTACAGATAATGTCTTTTAGTGCTTTGGGTCAAGGCTGGTCGAAGTCTGT
The DNA here is from genome assembly GCA_004794325.1 of Pomacea maculata. Lineage (NCBI taxonomy): Eukaryota > Metazoa > Mollusca > Gastropoda > Architaenioglossa > Ampullariidae > Pomacea > Pomacea maculata. The sequence continues at coordinate 216,558 of SRHC01001329.1, read as the reverse complement.
TATTTTTAGTTGTCAGTAGGTAGGCGTGCCTTGCGCAAGTGTGAGGACCTGCGTCAGGCTCCCGCACACGTGTGTGTGTGTGCTGTCCTCAAGGTGGCTTGCAAGAAAGATGATCCTCCCTTGGAGGAAGGCACTGGAGTTCATTTCACGGTAGAGAGTTCGAAGTAATATTATATTCGGGGAAAGGATTAGCCTAGCCGGATTGACGGGTAGTATTTTTGGGGGGAGAGTGTTTATAGATCTTTATGGAGAGAAGCAAGCAGGTACCAGCAGAGCGGGGAGAGAAAAGCTACAAATAAACCCTCAACTTAAGATCGAGTTTCTTTTCCTGTCACACAACAGGCGTTCAGCGATCGAGAATCTCCTCAAACGCGGTCATTGAGGATCTCGAAACAACGTGTAGTGTTTCCGCCAGACAGTAACGAGTGTTTCACCCCGGAACAAACATAATCTCTTTCCTGTGACGTTATCTGGGTGCGAAACCAGTTTCCTCGCTATTCGTTCTGGTGCTGACTCCGGAGAATTCAAGTACAGAGCTCCCACTTCATTTTTTTTAAGTTCATGATAGTTATTTTCCTTCTTTTTAAGATAATCAAGGCCAATTACCTGGCAAGAAATGCACATAAAAGCAAAGCGTTTCTCTTTACCCTGTGATTTCCATTATCGCGTATTTGCATACCGAGGGCTGAGTGCGCCAGGTGCGCTAAAAAGTCGCTAGGCTCCATTACTGACGCTAAGCGTTGAGTTAACCTGCTTTAATGTAAACCTTTTACTTGATCGCTAGCCTTCCATGCAGCCAGCGCCTAGTGTCCTGTGCAGCTTCTCTTCACCGGAAGCTGCTGGTGGTCGTCACGACCTATTGATCACGCATGCTCAGTTACACGAGTTTTTCTTCTAGACCCCTAATTCCAGCACATTGAATGTGGTGCAGCTGAGAATGAAACTGTCCGCTATGCTTTATCGCCATTTTTAACTTTTACACGACTTTGCGCATCTAGTCGCTTTTACTTTGGGGTCACGTGTGTGTCACGAATCTGCAAGGCTTCTACAGAGAGACTTTGTCGCCTAGCAGCCAGTGCTGATCGCAGGGTCCTCCGCAGACGACGTCGCGTGCATTCCATAAGGAGGTGCAGCATCCCATCTCCCCCGGATTATTAATTTAAGGTCACCCGGATGTTCTTAGACACGGACAGACGTCTGTAACCTGCACGTTTGCGGTAGAGTATCAGAGTCGGGGCTATCTCATCGTGTCGATAGCACGTGAGGGATCAAGCCAGTGTGAGCATGCGAGCGCGTGTGTAGATGTGGAGGGATGTGTGTGTTTTCTTGCCTGTTCGCGCGTGTGTGTGAGAGAGAGAAAGAGAAACGCAGGGTGTAACACGCGTTTGAATGTAGAGCTTTATCGTTAGATCGGTAGAAGAGGCCAAGAATGTAACTATACTGATTGTTAATTATTTATGTTTACTTCATTCTTTCGACTGCAGCTTTGTGTTATTTGTGTTTACACCCTTTCTGTGGGGCAATGGGTCATAAATAATAAACCCAAGACTGAATCACCGTGTCTGTCTCATTCTCTACTTGTCTTGCATCACCGCTTTATTTCTCGAGCCTTGTATCCGCCATCCGCCTCTCACTTACACTCAAATGTAATGTGTGTTCACAGAGGAAGAAGGAAGGTCTGCCTTTCAAAAAATCCAACGATTCGAAGAATCGTTCCATTTACTGTTTCAAGCTGCCGTTCGCTAGACCCTACAGTTGTGTAAATGAATACCGAAAGCAGCAAAAACAACCCTGACAGGATGCACAGTAATCAATGATGGTGGACAACAATAGTAGCTGTACATTATAGAAAGCCCGATGATGATTCCACAGACTTTGGAAGTCCGTCTGTCTTCAAAGTCTAATGCCGAATACTGGTAAAAGTACAAAAAACTTTAAAGCTTTTACGTGTGAATGCAACAGCAGGGGGCTTTATTCATCACTGATCCATTCCTCCCACATGCTAACAGCATCGTTATTTTTGCTTGTGTTGAAAGAGCAGCTTAATAGTGTTCGCGCCGTCCAGCCCCTAAGACAGTCCAAAAACAAATATTACTGCAGCAAGGCCAGTACTTTGTGCCAGCAAAACGCCGGGTAAAGTTCTGAGAAGCTGTTTGAGATAATGACGAGTATAACACATGACCCGGGACTGTCAGTCTCTTTTATAGACAAGGCATTCCTTTGGTAAACAATATGCCTGATCGACGGTGAGCTAATCAAAGCCATATGAATGGCGAATAAGAGCGCACCCTCCACCCTCTCTTCCACCTCGCCACTCCTCGCGCAAGTTAAAAATAGACTAAATAAAGATGGTCATGGATATGGGAGAGAAGAGTATTGTACATGAGCACCAAGGTGCAGCATAAGTGGAGATTGAGGATGGGGACATTACAACGCGGAATTAGCCAGAAACGAAAGCACAATACAGGATAAAGCTGGGGTAGACAAAATTTTCGGTTTTGTGGGTCGGTCTCAAAGGTGGTCTGGTAGCATACCAAGCCTAGTGCCACAACAAACCAAGTGAAAATGAGACGAAAAAAAAAAGAGCACATAATGGTGTTCACATACCGACTTTTAAAAAGTGAATTTGGTCACCAGACTTACAAGATTTGACTGTGATGCGGCAAGTCACAGAACCGCGATCAGATGTTCATTCGTCATCTGCTATACTTCGTGATCAGAATAGTGTGTTCGCAAAAATCACATGTCCTGAGGCAAATTCCTTTTAAGTTGGGGAACGTGTCCTTATCTAACAATTTTAAAGAACCGTACACCGTTTTAGGGATTAAAATCCTTCAGCACAGTAACCAGACGATATCCAAACAGATTGATTAGTCATGCTGCACGCCATGATGCCGCCAGGCTGGCCTTTGAAGGCAGCCGTCTCCCACGACTCCATCAGACATGCCAGCCGCATTATTTATTAGTTTTGTACTCAGTGTTAAAATATTACGGGCTGCCAATTTCTATCGCCAAATCATATTTGATAAATTAAATTTCAATCAAATTAACCTATATGAAATGAAAACAAATTCTGAAAACAACTACACTTCACATATAGCAGTCAAGCATGTCGAAAGAAGTTGGTGGGATAAAGTAAACAAAGTAAAGGTTGGTTATACGGCTGGCTGCAACACGTGTTTTTATGGGGCTCCGTTTCATTTTTAATGAGGTGCGGGATGGTAATGTTTCTCCGCCTATCATGTCCCCGTGACACAGGTAATAGTCTTTACCCACCTCTAGCATCGACGAGAGCGTAATGAGCTCTGCTGAGAACTTTAACTCCCCGCTGGCTGCTAATTAAATTGTGAGCGTGTTGATGGCTTGCGATTAAGTCGACGTGTCTGACGTCCTCATGCCACGTATTGCCCACGTAATTACGTGTGTGGCACTACGTCCGTTGGATGCTGTTGTCGTAACGTAGTAAACACGCGAGCAGCGCTCATCGTTGGAATGACTATGGTCGACATTTCTTAATAGTTGTCTGTGTTCACCTCGCAACAGCTTCATTAAAAAAATTTTGAAGGATTTTCTTACTCTTGGTTGAGACACGATAAATAAAAAGAAATGAAAATGAGAAGTGGCCTTTCCATTGAGCAGTATAGGTCCATGTCTGTTTAATATACTTTATCACGCAAGTCAGTGTTTTATTTTTCTGGCCGGAAGAAACCAAAAATAAACATCTGCCAAAGAGATCCGTGCCTGACATACTGACCTTTCGAAAACATTCCCTGATGCGAAAGAAGCGTGGAAAGTAAAAGCTATGAAAATAAAAAGTATTTTTCATCTTGGGTGAGTCGGGGGCATGACAGCAAGATGAAAATAGACGTACGTTGCACCCTTCTCCACTTTGTCATGTCATTAAAGGTCAAGAAGCTACTGGCGTCAGCATGTAGAAGACTGTTGCGATGAACATGTCACTGTAGATGTACTAGCAGGGTTACTCGGCATTTCCTCGGGGAGGCCACTGTTTGTCCTGAGATTGATTTCTTCCGAGAACTTTTCCACCTTTGATTTTATTGTCAGCTTTGGATCACTTTATTTGAGCCCAGCTTATTCAATTCAGTGATTGACTTGTGTAACCAAAAAGTGAAACAAGTGCTGAAACTGGTTTAACCTCTCTTTTACTTTTTGTCAATCTCTCTCTTTCTCTTTGACACACGCACACTCGAACACACATACAGGACAGATGTCAGTAACGGGAAAAGATGACTGTGTTTGTTCTATTTTATTTTTCCCTACCCCATCTTCTGTGAACTGTTCGAATGGAGGTCGCTGGTCTTACTCTTGCTAAACACAACCGGTTCTAAAACTTTTTTTCCCTCCCACTCATTCATTCTCTCGCATAGATACCCTCTCAAACGACATCCATGGGAGAAGGTCGAAATCTTTGCTGATCAGTTGTTGCATTATTGATGTGTGTTATCGCCTTCTGTAGGTCAATGGACCTTGATTGAATTGATCTCTCACCCTGTCGTTCTCTCGCCTACTCACCCTATCGTGTGCTCGCTCACTCACTCGCAAAGGTGGTCTGGCGGTTGTAATTATAGCGATGTGATGTTCTATACTCAGAGGTGAAGATTTGGTGTCTGGTGACAGAACCGCTGCCTTACAGACCCTTCATCTTATCCGTTGTAATGATGGTGTCATTGTGTCACTATTTTCTTCGTTCCTCGTCTACTCAGTGTACAGTCCTAGACACTAATGTAGGCGTAAGGACAGGTCATTTGCTTTGCCAGGTCGTGAACAGTAAATAGAATTTATTCCCCGCAGGCCTGGGGCGTCTTTTCTAGACGAGATTTAATGATCTGACTCATTTTTAAAAAGAATATTTAGAATATATATTTTTTTTATATAAGTTGTCTTTAATGACTGGTCAAACCGTGATTATGAGTGTTTGTCTATGTGTGTGAGAGAGAGAGAGAGTGTGAGAGAGAGAGTGTGAGAGAGAGTGTGTGTGAACTTTGTAGCAGAAGATTTCCGAAGCTTAGTGGGACTAACGAATGGTAAAGCTGTCTGTCCACCAAGTAATAATTGGGTACCTGATGTTTTAGGGAGGTCTAGAAATGGAAGACTGGACTTCACTTTTCATGAGCCGTGTCCTAAACACGATGAGTTTAATAACCGCACGTCTACTAAACAGTGGAATGACTTTATCTTTTTTCCTGTTATCTATTAAAATATGTTCATGTCGGTGAGCGTGGATTATATAGAGATTCGGATGAATTCGATAGAATACGAATATTTTATTCTATTATTTATGGTTTTCGACAGCTTTGAAGGATTGAGTACAATGAAAAAAACAAACAAAAATTGGTTTACGATTCAAAACATTAATGTCTGTCTACCTGGCCATTGCCGCTGTTGTCACGATTCTGAAACAGATATCCGTTGTGGAACTGCCGTCCTTGGAGGGTTGGCTCCCAAGTACAGAAAGCTTTTTACCTTTTTGAACCGTGTCCATTCTTGATTACAGTTGTATATTTGCAGACCCCAGCTTGCCATGAGAGGCTTATTGATATATGTGACTAGCTTTGAATTGCGCCATGATTTAGTAGCATGCTTGTCTCTACGGTGCATTGTCGCTGTAGGTTAGTAACATGTTTTGTGTCTGGATATATTCCTCCATGTTTGGAACCTCTAGGATCCTCAGTCTTTCTTTCTTATGCTACTTCCAATCAATCAGTCAATCAATCCGTCTAAATCAGTCAGGCAATCAGTCAATCACTCAGTGCAGTAGCCAGGTCCTTTTCTTAGAATTCTGTCTTAGAATTCGTTGACAATATATCCTCTTCTTTTTCTCGGCCGCAATCAACTGCAGGCGAGTAATTGTCGGGTGGCGGGCTGTCCTGTCCGCTGACCTTGCTGCCAGAGTCTACTACGCCTCCACTGTGTGCGTGCGGGCGGGTGGCAGCGGGTGGGCGGGTGATTACCTGCTGTACGGCAGGCCGCTAACAGACGGCGTTGTTGCAGCTGCAGGGATGTGAACAGAAGGCACAGCACGGGCCGCAGGTCGGGACGGCCTTATTTCCTTCAGCCTGCAACCGATCCCAGATTGCATCCACCCCCATCTCCGCTGCCAGCATCAATTACCGTGCGGGTCAGCCATGATCCAAATGGAAGACCGACATTTTTTCTGAGCGGGTGGTGTGTGAGTGGGGAACGGGGATCTCTAAACACACAGATGTATGTGTGGATGGGAGAAATAATTTCCTTTCAAAAATAAAAATGACTTGCGCGTACTTTCTTCTACAAATTTACAGCTATCGAGCTGGCCAAAACATAAATGAAGAACTACCTAAGCGACTGCCGCTTAAAACGAAAGGTTGTAAGGTTGGCATTTGATGTTCCTTCTCCACACGTGTTTCACTCTGACTACTGTAAGCTGTAGGTATGAAGGTGAGACCGTTAGTTCTCGTACATCTAGGCCGTGGCAAAGTAGGGCGTGTAAACGGTCTTCCGGGTTAATGGACAGCCTGTACTTTCCCCTGCACAGAACCAGATCGAAATTCCTTTTCCAGTTAAAAAGCACGATCGTCCTCAGTGGATTTAAAAAAATGAAAAATGAAATGAAAAAGCAGAAATAAATCAGCTAAAAGCATCCGAAAAGGAGTTAAATTGTTTCTTTGAGCTTACTTTGAAAACGAAATGTTGTGTAGTCCTTCCCAGCTCAGAAGTCCGTTTAATGTTTCTGCAAAGTACCACATGGGGATGTCTCCCTAATCTTTTCTAAGAGTTTAGCTTTTAGTCTGAATTCCAGTATTGTTCGGCTTCGTTCACACGCTTCTTTCGTCTAAAGGTTAAGCCTGATTTAATTCGAAATTATAAAAATCTAAAAGAAACAAGTACTCACACAAAAACAGTAAACTGAGTATCAGAAATACATATTCACTTACACGTAGGATACAAAACAATTCAAGTATTCAAGTGTGTGTGTCTGTGTGAAAGTTATGCATATGGATGCGTGCGTTGCTGTGTGCACGTACTTTTTTTTTTTTTTTTTTTTTTTTTTTTTTTTTTTTTTTTTTGAGAGAGAGAGAGAGAGAATATGAGTGAGAGAGAATTTCTGATCTGGACACGAAAGTTTTTTTAATTTTTTTTCTGTATTCCTTCTTCTCGAGATATGTTCATGTAAGTCTCCTCCTCCTCCCACACCTCCTCCGCTGCCGTTTAATGCCACTTTCGCTGTGTCGTGCAGGCTGTTCCGTAGCAAGCCCCCGCTACAACGACTGTTCCGAGAGCTGAGGGGCGTGCCAGTGGACGAGCTGCGGGTCAGCGAGGCCATGGAGAAGCACGCCGGCAGGGTCATGGCCGTCTTCGATGACGCCATCAACGCCATCGAGAACGTGGATGGCACAGACGAGATCCTGTGCCGGGCGGCCAAGAAACATTCCTCCATCGAGGGCTTTGTCTCAGACATGTTCTGGGTAAGCGTCGGTCGTGGATGGTTGCTTTTATTTGTTTATTGCACAGCTGACAGTGGTGGTAGCATAATTTAATTACATTACGTGATGATTAATTGCTAAATAAAACAAAATTTGGTTCCTCGCCGACAGGATGGAAGTGAAGGTTGTTGAGAAGACAGTGGCAGTCCCGACTTTTTTTTTTTTTTGGGGGGGGGGGGAGAGGGGGGAATGAAAGAGATTCCAAATAAAAATATTATGGGTGACGAGAAAATCCTTCTTGGCCAGCGTCCCAGGCCACCCCTCGTCTTTGAAAAGACCCTTTATGCCGATGCTCTAGCATTTTGCCCTCAGAACGTTCTAGATGCCATTCTACATCTACATCCGCTACACAGATGCGTGCGCACCTTCACGTAACTCGGCGCTGATTTTTATCTTGAAGTTTAAGTTGTGGACCATAGTTTGTTCTAGTATTTACTTATTGATTATTTTATTACAACAGCAGAAACGTACACGTAATAGATATATTCATATATATGAAATCACTTATATACAAACACGCACATGAACATTCTTGCAGGGAAAACAACTAGACAGACGCCTTTATGTATATCGGGACCTATCAGAGCCTGAAAATGAAATTATGAAAGCTGGACAATCACGTGACCTCATGCTAACCTCTTCTCGTGCCCCGTCAAAGAAGTTTGTTGTTTTGCAGCTAGCTCTTCTGTCTTTAAGGCAGATAAGAAAGCGTCTACCGACCTTCCCCTCCTCCTCCGTCTCCTCCCTCCCAGAGTAACTTGCTGGCGGTCTGCAAAAATGCTTCTGCGCATGTTCGCTACTAAGGTTAAGAAAGGTGTTTTGTTGCTTCAGCCAGCAGGAGAAGGTTATTACAGGTAGACAGCTCTGCAGGTGAATAGTGGGTTTATTTTGTTTTGGGCGTTCCAGACTTTTGCAGGAGTGGTCTCACTATCAGAGTGCTTTTCAGCAAATGCGTGGCAAGGGCACACATGATGCATCTGTTTCAATTAGAGTCCCTTGTGGTTTTGTAGCCGAGTTTTCGTCTTATAATCCACCGAGTTTTCTATCGCCGCCAGGCAATCGTCTGCATGAGGCGTCCTCTGGCGGCAATCATCTCCTGTTTGTGAAACCTCAAAGAGTTGCTTTTTATAAATACTGTTGTGCAGCCACTCTGTTCAGCCGACCATAAAACCGTGTTAATGGTTAACCGAGTGCATGATTAAACCAGCTGGTTAAGATGAGAGAGAGATGTTTGAGAGAAGGGGGACAAAGCACAAATATAAGGCAGTGAGACTAGAAGAGACAGACAGTGAGTTAGCGGGCAGAGAAGGTAAAAGATACAGTGAGTTAGAGGGATATGGTGTGTGGGTAAGAGTGAGTTGGGGGAACAAAGAGAGAGACCGTGAATTCGGAGGGAGGGGAGAGAGAGAGAGCGAGCGAGAAAGAAAAATCGAGTATACTGAGGGACGGATGGTCATCCACACGGACAACATCCGGCACGTACTCACATGACACATTGTGATGGTATGACAAGACACGCGGAGAGAGAAAGGGGATGCGAGAGAGAGTGTTATCAATCTTTGCGATTAATCTCTCTCTCATCAAGGTTGTGCTCCACTGTCAAGTGCAAACTTAGCAACGCTCTTTCGGCATGAAGCAGTTGAAATAGATGCTGATTACTAATTACACACCCTTTTCTTCATTTCTTCATTTTTCATCCCCCTTATTCACATGTTCGGGCGATAGTATTCACCGTTTCCCGTGTCACCAACACTCAGCTCCTGGACCTGAATCGGTGGTCGTTGCGGCGCACGCGCGTGTGTAAGTGTGTGTGAAGCAGCCGATGGTAACGATCTGTCTGTCGTCCTCACCAGTGCCGAGGGTGGCGCCACTTGCAGGGGGACTTTATCGCACGTGCCACGACACACATCGCATCTTCGCCGAAATCTCCTCGCCGTCTTCGACCACATTTGTTCAGCTCAAATCGGCTTTCAGCGACCAGGGAAGGAGGAAGGCAAAAGTGGGAACTGTACGTGCACAAACAAACCATCGTCCAGTCCTCCCCTCCCTTCTATCTGAAGACTGTTAAGAAGTAGCGCGTTGAAGTTCTTACAGAGTAGGTGTAGGTTTACAGAGAGAGGGTGCAATGAGTGCGTATGTGTGTACGAGCATGTGTACAAGCCGAGGACACTCCCCTCTGTAGTGCTGCTTGGTTGGCTGCTAGCATCTAGCATTCTAGCTCCTATCTGCTGCATCATTTTGCGAACTACAGCTACCAGGTTCGTCGGCAAGCGGCTACCTACACTGGCTCAGGTCATGGCGACCCCTGCTGCGTGTCTTGGTGTCGGTGCTCAAACCTTGTTGTCTGCCTTCTGTGACCGCACATACCGTGTCGGCGAGAGCTGTAGATGTAACCATGATTAAGATTGTTTTGTGCTGCAAACGATGTTTTGCACGCGTGTGCGTGTACGTACAAATAAGTGTAATTGGAGTGATGCGTAAAGGGCTGGCTGGCTGCCTGGCTGGATACATGTATAGACGTATGAACGATGCTTTTTTCGACCCCTCCCCCATGGTTTCACGGTTAACTGGTCCACTAACTGCCGATGCAGCCGCTTCTATTAGTTGATGAACTTGGTTTTGAGTGTCAAGATGGTCAAGTCCAACGTTGGAAGCGTGCAGTCACTCACCCGACTTTGACGCATCACAGCAGCTAGCCGGACTTTCAGACTGACATGGCACTAGTCATTCCCCTGAGTCTGACACTGACATCCATGGACACACATGGATACGTTTGGGTGCGTGCTAGGCAGCAGTCGACAGCAAGTCAGGACACTACCAGGTCACACCCTTGTACAGCCACCTTCGTTTGATCCTCCCCATTCCATCGTCTCGTGTCAAAGGTCTCCCCGACCTGCTTCAGCAAAGTGCGCCACCTGTCTGCTTGCCCCTCCCTCCCCACACACCCACACACTTTGTCCACTAACACAATTGCATTGAGTTGGCCGGAGTCACGCGAACAGTCATCTGCCACAGCGTTTGATCCTCATGGGCAAGAACAAACCCCGAGAGGACCTCATTTTTTAAGAATAGTGTAGTGTGGAATATTCAGTCAGGGTCATTTCCTTGGGGGATATGGGGGGTGGTAACGGCAGAATAGTTTACCGATGGCATTGAATGTGATGCGTCCCCGTCTGGTTACTTGGGTGCTGTCGATACAAAATATCTTGTTAAATTTTACAACTTTGCAGACGAGTTTTAGTATAATTTGCTTTTAACTGTTTAGAGCATCTCGCTGCGTGCACGGAGTTTTTTTCTCTTTCGTTCAAACAATAACAAAAAAGGTTCGGACGAAGGAAATGGCTGATGACATTCATTTAATCATGATGGAAGTGCGAATAAACCAAAGGACAGAGGGGCTGAGAATAAAGCAGGGCGGCGATGAGGAATTGATTTTGTTTCATTTTAAAATGTGATCTTGCACGTCTGCTTTCAAATGGCAGCGATCTGTGGGAATCGATAGGCTGGGGCCATACGACAGACGCCATTCCGACAGCAGACCCCGTCCTGCTTGTGGTTTTCTACCATGGTCAACACTGCTTGAAGTAAACTGTAGTCGTGGCATAGACACGAGCTTGATGTCATGATGCAGGAACAGGAGGGCTGGGGTTGTCATCTCGACAAAAGGGTAGCGGGAAACAGGTGTACAGCACGTCATAATAGGTCAGAGGTCAGAACATGCCGTCCTAACGATAGTGTTTGGGAGAGAAAAAGGAAAGAGAGAGATCCACAACATCATTATAAAAGATTATTTTGTCTTCTTAAAGCAAACAAGTCAAAAGTAACTTGTGGGGAAAAGAATAAATTTGTAACATGGGAATATGATGCTTGTTCTGTGCCGCCATGTCTAGACTTGAAGAGTTCGTGACATGGCGTGATGGATATGTTAAATATATTGACAGTCAAAATGGTTTGAAATTACCATCAAAAAATGGCAATCCAGTAATCGGTTTGTTGTCCTGATGCCTGTGAGTTCCATCTCATTGTTGGGGATGCTGTCATGGCCGTCGGGGCTGGCGACTAGTTTTAATGCTCAAGCTACCTGAACCGTTGCTTCCCTCTTTGGTTGGAGACCGCCGTGCTGTTGCTATGGTAATGATTGCTCTGGCTTTGTAAAAACCTCTCTTTCCCCAGTTTTCCTGTTCTTGTTTCAAGGACTCTCCTGGGGCTTGATGTACGAAGTGTAGATATGTGTGTGTGTGTGAAGCGTATTTGCTTGGAAGTATCAGAAATTTGAATAGTTGAATATTTAATGTAATTTGTGAATTGTGTCCATGCACCTTTAAACGAAAAAAATTGCCGGAAGTATCTCTTTTTAAATGGATCGGCTTGAAACGCATCAAACAATCAAATAAAACAATTTATTCGCCGGAAAAGAAGGGTACGATCGCATAGTACCAATCCCAGTATTTTACACAAGAACATTTCAAAATACATTGGATGTGGAAGTATCTTGACTAAAGACAAGTGATTGATGTCAACATGTAAACATTGATTTAGGACAAGTGTCGCAAAACAAAACAACAAAACTCTGTTTGATGTTTGCTCAGTTTCTTCGCGTGTTTCAGGTGGATGATGACATGCATGTTATGCGAGATGATACTAGTATGGTTATTTACATCGGCTGCCAAAAACGTTGATTTATGATGAATGTCAATTTTAAAGCAGTTTTATGTTAGTTTTTATTTTCCAGAATGAAAAATCTTGGTTAAGGTTTTAACAATTTTAAACAAGAATGCTATTCAGTTCGTCTCTTTTGTGTTGTTGCTAAGCATTTTGTGATGGTGAAATCGATAGAACAATGACTACAATAATATTGGAGAAGCCTATATAAATAATTTGAGTTCGAGGTCCCGACAGCGCCGTGTTCTCCTTGTTTTCTACTAGTATGCATTAGTTATAGTTACAAAATACATTTCTAATGCAAAGGTTGGTAGGCATTACTTTTGTTCTCTTCTAAAGTTGTATTAATAATTTCCATGGAATTAGCAGAGATAATCACTTGCTGAGATGTGCCACGTTTCTTTCTGAAAGCAAATGATGCTGGATGAGGCACTTCATTCTGTAAAATAGCTCTGTGGATGATATCAATCATGAATGGTATGACAGGATGACATTTAAAACAAAGGAATACAAACCAAAACATGAAAATTATGATTAAACAATTTAAAGGGAAAGCAACAATTTATTTTGGAAATCATAATTAACGAGAGAAATAATAATAATAGGTCAAAAAGATGTTTTTCAGAATCAGAACATTTACATTTCTTAATAGTCATTACTGCTGTATGTATGGATCTTCATCCTTTGTAAATAATATTTTTGCTGTATACACAGACTGTGTATACCGACTTGACATCTAAATATAATATTCCTTATCCCGGACTATGTATACCGACTTGACATCCGAATCAATGCATTGGATTGTAAAGTCCCAGTATTTGTGGAAAGACCGAGACTACGATATAGGGGCTTCATACATCACACCTACACTTCTCCACGTGACGAGTCTTGATTTGTCTCCTGAAATACAAAAGCAACGATCTGAAGCTAAATATGGAGGTCGAAGTTTTTTATCCAGAGTAGGAAAGTTGGGATGGAGCTGGTGAACAGTGGTGAAATGGCATTCGTGTTGTGCTTGCAGAATATATTTATAGCCTAATGACGTGTTTTGGTACTTACAGGATATGTGTCAGTCATCTGAGTGGTTTGGTGGTGTCTGTGATTGTTGTTAGTTTATTCCTTGTAGTTCCTTTCAGGGCCACAACAAGGGATTGTTGCACTTGCAGGATACGCGCCAGTCACCTGAGTGCGATGTCATCGTGTCTGTGATTGTTGTACTTCCAAGATAGGGATGTCTAATCCTGTTTCCGATAGTCATACTTGCAGGATGTGTGGCAGTCTACAGTCTAACCCTGTTTACGATTGTTGTTTGCAGGATATCGAGCAGCCTTTCCTGGACGCGGTGCGAATAACACTGGGGGACCGTTACACAGACAACATGGACGGCATCTACCGCATCACTATCAAATACCTCCTGGAGAAACTCGTCCGCGGTCACCGCGCCCTGGCGTCATGATGCTCGGCTGGGCCGAGTGCAACGAGCTGCGCGCGCATCCTTTTTTTTTTCTCTCCACCAGAGACCAGCACGACTGACCACAGCAAGAGCACAGCGGTGCTGAGCAGTGCACAGCGCCACGGACACGGATAAGTGAACCCGAACGGAAGGACTAGGCACGAGGTGCATAGTATGTGAGAGTGGCTAGCTCTTTACGTTCTCTTCAATGTCTTCATTAAGCTTAGAGCAAGAGAGGCAGAGAGAGAAAGAGCGAGAGACAGAGAGACTTACTGGTTTCTCACATTTTTGTGCTACATACGCGCCTTCAAGTGACTAACCTGTCGTGTTTGACATTGAAAAAATGAAACGGAGAGAATGGGCTGAAAGCACTGGCAGATGGTCAGCCGCACTTGGGAATAGCCAAAGCACCTCTTGGCAAGCCTTTCTTTTTCTTCTTCTCTCTCTCTCCGCACCGCACGCAAGAGGTGGTGCCGAGCGTCAGACTGCTGTTGTCCATCGTTGTGTTGCGGACACTAGTGAGCGTTCCTGGCGTCAGACTGCTGTTGGTCTGTGGAGCGAGCTTGACTGTGATGTGTGTTTTCTTGAAGCCTTCGTGCTGTTCTCATGTGAGTGCGAGCATGCTTTCATGGAGTGGTGGGTTAGTTCTTTCCAGCTGTATAGTGGCTGATTTGTCATTGCTCTGCTGATATGTTTACTTGCTTTAGGTTCTCACAGGTTGTGCTGAGAGAGGATATAATTATATACAAATGAGAGAACATATCTGTGTGCGTGCATGCGTGCGCGCATGTGTGTACATTTTCGTGAGTCTGTGATCTTGGTATCTTTGTGTTAAACTGTTTGCTTGCTAAACGCGACAACAGATGTCATGCTTTCAAAAACTTAGCACTGAGTAAACATTAGGAAGACGGGAACTGGACGGTTGTTGGTAAAAGCACTTGACACTTCATGATTAGTGAATTACAGATTTTGCTTTTATTGTGCCTGAGATTTTGGTAAATCCAGTCATATGAGGTTCAGTGACACAGGAAACAAAATGGTGACACATATACAAGTTCACAAGTAAAGGTTATAATATTTATTTAATAGTCGAAACAGTCATTTGCACTACATTCGTTTGATGGTTAAGGAGCATATAAAAGAGTATTTGATATTTGTGTGCTGTAAGAGAAATCATGTGACAGTTGTCACTCCTTCGTTGTACACATTTCTCCACCCGGCTACATTTCCTACCCTGATTGCCATTTTCACCACCCTTCTGATCTGTATAAATGTTGCAGAGTGGGACATTAAAGTTTCCTTGTCACCATGAGTTATGTATATTATCGTATTATTTTTGTCTTTCTGTGCAAGCCTGTATCTTCGTGGGTGTGGGTGCATGTGTCTGCGCGCGCACAAGAGTGTCAAGGAGCGAGCACAGTATGGCTACGTAATAATGAGTTTCATCTTAGGCAGATTATAATTATGGAAATAGGGGAGTAACAACAATAAAGTCCTTGCAGTTGAAAGCAAACACAGTGCTGTCAATATTCAGTTGTTTGTTCTAATCGCTTCTGGTGTCCTCTGAGAACGGGGTGGCTATAAGGGTACTAACGGATTGTAGCCTCTTGCATTCAAATGGCCAACAGACAGATCGCGTGTATGTCTCTGTCCTAAACACAAACATTTTTGCGGGCTGTTTACAGAGGTGGGGGACAGGGAAGGGACGTGAAGAACAACACAAGCCTGGGGGTGGGTGGGCGAAGCCGTTAATTAGTCCCTTAGGACTTCCAACATGGCGCCTGCTCTCTCTCACACACACATTCCTGCCGGAACTGAACGCGTGGCTACCAGAAGGCCGTGAGAGGACGTGGCGAGAGTGTAAGAAGCTCCCTCTGTTCGCCAGCTCAGGAAATGACAGAAGGTAAAGACAACGAGTCAAAAAGTTTGGTAGACAATTTACTAAAAGCACCACGCCCTCCGCGTGCCCAGGGAGCGCATGGCAGCTTGCCTTCTCTCCCCAATCAGCCGACATTTTGCACGTGCCCTTTCCTTCTCCAGCTGAAAGAACAGAGAGACACTGTGCGTGCTCGTGTAAATGCGTGTCCGAGAGCGTGATAGTGTGTGTGTGTGTTGTGCGCGTGCGTAGATTTTGTGTGTTTGTGTGTCCACAGGAGAAAAAAGTGAGAGAACGACTGAAGTCGTAAAAAATAATACAAAGCAGTGTTGCCTCTTTGGTGACCTGCATTTTCGCTGTTTGCTGTTGAGTTGCAGTGTTTATTGTTATTGTTGTTTTCTAACAGAAGGTCATGCAGTGTACTGGCTCATGCAGGGATTCCCCAGTGTCCCCTAACAGCGAATGTGAAGGGATCAGCACGCGACTGTCAACACGAGGAGAATAATGGCATTCACCTATTATCCATTATCGAATAGGTTTCATTATATGCTACTGTATTACCTACACACACACCTGTCTCTCTATTTACCTATAAATCAGTTTATCTACTCCATCTTATAAAACTGCACTCTGCTATGAATTGTTATCAGGTGTTCCCTTGACATTTTCGAGACAGACATCAACCACAGCTTGCAAATGCACGTGCAGAACGTGAGTCACACTCTCATTAATTCTCGTGATGCTGTCCCTTCACGTTTACTCTTTCCAGCAAAGTCCTGAGAAGACACCTGGTGCGCCTGGTGCGCCTGTGGGAAAGCAAACACCCAGCCAAGGCTACAGCGCCGGTCAAGCTTAGCACCAGTGTGACGTAGCTGCTGGTTAATGGTTGGCTTACACGTGACAGGTGTTCACTTTAGCATGACGTAACCAGAAGTTGGCACTGTCCACACAACACTGTCGTAAAATCGTGTTGCCTAAGGACTTAAGACCATTAGTAAGATACCTACTTGCACAACAGAAATACTGTGCCATTCGCTGTGATTCGTTTTGCTGGCCAAGAGAACAAAACTGAAATGGGCTGCTGTTGTCAGGTCAGATGTCATCATAATGATAGTTTTGTTTTTTGTTGTTGGTTTTTTGTTTTTGGTTTTTTTTTTTGTTTTTTGTTTTTTTTTTTGCATGAGTGGGTTTGAACTCAAGTGAGTGGTGGTGTGTCGTTAGTTAATGATATATGTTGACGATCCGGGTGTTTTACTCAGGATCCGGGTGGGAGAGAAGAGGCTGATATATAGTGATAACAATCAAGGTGGCTATGAGCAATGTCCAACCGTAGCATTTCATCAGCTGACACTGGGATAGAGTTGACGTTAGTAGAGGACGAAAGAGTCCCGTGTAATTTCTCTGATTAAACACGACATCCTATAAAATATTCAACATTTTCCACATGAATAGACACAAAAAGAGACGAGATCCAAACTGATCCCACTCTTTACGAGATTCTAAGCATTTTTTATATTGCTTTTCAATAACTTCAAGGCAGCTTTGCTGTGTGCTGCAGCCTCTTCTCTCCCACCCGGATCCTCAGTAAAACACCCGGATCTTCAAACATCGTCTCAAGCACGCTGTTCTTTCTCTGTGTGTGGCATCTGTTTACGAGGCTGTCTGACTTGCCATGTTATAGTCATAGTTGCTGAGACTGTAAAACACCAATTTCACACACACACACACTTCCTCAGCAAAACATGTCTAGTGCACAAGGTGACACCTCTCTTTCATAGAGGAACTGATAAGGAAAAAGATTCTAAAGGCATTCAAGATGGCTCACAGCGTGGACACGAGAGAGTATGGAGTAAGAAGGGAGTTCACTCCAGTGTGATAACGCATCAGATGCACGAAAATTTAAATAATAATAAAATAATTCAAAGAGGCTAAGTCTCGATAGAGAATAGTTATTCCTTTATAATAAAATAATGTACAAGGCGAACTATTGATGGAGAATAGAATGATGTTTTCAGAAGTTCTAAGTCGTCTATATCAGTGAGGAATAAATTTGATTGGTCAAAAGCTGCGAGGCTTTGCATGGGATGAGTTTCCCTTCTGACGCCCCATACGAGAGCGTGTGTGATTACTTCTCTTGCTTTGTCTTAATCTGACCGTGATGTAGCTTGTAGTGTCCTACTCTGACGTCTGTGATGAAGTTTCTTGATGTGTATCCTAGACTGACGCCTTTAGTGACGTCTCATGTGTATCCTAGACTGACGCCTGTAGTGACGTCTCATGTGTATCCTAGACTGACGCCTGTAGTGACGTCTCGTGTGTATCCTAGACTGACGCCTGTAGTGACGTCTCATGTGTATCCTAGACTGACGCCTATAGTGACGTCTCATGAGTATCCTAGACTGACGCCTGTGCTGACGTTTCTGGCTGTGTCCTGGAATAGCCTTGTGCCGGTGCGCTGCTCCACACAGCTGATGTACTTGTCTGGACTCCCACCGCCATTCTTTTACCCAAACCAGACGCAGTTGCGTCCCCAAATATATCTTACATTCAGACATTAACTCCCCTGTCCTCAAGGCAGGGCACGTTAATGGTGGGGTGGTGGTGGTTGGGAGAGACAGCTGACTACCCCCTACATTGAACCGATCACAGATCCTGCGCAGACTCGTTCTCTCTCGCGCCGGCGATAGATCACGTGACCCGAGTCACCAGGCTATTAGAAATGAAGTTGGTGGGGACACGTACACACCATGTGTCTCGGTCATGTCCTGTCTCTTGTCTCCCTCCCTGTCTGTCACGGTGTCAAGCATCCTGACATTTGACCTTCCCACATCGAATCGGGAGGACGATGGTCGATAACGGACATGACAACGTTCAAGAGACTCCATTTATGCGGGAGCCGAGACTGTCGGGTCGTCGGAGCTGGCGCTGATGTAGGCGGACCACTGGGAACACGGAAAACCCACAAAATCGATGGCGGGGTGGACACGACAATCCCTGGCCAGATGGCGGTGGGGTAGGAGAGGGTGGAATGTAGAGGATGTGAGGGGACAGGATTGTGTACAACTGTGCAAGACATCGGGAGGATAGCTGCGTTGGGACAGGGTAGCCCCGTGAAACATCATCCTACCGAGGCGAGTGTTTTTGGAATCGTATGCGATGACCTCGTCTAAATCAGGCGAAATTTGTGATCATGCATCCAACGAGTGGTTCGTTTGTTCTCGAATAGCTTGCGTTTATTGCTGTATAATAATGCCGAATTATTTTACACGCGTTCGCTTGAGTATTTTTGGCTGAATAATTACATGTATTTCATGAATAATTTCGACAAAAACACCAAAAAGCAGAACTGTGAATTGCTGATGTGCTTTCATTAAGATTAATTGAGGCCTTTGTTGTTTACCGTTGAGTGCTGCTAGAGCTCTAGGCTCGTTACTTATAGACAGCGCCATTTACCCGTAAGTAAAATTAGCCCTATTTTGGGTAGGAAAGTAGCTGGTTCAACTACCCTGACAAGAAAACGGATACAGGAGTCACTGAGGAGATGATGTTGCCTAACCGATCGGCATTGCAGAATTTTTTTACAGGGTACTTTTGCACGTGGGCTATTTTGTCAGAGAAGCGAAAAAAATTAAAACTACGATTGTAAGAAGAATCCTTGAAAAAAAGTGAGCAAGAAGCTGCGGAAATTACAATTTATTAATTCTGACCAAATGATGTTCCTCGAGCTGTTATTAAGCGTGTTATCATTCAATAACAAAATAATCAACGGGCAACAAAATGAAACGACGCCATGTCTATATTCAGTTTCATTTCTAATAGCGTCTGCTACTTTCATGCTACGAATTCAATAAAAATCATATGAACCAACAGTTCCATATCATTATTTGTCCCCAGCGTGTGTCTGCGTCTGTGTTCGTTACCGTCAGTCATGCCTACATCCGGGCCTGACGAGACAATCAGGTTAACAGGAACTAGCACTCCATTTTATTTTATTGAATTTTCGTTCCTTCGTTAAAAGCCATTGTATCAGCAGATATTCTTCAGAGAGTACTGCCATCAGCCAGAACGACTCCAACATTGAATTTTGTCTTGTCCAGAGTTAACTGTACCTGGGGGTCCCGAGCAGACGTGTCTACCTGATGTACTCAGTGTTCTCGTGTCTGTTATTTGCTATAAATAGCGCAAGCATTACACGGTGGAGATCGAACGCGGCATTTCAAATATTGCCCAGGCCGCCCAGCATGGCACCGGACTAATGTAAAGACCAGATTAGTGCTCTAAAGACATTATATCTGAGTTTGAATCGACAACATCGATTTCTAACAATACGTGGGCAGACTGGCTTCATGCCTCGCAAATTCAATCTTAAGGATGGGGGTTAGGGGGAGGGGACCGAGAGAGAGAGAAGGTGGGCTTATTGATTGTAGGAGGCAAACAAAGCATATAGTACCATTCAGACGTCACCAACACAAAGCTCCACCATTTCACAAGAACACGTGACAGGAAATGTAGTGACTTCCTTTACTTGCCTGGTTCGTCAGACAGGACTTTACAGGTAAATGGTGCGGCAGTCGTTACACACACAAAAAATACGTCTGTGTCATGCATGAGTACATGTATACAGGCTCATATGATGATGTATTACCAGTTTGTACACATACCAACACATTTATACACACAGACACACACACACACACACACACACAATCTCTCTCTCGCTTCTGCACGGACATAATGACTTAAAACAGATTGCAAGATCATACAGTCCTACAAAACAAAAGATACAGAACAATGTAACGAAAGGCAGCATCTGCAAGACTTGTACAGCAAATATCAAATACACGAATTTAATAAACCATCGTGACCCACAATCGGACCCTGGTCACCAAGCGGTAATGGCACGTGGAACTACTACCCCCAGACGTAGACTTCGTGCAGTTTTTTTTTTTAAACTAATGCCGTGATTTCACTCGTGCCACAAGCGTGAAATGCAATGCCCGTCTGCCTCGTATTCAGCTGTCCCCACCCTGAGCTGCCCTGACCCTTGAGAGCACTATAATAGGCTGTCTGACCTTATCAGACAATCACTGTTGACACATTTGAAAACAACAAAAAAAAAAGAACAAATTCGACTTGATGGGGTCAGCAGTTCAACGTCCAATCAATCTACGTGGCGCTAGCCACAAATGGCGAAGCCGGGTGCGGAGATATCGATATGGTGTGACGCCAAGTCGTCTGTTTCGCCAGTTGAGTTGATGCTCTCACACAATACTCTTACCCCAAACCTAGTTCTATGCCATTGATTTTTTTTTTAATAAAAAAAGCGCAGAAAGGTACTGCGCATGTTTCTTGACGTAACTTCCGTCTGGATTCAAAACTAGCCTTCACATTGGTTGAATGGGCACTCCGCTGCAGCCTCAGAAAGTCAAATTTGTGCCGAAGAGAGAAAAAAAAACCAAACACAAAAACCTTTAAATATAATGTATAAAACATAACACAAACTGAATACATCAACTCTCTTGTAAAAATGTTTCAGAAAGTCTTCTACTCTCTATTAACAGTGTTTAGGCATCATTGTTGTTACCATTTAAAACCATAAACCTGTGAAATGTTGTAGTTTTATGCGAGAAATTGTGCGTATATAAGCAGCTGGCTGGAACACAGACGTTAAGCACCTGTCAGTCAATGGATGGGAGCTGGCATCCAATAGTTCTTTCAATCTAAGCACTCAAGAGCTAAATGCTGTGTTTTCCCCGGCAAAATATCGACGAATGTTGAACCGAGTTAAGTGAAGTTTTTATAAAGCCATCGTGCATAACATTTGCCAAACTAGGGTAAGTGTTCCTTTGTTTAGCTCCAGTTGCTGGCACGGCATTAAACACAAACAAACAAACAAATCCTTTGTCTAGTTAAGAACAGTCTAAAGAAAAAAAAAATTGACAGCCTAACTTTACAAACTGGTGATCTCATGAATATTGTTTCGTTCTCAACTTAGGGTGATTGACACAGAAGAATGCTGAATACTTATTTCAACATCATGTCCATCTTCTTAAGTCCTGTCCAGGTTCAGGAAGATCCAATTTACAGGTAAGTTGAAAATACAGAAGTAATCTACGTGTTGTAAAAATGTATGTATTAAGCATAAGAGGACACATGCTATCAATCAATTGCCTCAGCTATCACCTGTCGTATTCTAAACTTCACTGTTAAAAAAAAAATAGAAAAAAAGTTTTAGTGTTTGTGTTTGAAAACTTGAAGGATTGAGGTGAGTTTACACCAGGTCATGACCATAGAGAGCACAGCGTACTTTTCAAAGCGACATCGTTTTGTATTAATATACTTTTCTATCACTATATGGTAAAATATTTGTGCTGTCGTCTGCTCAGGTAATTTTTATTATCATCACCAGAAAACCGATTACAACTTGCTTATGCTTGCATATCATCAAGTCTACTATGTACTAAAATACGGCAAAAGCGAAAAAAATCAAACTATTTTTATCACAGCCCATTCACCAGAACAAAACAAAAACAAACCCCCAAAAACCCAAACTTAAAGACAAAATCTCGTAAAGAGCATCCTTCAACCAGTTGGCCTAACTTAATGGTCAGGATATAACTTGCTGCTACCGAATCTTTGGTGTAACAGAATGAAAGCTCTGTATGTCAAACGATGTATTCGTGACTATTTTTAACATTTAAATTTTTCGTTTTTTTCAACCACGTGCATAAGAGGTCTCTTCCATAGCGATATTGCTTAAAAGGCAAACTTCAACAACACTTGCAGTCAGCAAACACGGTGCTCGGCGCAGACGGCCTCGTTGCTAAGCAACGAGAGACCTCGTGACACTCGTGACAGAACAGAAAATTTAACCTTGAATGACTTCTTTTGCTGCTGCTGCTGCTGCTGCTTCGCAAGCAAAAACGAGAGCTTTGCCAGGCAGACTCCGTGTGTTCTGGGGGCAAACAATGCAAGACAGATGGTTGGCGTAGAAATATGTAGATCAATACAAGAGTTTGCTCGCTAGGGAATGTGGAAGTACGCCATGTAGAAGGTGGTGGTAGGGAGAGACACTGATGTCACTCAGGGACTGTTTATGGTGCGTTCAGTCAGTGCGGTGTGGGATGGTGCAATATCAATACTTATACCTTAACATTGAATATATGTTCGGAAATAGCTTGTCCTGATGTCATATAGTTTAACTTCAGTCCTCAGAATCCCTTATGTACAATGTGTGTGCAAGGGTGAATGACTGAAAAGACCAGAGTCAATAGGATGTGAGAAATTATAGACAAGATAATCTAACATTTGTAACGACGGGTTCGTAAAATTACATTGCTGACGAGGCTAGGTTAGACGTGGAAACAAGAGGCTAAAAAACTAAGGAAAACAAATGAGAAAGGTAAAGCAAGCCGATGTTCAAACAAGACATGAACGCTCCTTGACACGGGAAGAAGTTTGCTTTACAGAAAAAGATTTGAAAAACACACAAAAATCAACCCTGGTGTTCATCGCAACTTGTCTAATGTTGCAAGAGTTCTGTTACACTATACGAGAAGCATAACTGTGCACAGGTTGCTAGAAAAAGGGGGAATAACATTATAGGCGGCGTAAGCACAATAGGACCGCTCGGACAAGACCGATAACTACGTCAGGAGCACGGTCACCTCCCTTGTCTGACCTGTTGAACATGAAAGACTGGGCTGACCGCACGTGCACGCCCATGTGCAGCTTACAAAACTCTAGCAAAACTTCAGCATCCCTCCAGCCTCTCAGCCTCCCTCCTCCCGACGATCATTACAGGTCCGAGGGTTGGAACTGACGGGCTGAGGGCTGACACAAGCGATCGTCAGTTGACTTGCACACTTTTACCCAGGTGGCGTGAACACTGGAGTGCAGCACAAATAAAAGCTCATTAAGGACGAGCAGACGATTCCAAAAAAACAGAGAGAAGTCTGGGAAGGTTTTTCCATTTGCAAACGAGAAAGAAAGTTCAGTAAGAGAACACATACATTTTTTTTGTAGGAAAATATTCTTGTCTGGGATATTATTCTTATTCTTATTCTTATTCTTATTATTTAGCACATCATCCCAAAGAGGGGGATTGGTGTATATAGCCCTGTAAAAAAGGTGCCACATGCAGAGAAAGAACAGTGTGGCCAAGACGAGATCTGAACCCAGGACAGCCAATCCTTTCTGAACAGATAACAGACGCTAACGGTTGCGCCACCGAACCGCCCCATCCCTAGGATGCCAGCGACCTAAAAGTAGAAAAACTAACATTCAGCATTGGCTAGAAGATTATCTAGCTTTAGAAACCAGTAGTAAACGGATGATATATTTTTTTTAGGAGAAGACGCGGACGTGAAACCAAAACATCTTCTGATGCATTCCTCCCTACAACGTAATGTCTCTGATCCCCACCCCACCATGATTGCTGTCTGTAGAAGTGCGTGGGTAGAAAAGCCAAGGTGAACGAAAATAAAAGGTGAAAACTTCAAAGTCGTTAAAATCCTTGTCTCACGTACGCAAGCACGCACACGCATGCACACAGAGGAATGAAGTTAGTACACTCGGAGAAGCTCAAAGTACTACTTAGCAAATTTTTAAACAAATTATTAGAAATGCTAAAAGCTTTTGGTCGAGAAAGCCATTAATCATCCTTTCTCACAGCCCTGTCCCTCCGCGCGGTCTATGACCATTAGAGATCCTCCCACACACGCGCACTTTCGTGTATCATTAGATGCTGACAAACTGTTGTATACAGAAATCATTGTTCGGGAAGTCCTCAAAAGCAAGTCTCGCCACGTTTATACAAATAAACATTCATCAAAAGAAACATTTCTCCTAGTAAATCTGCCCTTTATAGCAAGAGGTAAATGATGTACAATGAAAGGCAGTAGTTATGAGGAAATATTCACAAAATCTACATGTAAACCCAAGCATATAGCTGCTCTCTTGACATTACATGTCTTCCATATTCTCGCTCACATCTCTCATACATCTCAAAACTAAGGCATATACTTTACGTGGGCACTTAAGAAAATTATGCATACTTCACGAATGTGACATGACACATAATACGCGCTGGGTCATTCCAAACCTTTTTACAGTATTCATGCACGTATTCGTATATATATATCTCCTTCTCTCCAATGCAGCAATGACACATGAAGGCAATACAGCGGTCGGCTTGTTACCTGAACAGCAACATCGTAGTAACGAATTCTTTAATGCGATCACATCAGCCAGACTAAGAGCATGAAAACTGTTCTCTTAGCAAGATTCCAATGCATTAGCATGAATACTTTAAAACTGAAATGCGATTGTAAATGACAGCAAAAATGTTGTGAAAGAGTGAAAGTGAAGGAGATGGGGTACCTGCAGTCCAGCTATCCAGTTTCTTCTGGCATGTGCAGGTTGTGTATGTAAAGCTACTTGTCCACAAGTTCTTTAGTGGTTATGGTTACAAGAAAATTCCATTCACTGCTGGATATAGTCTTCAAAGGTTACAATGCTCATTTTCCAGTCGTGGTTGATGAAAATATTTTGTTTACATCTAAGTAACAAATATACTTCGGACTTTTTAGTGCCACTTCTTCAGGTAGCCACATGATCTTAGTAACACATCTTTGTGATAATCCTGAATGCTAGTCTTATATATATAGTTACCACAATTACAAATGTAAATCGTTTCGTAAATGTTACTGCAGCATTTTTGGACACAACTACTGATTATAGAGATTTCTGTAGGATCTCTGACACTTTGCTTCATGATCAGAAAATAAATGTTCAAGCCCTTGGTGTTTACCCTTGGTGTAAACATTGGTGTTTACATGAATGCTGTTTCAAAGTCCGCATCGCCCGCAAATAGCATCCCTACAAAAGCATGGCTCCGTCTTCTTCATCCTCATTTAAATGACGACAGCAGCGACACCTCGCGCTCAACTAAAGGTGCACAGCGCCTCTTTGTAAGGGGAAACTACTTGTCCACATTTACGGAGACTGTGCCGCCAGACAAGAAGTGTTAGCCTTCGTTCTCATCGTAGATAACATCAATGCCCTGTACACCAAGGTAGCAAAATTTATTACTAATTACTGAATCTTGCTATTAGAGGATAAGTGACAAGCGGTGAAGTCACAATTAAAGCATAAATTCTATTCGTTTAAATAGCCTTATAAGAGCTGAACATGATATCACTAAATTATGACACAAGTTCAAAAAAAAAACCAAAAAAAAAAAACCAACTAAAGCTACATTATTACACTAGAAGGTAATGCAGAATTATTGCATCAGGTCAAGAAAGGTTTACTCTGAAATACTACACAGGCTCAGCAGAACGAAGGAAGAAAACAGAGATAAAAATAACACTTTCACAGTGATAATTAATTCCAAGGTTGAGTGCGACTGCTTGTTTTTGAAGAAAATTGAACGCTTTTGATTACGTTTGATCCAAATTACTGGATCTGTGTACTGCTTAAAAGGCAGAAGCAAAATTAAGAAATAATTGCATCTTTCACGCGACGTCACTCTTGTCTTGTGGGTAAACTTGTCCTTTCACTTGTCATTTCACAATTACCGACCCTCGTGTATTTCCCTTTCAAAAAATGACAGTTCATAATGTTAAAAGCATCAGCCACTACATCTATATGAAAGAAAACCTTGAATAACGTTGTTTAACGTACCTTCTACAATCTAAGATAAAATTGCCCGGAAGTAGCATTCACCTACACCCATGTGACCAGCCTCACGCGTTGCCCATTCCAGCTGGACAAGAGCAGATGATATCCACTTGCAATAGTCTCCCCTGTACTAGTCGCTCTCTGCCAGTTATTGCTTTCGTATGTACACGTCATCAGCGTCCACGGCAACAGCAGCGCCGAGGTCCCTCCTCACATGCTCAGTCCGCTCTCGTCCATCTGTGTGTCAGCAGCAAGTAATAAGAACAGAGATGTGCGAGTAGCGGCCCCTGTGTTCCAAGATGGCGCCTCCATCATTGTGGTACGTGGTCTTGTAGCACAAAGATTATCTCCCCTTTGATCTCGTTGATTCATTAAACTTTCAAGTTCACTGTCTTACCCCGCTGGTTCGATTCTTGCGTGGGACCGAAGATAGCAGCGTCATCGTGCAGTAGACTGTATTCAATACTTCATGAAGGGCGAAACCGTTAATGAAACCATTAATAAAACAGTCAATAACCTTCGCCTTGTACAACTCAAGTATTGTTACCTAGTCACAATGGAACAAGTGAACGAATTCTTTTTTCTCACCTTTAAGTAGTCTCTCTCTTGTGTGTGTGGAGAGAGAGAGAGATGGTGCACGAAATAAAATCGAGATAAAATTCTCATTGAGTATAAACAATCAGCTCTAATGAATTCGATGCCCGCAGCTGATTTACCTGCGTTCCATCTGCTCTGTTTGACAAAGTCGATTGTTATCTCTCTTTCTCTCTCCACACACACACTTTTTTGAGGTGGGGAAGAATTGGGTTTGCTACATATGGCGGTATTTCAATATTTTTTAAAAGCAACTGTTCCTTGTATGTCTGAAGCGGTTGCCAGCAAAGCTTCAGACAAGATGTACATACACTCCAGTGAGTGAGAATTCACACCACGATAGTTTAGAGCAACAGTCTAAGAAAAGAAAAAATGGTGAAATAGTTTTCACATCTGACGCACTAACATTCTTTTTGCCCTTAAAGGCCTTGATAAAAAGAGTTCTCGTTTGATGTACAATTCTCATCGATGTCTATATTCCGCGATGCTGTCGAACTGCATCCACCACTCCGATTCTCAAGAAGACACCGTGGGCGAAGACTGCCACGTCATCAAACTCGGCAGAAAAAAAGGGCAACAACTGTGGCCGACATCTACATGTTTGGGGTCGGTCCTTCTCTCTAACAGCCTCTGTTGCTTGCATTCTGCATTGTAGAGCCTATTGGAAGAAAAACAAAGGTGGTTTGTTGACGCAAAGCAGACGTTTCTGTAGCGGCACAGGGAAGTGTGCTAGTGTAATCAATGTATCCAAACCGCTTCGCTGTGTCAACATCGCTCTCCTTGCCTTTCACATTGATTCACTTCACCATGGAGCGATGGCAACACATCCCCGCTCCTTCGTGCTGTCAGCGCGCAGACGACCGTAGGAGGCCTTTTGCTGGACAGGAGGAGTAAAGTCTTGAAAGTTGGTCGTACCCTTGAACAGCCATCTGACGTTGAACTCCCAGAGTGGACCTTCACAAAGGTCAGCAGGGCACACGCGCACACACACACGCTAACGAACACAGTCGCAGTTTCTGTGTGTGTGCTAGACTTGGGTACCTAGCTTCTGGAGGTTAAGTTCGTCCTGTATGCCATCGCTCATGGTCTGCAAAATGAAGGTGATGGTTGTCCTGTAGATGGTCTCCATGTTATCCGTGTACCGGTCCCCAAGAGTGATTTTCACAGCCTCCAGGAATGGCTCCTTCATGTTCTGCAACACGAAAACATGGGAGCGGGGAGTTAACAGAAGACAGAAGGGAACACGCAGCCATGATATTTAAAAATTTATCCAATGTGCCTCCAAATGAAGCTGAGAATTAATGAAAATTAACAGATTAAAGAATAGGTGCGAATTAAAAGCTAGTATAGCATATGTCGTAGATGTTTACATTCGTCAAAGTGTGCAGAAAGCGTGTAAAAACTGAAAGCGTGGTATAAAGTAATCATCTGACATTATCATTATAATAGTCATTTTAACCATCAAACATTATCTTCATAGTTATTATAAACTTTCTTAGTGCTTTTTCCTTCTTTTTTTTTTTTTTTTTTTTTTTTTTTTTTTTTTTTTTT
>SRHC01001329.1:121840-188235 GCA_004794325.1 Pomacea maculata | reverse complement strand
TTTTTTTTTTTTTTTTTTTTTTTTTTTTCATTTTCTACAGTCGGTTTCAGGCCACATAGCAAGTGAGAGATGATTTGACTTGCGGGCGATAACCTGGCTAAACATGCCGTGATAGGTTGCTTCCCTTTGCACATGCAAGCCCGTGTTCTACCCGTCGCGCGAACACCATGTACACTGTACTTGCACACACGCACACACGCACATAAACATATGCTTGTTTCTAAATGAAAATGATGGTTTGCATATAGATAAGGAACGAATCAAATGAAGCAACAGAGATGGGGAGGGGGAGAACTTTTATGAAGAATATTACAAAACCGCCGTCCTATATAGGGCTATACAACAAAAATATAAAAAAAAACCGTGATAAATACAAACAACTTTCTCTATACAACCAACAGTGCCGGAATATTAATTTTTCATAAAAGTATATTGCATACTAAACACTGCTACTGATCGTGTGATAACAACCTTCTCCTTTTCCAAGAGTGAACTTAATGGTGATATAAAAAAATTTCATTTAATTCTCTTGTATATCCTGGTACACCAGCCAGCGGAGCAAGAAATATAACTCGTCTGGGCCAACCAGACAAGGTTCGGACAGAGTTTTGCCCCTTATTAACGCTTAAGACCAACACCGAGTTGGATGAAAGCATCTCTAGACTTTAACCAAACAATACAAAAATCAGTTATCTAAAAACACGGTAATATTATACAACCATTTTTAACCTGATTATGTTTTCATCATCCTGCTTGAGAATGTAGAGATGCAAGTGTTATAGCTTACTGCTGTATCGTAAACCTCTCAATATACATCGAGTATCGTTCACGGTAGTGTTTGAGGTGCTGGGTGAGACATGTAAAAACACGTTTACAAGCAAACTGAGGAGCAGACTGCATAGTGCACCACGAAGTGAGGCCACAGACAAGTGTATAACATCATTCATTAACCTGTGAATCAGAACATATTAAGGAAAACATTGATATCAACTTCCGAAGCCTCACATTGGCCTTGTTATCTTTCCGCTTAGCATCATCAGTGATTTCTGCCACGGGCAATGTCAGGAAATAGCTGAGATATAAGGTTAAATGAGAGTGAGAGTGAGAGTGAGAGTGTGAGTGTGAGAGTGAGAGTGAGAGAGAAAGAGAGAGAAAGAGAGAGAGAGAGAGAGAAAGAAAGAGAGAGAGGGTTTTGATCTTTGACTTTATCATTGATTCACAATCGAGGTTTCACAAATCATCTCCCATTATCCACAGTCTCACCTCCATTTCTTTCGATACTTGAAGTTAAGGTCCTTGCTATCAACTGACACAAAGACTGCACACTTCCTCTACAGATTGTTGAAGATGATCTATTCTGAAATTTTCATTTACAGGGCGTGCTCTAGCTCGAGAGGCAGGCGCTAATGTCAACCAGGATACAAATATTTAAAATTTAATATTAGTTTGATTGTGTCAGTCCGTGGACGTTAATGTAAAGCTAATCAAATTAAATAAATACAAATGAAGAGCTTGTAACAGATTTTTAGAGTGCATTCATATCAACATCGTGCATATAAAATGTCAGGCAGTTTAGACAGAAATGATACTTTTTCTCGTTTAAATCGTAGTTTATTAAGTTAATTTTCCAGAAAGTTTGGGTGTTTTTTTTTTTTAATCTGGCCATACCTGTTAGAAATTCATGTAAAGCAGGAAAGCTGTTAGAAATGGTGGATGGAGTTAGGTATTCTTTCTTCTATGAGAAAGTCAAATTTGATTTTCCATTTCTTTATGCTTTTTCGGAACTAGTTAAAACCCTTATATTTCGATAGTTTGACATTTGACAATCATTTATTGCTGAGACTAGAGCCACCTGTCGTCTGTTGCAAAGGTTTACATCCCACTAGTCACAAACATTTGAGGTTTCGACGCTGCAAACATAACGATGAACAGATATCAAAACCGGAAGAGGAGGTGAAACCGAATTGTACGAGAAGGCCACGTCCATAACCTTCCTGTAAGTTAGAAATTACTTGGAACAGGAATTTAATGACAATCCGGGGCAGACGTTAACAACGGAAGAAAAAGTCCAGATCAGTTTGAGACACCGAAAGTTGACGGATATATAGGCGAGTTAAAGTGCCAGGAATTCCCTAAAGCTTGCTTGAGCGTATTTCCTCTCGCAAATAGAAAAAAGAAAGAACAAAAAATTAATTTTGCGTGATCACGACCTCACGAAAAGCTGAAGCTATCTACACGGAGACAAGTCCCGCAACCTGGTCTTCTTTCAAGCTGTCAATGCTTTAGAATTGTGTTCCCTCTTTCTTTCCTTCCTCCCATCTGTTAGTCGTGTAGCCCCGACGTGCTGAGTGTCCCTCACGGCAAGTGGCGGTCAGCACCGACCAATCCATCTCCGTCCGCGGGAGGAAAATAGAGATCGTCTTTCTCGCAAAAGGGTCGGGGAGGACGACGCAGACGTTAAGAACACGAAGGAACAGGCGCACATCGATCGTTTGTTTAATGGATGAACCCGGCAAAACGGAACGTTGTCACGATCGGCGGAAGTGACGTCATGATGGCCGTTGAGGAGGACCCAGAGGTTCATTTTAGCTGATATAAAGGTAGGGTTGGAGTCAGTCTGGCATGGGTCTTAACCTTCTGAACCTGAAATTCTTCCGCAACAAGAGTTACAGACTTTCCATCATGCGGCTTGTCCTCAATAATCTGTGTTGAGCTGGAGTTGTAAAGATTAGTCAGCTGCAAATTATGGGACGAAGCTCAGTGTAAGAGAATATTTACCAGGAAACGAGAAATAGACAAATCTTTATTTAAGAGAAATAAGTAAATAAGTGAACTTGTCCTTTCTAGGGATACTCGCAGACAAACATGCACATAAAGAGGTCAAAATCGCGAGGTTATTTTTGCAAGTACTCTTGTTTTTACATGTGGTGCCAGCTCTCCCACTGACAACATAAATGTAATCATGTACAATCGTGACATCCGTGTTGCCAGTCCTTTTAAGCAGGCGACATTCGTGATTCCCTGGCGTCAATGATTGTTAAAATTCCATCGATTCTTCTGGTTCGCCATTATCTGAAAAAAGCGAGAGCATGGCAACAAGCAAGCGTGAGCACTTTCGAGAGTCTGACACGTTTGAATCAACTCTTGTTTGCTGTTTTTCGAGAATAAAAAAGTAGTTCCATTGTCTTGCAAATAGGCTCAAATGGATTTTCGAAAGATAAATTTTTGGAGTTTCTAAAAATGACTTGGTGGTGGAAACAGCGCAGAGAAACCCGATATTTCCGCTAACGTTTTAAAGTTCATGAAGCTAGGTCAAAATCAGGCCAAAGGTCAAGTCGGGTCTACTGTAGCCAGTCTCATTTGTGTGCAAATAGTTCTGTCTCGCGTGTCCATTAAGCTTCCTGAAGTGGAAAGGAACACAGGGCCTAGCGACAATTTGTATGTCTCAGAATGAGACGGTCACTCCTTTCTTTTTTTTTCAGATACGACCTGGGCATCTCAAGCTACTTTTCTGCGCTCGATGAGAAACAAAAAAAAAAAAGAGGAGATGGGATGAGGAGGAAAAACCCGATTATCTGAGAGTTACGTTGGCCGGTACGTAGAAACTGGTGCAACTACAGGAAGACATCAATATCTTGTATTACAAGAAAATAAATATCGACTTGAACAAATTTGAAAAGGGCAGAAAGAATTTTTAGGTTAATCGGACACAATGACTATCATAATAAAATCAGGGGCGATGAACAGCAAAAATGCTGGAGTGTGAACAAAGAAACCGCCGGGAGAGGCTCTGTTCTCTGTGTGTGTGACAGGAATCAACAGATCGCTCCATCAAGCCAGTGAAGAGGTGCGGCAACAGATCGCTCCTTCGACGCAGGAAAGAGAGCAGCGTTCAAAAATTTTCAACTTTCCAAACTTGATTAATATTTCTTTCATTCTGCCAAGCCTGCAGAGGCTGCAGTCACAGGGATAATCGCATCCCAATCTCAGGTACCCGACTCGACAATCAAATTCACGAGAATTGTTTCCCCTGTGCCTCAGTCCCGCTGTATCGATCTCGGGAACAAAGAGAACGAAGAATTATTGCAGAGACATATAATTCACTTCACAGCATTATGACAGCGTAAAATTACAGAAGAGAATTATATACACTTCTGGCACAAAGCACATCACTTCGGAATCTTTTCCCTCTCTAAAATGAAAATTTATACGTCTGGGAAAACGCTTGCCATGACCCACAAATAATTGCCTTGTGTTAGTTTTATGGAAGCTTTATTGTGTTGAGGAATTCACTCAAAGGCCACAATATTTTACAGCCTCGATGGACCAAGACGCCTGCTTCCCTCAAGATTTGGGGGAAGTCATCGATCCACTCAATGGGAACTGCGTTTGCACCGTTACTCCTCCGGGACTGAGCAAGGAGACAGCAAGTCGACAGCTGACGGCGGCAACATCAGGTCAAGCAAGAGCAACACGTCTTCTATGACAGGTCCTTCTGGCTGAAGACATGCGCAGCCTTCGTGTGGTCTTATTTACTGAATTAAATAAATTAGATATTTAAACCAAATAAAAGTTTTCAAAAAGTATTTTTAATTATATGGTGTTAAGGTCATGCTATCTTTAAATCAAAGTTATCAATTTTGCAGGAAGGTAGTGTTGCTTGCGAAGCACTTTTGCGGCTTCTGATAACGGGAAGGATGGTAGATAACAACCGCAGATAAAACACACAGGCAAGAGATTTACTTGAAAGAAATCATTTGCAAGCCAAGATACAAACATCTTTCTTTATTTTTATTCCACACTAACACCTCTTAAAATTACTTCATAAGCCTTTTTAAGCTCTATCACAAGCTCAAAGTGAAGGTAAACATGTTACGAAAGTAGTTTGGTGTGTCAGAGCTTTCAGATTACATTACATCACGAGAGTTGTATGCTGAAATATTGTCGTTTGTAGCGTTTTGTCAACTCACTAGTTGACTATCATGGTCTGGAGAAAAGCTCCGAGCTAGAATTCGTATTTGGACGTACACACACACACACACACATATAGGGACCTTGACTTCCAGTAACAGTACATTTCAAAGAATATAAACTGTGCTTTTTGTTAATCTGAAATGATATTGTGTCCCATATGTTTTGGTCTGTGTCAGGGGATGACGTTCATAAATTTGGCATTATCATCCTGCTCCTCCAGACTATGTTGTAACACTTAAAGAGACAAACACAGCGCTGTTGTTCACCATGTCCCAGAATAGAAAGCCGACGCCATCGTCAACCTGCAAATGAGGTTTAGAAGGCAAATCAGCGCTGACATGTTCTACAGACCTTTCCGCTTCTCTCCAGTAAAAAGGCGCTACAGGGCCATTAAGGACTGGATTCTATGGTTTCGGACGAGGGCTGGAAAAGAGATCATTTGTGTCCCATGCAGGGTCCATTTTATGACTGGCCAATGAAAAGATAATCACCTCTTCTGTGACGCCAATGCAGGCTGTGTGTAGGCAGAGATAATAACGTGGCTCCAACAGGCTCCCAGACAGGAGGACTGTCTGGAATTACAAAATGACCTCATCCTTTCCTCCACAGCTGTGCCGTTACGCGAGGAACGGTTTGAAAATGCCAGAAGTTATAATAATAATAAAGCAAAAATAATTAAAGGCGAAAGCTTTTGAAGGTGGAAGTTAGAAGCTCTGTACAATAACAAAGAACAATAAGAAATATCAGAAGAAGAAGAAAACAGAAATCAAAAAAGAACGCAAGAGGACAATGCCCACCAGAAAAACGTGAAGAAATAGGTTGTTATGGAAAGACAGTGTAAAAAGAAATTATTCTCTTAGTCGTAAAGTCGAACACAATTCAACTGATTTTGTAAAGCAAATGAGAAGCAATTTTAGGGGTTGGGGTGTAGAAGTGAATGCATAAACGTTTATTTACACTTACCTCGCCCTACTAGGTCTTTAAGGCTTTCAGTAAGACGTAAGACAAAACTATTTTGCGGATACACAAAATGCATCAACGAATTCGACACGATCGACGCGTAAAAATTTCATTAGAGGCGTAACTTCGATCCTAAGACAAGAGCGTTCTAGAAGGAATTGATTAAACCGGAAGAAAACATTATGAAAACACATAACGATGCTAACTGTAGGCGCATGCTCCCAACTGCTAACTACAACATCGAAAATACCATCTTTATGTTTAATTTAAGGATCTGAGAATAATCACCGTCATCAGAGGATTACAACTGCGAGGCTGCCATGTAGGGGAGGGGGAGACAGTACGATGTCAGCAGAAAAACAACAAAAGTAAAGGAGATTTCTCTACCCGACATGCTATCAGGCTCTGGGAGAGTGAGTGATTGCGGTGCTTGCAAACATCGTAGAAAGAAACATTGATTACAGGTTCATCTCTGACGATGTTTCTCTCTCTCTTTCTTGGGGGTGGGTTCTGTCTACAGACGAGGACGGACGTCTGTGTGTGTTCTGTTGGTTGTGGGATAATTATACAGATATACAGCAACTTTCTAAATCAACTTTTATGCTAAACAAGGTTATTGAGAGTTCCAGAGAGACATTTAGGTGTTAATTTGTGGCCGTTTGTTGTGGAGTTTCATTTGGGGTCGAGCCATGGCGGTCGCGGCCTTGCAGGGCAAAGTCTGAAGTGGCCGAGCAAGATGTCCTCTCTTGTCTGTCATCGACCAACCTTCTAATATGCTCTGGAGATATGGAATGAAACCCTGGTCCAGTCGACACGACTTATAGGATCAAAAAAGCAAACACCGAGAAGGCAAACTTAGTTTGTGTGGACAGTCCCGGCTAACCCTACGGTGGGTTTCGGTTTTACATCGAACTAAGTGCAGGTGCAGGTGCAGGTGCCACGTCGAGATCTGAACCCTAGAAATTGGTTCCTTACTGAACTGGTGACAAATATTTCCTAAACCACTGCCCCAGCGACCCATGCGGACTATGAACGAGCTTCATTGTAAACAATCTACACATTGTATTCATCAACTGTGAAACTCAGTTCAGTTTTTATAATAGTTATGACTTCAGGTGTCACAGTGACTCATACGTTTGGCCGCTGAGGGGCAGTTAGTGTTTTACGCCGAGCCAGCAACTGACTTTATCACAGCAGCCAACCTGTAAACAAATGCCACATTCAGAGAAAGAACGGCATGCCCGAGACGAGAACTGAACCCAGGACAGCCTTCCCTGTGTTGGTGACAGGCGCTAACCGTTGCATCACCGGACCCCCATACGTTTGGCCAAATAATTATTAACCAGCAGTAGACAGGGTAGAGATTTATTTTCTATTGCGACGTATTAATATAGATATGTTAATTTGGGATGGATTTTTTTCAAACTTAATTTTCTGGCAGTCAAGAGTAGACGACTGAAGTGAGAATGCCGACCCTACTCTCATTTTTCTTTTATAAAAGAATTTGTTTTTCGTAAGTTCTTGATGTTAATTTCTTTTTTTTAATAGCAAGAATATCTTTATTCAGCGCTTCTTGTAAACCTTTACTAAGTTTGCTTGTCTGTTCGTAGAGCATCTTTTTTGTGGAAACTCCCAAGGCGTTCAACAGAACTTTGTTTATTCATCCGAACCAGTTACGATTCGTTGTTCTTCGACCTCGTTGTAAAAACTGTCTTTGTATCAACGAGGCAAATATCAATGTGCCTATTTGAGACTCCCAACAGTCCCGGGAGATCAATATAATATTATTTCTTAAGTATACAAATGTGATGTTTAGAAGGATAATCTGTGATAACCTTCTGCAACACGCGGGCCCTCCTGGCCTACGACACGTGACCTATGACGTCAGATCCAGGTTGTTTATCTCCAGACCGTAAAGGACGAAAATAAATCAAATAAATGATCAGGAAAACAAAAGAGGTAAAAATTTTCAGTGTAACGAGCGCAGGAAATGAGGAGAAAGATGCCCTTCGTGTCCGTGGATGGCGGAAGCACATAAAGCTCCGTTCATGATACATTGGTGCGCAACATGATCCTTCTCTCACGGTGCTGTGAACTATGAACAGCCTTTATTACTGGACAGACGATGAGTTTTATTCCAGTGGTGAAAAGTACACGATTTCCTCTTATTACTGGAAACGACAAGTGAGTTTTGTTTTGGTTTGGTTTGGTTTTTTTTTTTGTTTTGTTTTTATGGGGGTTTTTTGTTTGTTTGTTTGTTTTGTTTTGTTTTTGCTTTGTTTTTGTTTTGTTTTTTGTTCTTTTGTTTTTTGTTTGTTTGTTTCTTTCTTTTGTTTTTTGTTTTGTTTTTTGTTTTGTTTTTAATCATTCATCTAAAGTACACAGATTTAATCATACAAACATGTTTGGGGAACTGCTCTTGATTAAGAAGATTAAGCTTTTTGTGGAGTCCAGTTTCTCGGTAAGAATTCAGATGGAGGCCTCTTCTACAGCACTTTAAACGCCTCAGCCTCAGTGATACTTTAATGTTCATTCATATCTATCCCCCAACCCCTAAGGCTCGTCCACAGTTTCAGCGTCAAAGAGAAAGAGAAAGTCACGGTGACACCTGGCTAAATAACCAAGAACCACAGACCCTGCCCAGATACTGACCTCCGTCTTTCACTCTGGACCTATTCTGAGCAACAGATCGACCAATTATGCACTTTGGAACGTCACCGCCAATCGTTCATCATCTGGGCGATGATACCCGCTGTCGCATCCACATCCGTGACGCGGAAAGGGTGGAGACGAACCTCGGACACGTGCATCCGCATGGTGAGGGTGGAGAGCAGCTCGTGCACCATGCATTAAGGCTCAAGACAATCTCCTGGGACCATCCAGCGTGTCCCGCTCCTTCTCACGTGAATGCATTTCCGGCGCAAATATGTCAAGAGGGATCAAGCTTCCAGCCGCCCTAATGGCTTCTGTCGCTATGTTCCCCTAGAGGCAGATCGTTTTACTGCTTTTCATTCTACTGTAGCCCAGTCATCACCGCAATAAATAAGCATCTTGACTTGCATGCTCACTTTTATGTGATCATACACTCTTAAAGGGAATAGCAAGTGAAACATGCTGGGCTTAAAGGGCAGATAATGATCTTGTGAATCGTTTTTTACCATCCAGTGTAAACACTACGGGGATACAAGGAGGCCACCATCCAAGGTGCCTTATTAATTTGGTTCTATCTTTTAAGCCCATTTTTATAAAGTTTCCTTTTTCTGTAATTAACCTTGCATTCTCTAGGGAGTTTTCCGAGCCTTTAAATGAAGTCCTCGCTCATAGGAATCTGAGCTCTGTTTGGACAATAGGTACGTCAATGTTCAAAAGATAAATATTTTACATCGGACGAATTATTTCTCCGACAAATATACCCAAAAAAATTCGTAAAGAACGAAACAAAAAAAAAAGGCAGAAGAAAGGAAATCAAAGGCAGTAAATAAATGAATAAACGTCAAAATGCGTTCAAACAGACGAGAGGAAATTATAAACAATATTTTAAAAAAGAAAACTCGTAAAACACAATATCAACAGAAATTCCCCGGCATGTTATGGCTGACTGACCCAGAAATTCTCCGGCGTGAACCCTGCGAACCGCACGTGCGATGCTCCCGTTTTCCGCAGCACCTCCGACACGTAGTCAAAGTTGTCGATGTGCGTGATGGCGTCGTCCAGCGTCGTCATGACCAGCGTGGCATGGTGCTCCAGCGCCTCGTTGGACCTCAGCTCGTCGTCGCTGTGCAGGTGTTTAAAGCCGTGGAACATCGTCTGCAGGCTGGAGTTGGACTTGAAGAGTCTGCAAACAAGACCAACGACCGTCTTGAAAACCATCAACGACGACAACGGACATTGTGTAAGACACAGACAGCAGACTGATTATGTCATTTTATAAACAAAAACAATGACATGTCCCCATGCTGGTCTCTCTCTCTCTCCCTCCCTCCCTCTCTCCCTCTCTCTCTCTCATGCTTTCTTTTGTGTGTGTGTGAAGGACGCAAACAGGAAGATGAATAGATCTAAGGCTGAACATATTCTTATATTTCCTTTCTCTATTATCTATCTGTAAAATAAAATAAAAAATCTCATTAACTTCAAACCTCTTCTGTCTCGTGTTTCTTAAGCACAAAAGTTTCGACACAAATAATCCGGATTTCTATTAGACAAAGGTGAATGGGTGGCAATGCAATTCAACAGGATTTTAGAAAAAAAACAACTGAATAAGCCCTCATCTTCAGCTGGCATTCAAATCCTTCAGAGCAAGCATGCATAGCCTTCAAGGAATATTTTTGTGCTGTGATTGCCGTCGATGACCAGGAACTCACGATGAGCTTCTTTCCTTATTTTTGCTTTTGAAAACAGGACATGGTGGCGAATGGCAACGAGCAGCATTGTCTCATTATTGGAGTGGCCAAAGTGTCAAACCTTATAATTGTGTGATTACATAATACAAATAATAGCAAGCACCCAAAGGATTTTTCGCATATATCTAAAGATATCTATATCTTCCTTTTCATCATTCCCTCCTACATTCACTCACATGCACTGTACATTTTTTCCTCTTTCTCTCTCTCACTTTGCGTGCATACTCACCCACGAACTCAAGTATAATTATTCATGTGGCCTAACTAGTTGCACAACAGCACGTGATTTTCTATGCCATAATTTATTTTAGTTTAGCCAACTTTTTCTAAAATTGTCCACAAAAGATACCACCGTTTGCAGGACAGTGTCTTTGAAACGTTCCTTCCTGTTTGTCTTTCAAGATAAAAAAAAATAATTGCAGTTTCTTTGGCTCCTGAAAGGGTTTATATACTTGTGTGTGTGGGGGGGGGGTGTGGGCGTGGGTGTGTGTAGGAAGGGGGTAGCAAAGATAGGAGAACTAAAGCTAAGCTGGGTGTGGGCGATGTAATGCTCTTTACCCGAATAAATAAATGCAAAATGTCATTGTAATATGCTTTGGGGGCAACTGTATCGATTGTGTAAAAATCATAATGCATCGGTGATCAAAGCTGCATTATATCGCCACTACATCTACTATTTTGGACACAGTGGCGACTTGCTGTAACTACTTAACGCTTGACTGAGTTCTGACTGTCACCGGCTACCATAGTTTCGCACTAACTCTTAACTACAGAGGCCACTGCAGTACCAATTATTAATTCTTTCTCGTTAACAACGATCAAAAGATGCAAACTCCTATTTGTAAGGGAATCAACTCGAGGTGGCTGCATTGAGAGGTATTCTTGCCCCTAATAACAAAATGCTTCATCTAAATATTCTTTCTTTTTCGAATGACCATGTGACTGACCACATCACTGGCCAAATACTTTTAGGACGTCTTTGAAGAAAATTTCACATATCCAACTGAACATATTCTTACAGAAAATCTGCAGCTTTCTCTGCCGAGTAGTTAGTTCAAGGGGTTGGCATGAGAGCTAATGGAACTTTTTTCTGCGCGCACTGACGTGACATCGAAAGCGATCTGCATACTACAACTGGCAAGTCAACGACGAGGAAGGAGGGTGAACAGGAAAGATTGTCTTCCTTTGCACTTTATTTTTCTGAGAATATTAAAGTTTATGTCCTTGGTTATAGAAATCGAAAAATTGGGACCTGGCGGGAAGTGTACGGCATTTTTCTATGCGAGTCTTCCTTTTATAGACGAAGTCCATTAGCGTGATGAAAAGAAACGATGGAGCGCAGTGCATCTCGGGACACGTCTGATGTCTTGCAGATAATGATTAGTACCTTGTACAGTAGCGAGAAATGTTGTGTAAGACCATCAGTACTACTGGACTTGTACACACTCCCACACACACTGTCAGAATACCATTCCGTACGTGCAGACTTCATTGACTCTGGGATGAGCAGGTCACATACCCGGGCCAGGATAGCGAGACTCGGAATAGACTACCTCCTGGACTTTTAACCCCAACACCTTTTCTCCCCGACCATCAAAAAAAGAGAGGAGGGGGGAGGATATTGTTTACTTTGTTGGAGCATGTTGCAGGGAGGGGGATGCTCGAAAGAACTGGGGGGAGAGAGCGGTTGGGAGGATGTCCCTTGTTGTTTATTCAGCAGCAAATGCACTGCCGGGAGCGCAGGTTGATTTACATTGAACATTAGGGTCTCTGGGCAGATTTCTCCCTCAGTCATAAAATAAATATCCCACCCTTCGTGCTAAGGCCTTCGCACCGGTCAAAGCAGCTCTTAAAAGAGGAAAGAAGGAGGTGCTTTGTTCTGTGCGCGAATATTTCTGTCCAACCTATTGCCATGCAGTTGCCGTCAGTGACAGGAACTCACGCCAACCTCATACCTTGCATGTAAACATTCGCAGTCAACTTGAAACAAAGCTAACACATCACCCACATCAACAACCACCTATCACCACATCACCCAGCCCACATCCGTAGTAAATGAGTCTGTATGTCACCGACATTGTCGGTACCACGATAACATTAGAGTGTTAAACAATAGTGGAAGCAGTGCGTGTGTGCGTGGATAGACATGAGAGAGAAATGGTTTCAGAATGTGTGTTTATTGTTGATGAATGTGAAGGAAAGGGATCCTATTAAACATCTGTGCAGTATAAGTTTCTCCAATCTTCTATTTTCCAGAGACATACTTTTTGTCCTCGATTATTTACCAGAAAGATGATCATCAGATAATCTCGGTCAAGGCTACAACTTCTGTCTGCCTTCGTTCTTTGACGGAAGTTTACCTGTGGCACCTGTGCAGGCAGACCGACAGGTAAGACGCCGGTTATGAACCTACCCCCATCATCAATACACCGGTGATGTCACTGCCTCTCGCACCAGGTCAAGGGATAGGATTTTAAAAACATACAGACAGACGTACAGATAGACACACAAAAATACAGGACGACCAAAGCTGATCCCAACAAACTTGCTGATGTCGGATATGATTATCATCTCTGAGACTCACTCAGCTCTATCTCAGACAGTTAGACAGGTATTGCTGTTGTCGTCTGTCCTACCCCGCAGCTCTACTCGCTGCTAATTGTACCCGGTACAAGCCGTCAGTCTGCTGCTGTGTTGATTATGTATCGATCATGACCCCCCTCTCCTCCAGGGAATATTATTTCCGGAGAAACCAAGATAAGAGACTTGAGGGGATTCCGCCCTGTAGGTCAATTAACTAAGATTGAAAACAAGTTGTGTTGATTGTGTTGTGGGTGATGAGAAGGTAAGGTCTGAGGAGGAGAAGGGGGAGATGAAAGATGTTAGGTGAACATATG
This sequence comes from Pomacea maculata, assembly GCA_004794325.1. Taxonomy (NCBI): domain Eukaryota; kingdom Metazoa; phylum Mollusca; class Gastropoda; order Architaenioglossa; family Ampullariidae; genus Pomacea; species Pomacea maculata. The sequence continues at coordinate 175,004 of SRHC01001329.1, read as the reverse complement.
GGTGGCTGGGGGAGGAGTAGTTCTTTGATGTCCACGCACAAAGGAGGTTCTGACAAATCTACTTCCCCTCAGTCTCATCTTTTTCCATCTCTCCCGCTCTCATCCATCTATCCTCTCTTATCTCCCTGAGTGGTTTGCCTGTTCTAAGGCCGTCTGCTAATCAAACAGACAATAATTTTATTTACAGTCACTAAAATACTATTATTCTGGGTTAGACGCAATCAACTCCAAAGTGATCAACGATAATGTTTACTCCAACTTCATCAGCATCGCTCTTTCGTGTCCTGAATTGTTGTTTTTTGCTTCCTTATCGTTTACCGCATCTCGATGACGTCTTTCCGGTTCTCGCCTGTCACCAACCCAGATTTTCAGTGCATTACATTTTTTGAAAGAGAAAAGGGTGAAAAAATAAAAGTGTTTTTGAAATTTCCACGAGCGAAACTAAACGAAGATCCATCGATTGCCGCGTTGCCTTGAGAAGGAAAAACGATCTTCTTGAAATATTAAATGGCGATGTATTACATCGACAGCACGCACAAATGTTAATTAAGGTGTCATCGTGGTACTGCAGAAACCAGATCTTGAGCGAAAGGACCTGGGAAATGGGACTGGGAGTCTGGTAACATGTCAAACATCCTCGGTGTTACTCCTACTTCTAAATGTCAGATGAACAAGGGACTACAAGAAGAGACTACAGACATAAAGTTACTCAGGCTCAATCTGTAGGTAATGGGGACAGAACTACGGGGGACTATCCCCTTGGTGCTTGACAAATCCAATTTGTAGGTGTTAATCTTTTACATAAATGAAATGTTTAATCGGATTTCATCCTTGCCTCAGATCAGAAAGGTCACTTCATTCTTCGCAGAGAACTGAGAAGAAATCAATGCATGGTATCTTAGAAGAAAATACTCTTTTAAATAGAAAAGATAACAAAAAGTATGTAAATCGTCTAATTTATTATACATCTGTAAATGCTAATCGTATTTATTCGGAATTCATGTTTATTTTCGTTTAACTTCACTTACCAGATATATTTTCATTTGATGTTGCGATAGTTTCAACAACAACAACAACAACAACAACAACAACAACAACAACAACAGCAACATCATCTCTACTTGTTTCATCGTTACGACTAAACGTCCCAATTTTCGGAAACAAATTGGAAGTAATAAAAAATAGGAAACGTTTAGATGACAATAATCGCTCATATGACAATAATCCCCCAAGTCATCGGATGAGCACGAAAGAAGTGAGCTGTGACCTCAGCACACAGAAAAATAAAAATATCACACAGCCGCAAAAAATGTAGGTGAAACCAAAGGAGAGAGAAAGAGAGAAAAGAAAAGCTGCGTCGTCTGCTGTGCCAAACCTCATTTCCATTTTATCATTAGCTGAAAATCATCCTGAGCTCGACAGAGATTTAGATTTTCTCTCGTCCTTCTTGAAAGGACAAAGTGGCAATAAAACACAGTAATGCAGTCAATTCCTCGAATAAGATGTAGTGACGTAACAGCAATGCAGTCGATGTCCCGATTACAATGTAGTGACGTAACAGCAATGCAGTCGATGTCCCGATTACAATGTAGTGACGTAACAGCAATGCAGTCGATGTCCCGATTACAATGTAGTGACGTAACAGTAATGCAGTCGATGTCCCGATTACAATGTAGTGACGTAACAGTAATGCAGTCGATGTCCCGATTACAATGTAGTGACGTAACAGTAATGCAGTCGATCTCCCGATTACAATGTAGTGACGTAACAGTAATGCAGTCGGTAGCATAAATAAGATGTACTTCGCGGAACCTGAATTTGATGAACATCAAGAAGACTCGTTAGAGTGATGCGCCGCCGCCAAATACTCTTATATAGAACATATGATGCCTTAGTTTACAAACATTTAATATAACCCTTCATTAACATACTACTAAGTAATTATATCTGCCGTACTTGCATTTGTTCTATCACCGTTGCTACTATAAATGTTATTATAATCATCATAATTACAAAAAATTTACATCATTCTATATATTATGAAAGGATAGTGTTTTTAAGACACCGAGTGAAGATACCAGTGATGGTGAAGGACATTAGCACTGACTAGTACATTCAGAACGTGCAAAGATAAATAGAATAATTTGTAAAACGCACTTTTAAGTAAACTTAATTCCTTTTAAAGAAGAAAGTTTAAATGGAATGGCCTCAAGAATGTCCCTAGGCACAAAGTAGCAAGCCAAACTGATTATGTAACCAAACAAATCTGTATACACTTTTAGGTGTTGGGACTTTAAGAAAGAAAGAAAAATTTTATGCATTAAAGTGACGTGGGCGTGTTTCCCTTACACTATAAATCTGATGAAAGTATCCACTTCCGTACCCCAACCACGAACAAAATATTTTTTAAACCCAGTCTCCTTTCCTAACAATGCTGCAAACGCAAGCTGATGCTATCGAATGTTCTCACCATTTCCAGGCAATAAATTGTTCCCAGAGCCAGATACTCGAGAAATCCATTTAGAAAAGCCTCGTCCTCGCGCCTGCACTGCTTTTTAGAAGTTCAGACGACGAAAAAACAACAACAAAGTCAGATGTTCCTAGTCTTCAAGAAAAAAAGAAAGACATTCCTTTTTTTCATGTTTTTGCTGCTGGTGTAGAGTTTATGCAAACAGCCTGCAGTTACATGGCAACTAAATGAGATTTGAATAGGTGTGAAGAATAATATAACGGACGCTTGGCAACTTTCAGCTGCCACCTCAGCTCCGTACGTGAAACACGTTTCTCTCACTCACACTCTCTCTCTCTCTCATGTTTTTGTCATGGAAGTGGCGATTCCTTGTGGGGTTCTCGTACCTTTACCTAAGAAATTCTGTACTTTTCCAGGCCTGACATGTGTATACAAGTGGCGATAGACCAGCACAGTCCCTACCCTTCACGTCTGGCGTTAGGTGGGCCTGGTGCCTGCGGCGGTCGTCTGCACGTGCAGGCGACGTGAACGGAACGTAAAGCAATCTCAGCCTCAGATGCCATGGCAGTCGGCCATGCTTCCATCTATAACGGTTTTTTGTTTGGAAGGACTCTAGCTGTGCTTTTTTCTTGCCGTAGGTGTTTATTATTTTAAGTAATTAGGAAAAGCTTAGATTGCGCACCTGGATGTAATTTGACTTGCGCAAGGGGCTGCGTGTGAGAGATAGAGAGAGACGAAGGTATACCAGCTTGCCATAAATCATTTTATGAAACATTAGTGAGATGGCTGTGTGTGTTTTTTTTTATCATCTTCTTACTAAAAGATATATTTTATGTTTGTGCCTGATTTAATTTGTATATTTTCTTTCACAAAAGGTTTTAAAAGTCTTCTATTTGCTAATCACATTTATTTAAAAACCATATTATTCGATTTATCATCTTTAAACCTTCTTGGAATTCGACTGGCGTGTTGTGAGCTTTGTTGGTTGTTAAATTCTATTTTTATTGACGTTTGTGAACTTCTGTCACCTTCTAAGCCCAACGAAGATCATTAGCTGCTTCGTTCCTTTGATCATTTAATGGAAAGAACTCTTTGTCGACACAAACTGCGTTAAGTCGATAAAAAGTCAGGCGAAAACATGCAGAATGAAGACTGGACATCATCTACGGCATAAAAACAGATTAACAGCCTCCGTGGATCAATCCTAAAGACCCATTTAGCGGTCTGGTGGCCGCAGAAGCATGCAGGCTGGACTTAAAACCATCAACAAACAGCAACGGCGCAGGTGGTTTTTTTGATGATGAATCCATGTCAGCCTGCTTCTTGTGATGGAGTTCTAATGGTTGTGTGTCACGTTTGTGATGTTGGTTGGGCGAGAGATGTTTTCTGTCTCGTGGCGATAACAGATGACGATCATCGAAGGATTCATTCACATCGTCAGCCCTGCCCAGTCCAACCTCCGTCACCACCTCCAGTCAGGACTCTGATTCCAAAACAACCGCCTTTCAAGGACTTGATGTTGCCTGTTTATGGTCAGTGTGTCTTTATCTCAGCGGTAAAGACTTTGTGTCTGGTAATAGCAGACCACAATTTCCGGACTTTCAAGGTGCCAGACACAAACTCGACCATTGTCGGTCCATAATGGAGGCGATTAGAAGGCAACGCAAACTCCGCATGTCGGATTGTGACTGGAGGTTGGTTTACAACTGGAAATCTGTTGGGTCCTTCTTCTGCAGAAGTTGCCCGCACGCGTCCTCAGATGCTCGGAAACGTCTACATTTACATTCATTTACAGTGTTTACACAGGTGAGATGAAAACGCAGGTAAACGTGTCAGCTGCGGCTAGGAGTCAACACAAAACAAGGGAAATAACCGAGCGGATGTGACGTAACCGTTATTATTCGCTACCTGAGAGTAAAAGAATTGAAATATTTTTCTAAGAAATGAATTAATTTTAAAGACTCTCCCTTTCTATGTATCTCAATAAATTGTGAAGATAGATAACCACGAAAATCAGTGCTCTCCCCTTTGACTATTTGTCGAAATGTCAAAGTAGCGTCTAGGAAGTTGCATGCAGTTGGACACTCATGAGAGATGCTGTCCTGTCAGACAAGCCTATCTCTAAAATATATGTATATATATAGTATATTACTACATATATATATAGCCTTCAGCATAATCTTGAGTTAAGAGATCTGTCTGGCGGTTATTGCATTCTCCCAGCGGACCTCCCATTGTGTTTAAAATGTCTTTGTGGGATGGAAGGGGGAGAAGTTAATAGCATTTTCTTTGTCGTTTCCTCCACCTAGGGTCCAAATGACTGATAAGAAAATACCACCAGAGGCATACACTTTTCCCGGCACGAAGACAAAGAGGGCTTTGGGGGAAAATCGTCACTGCCTAATGGGAAAAAATGAGACGCTGCTTGGAAATATTTATGTCAAAAGATGGGAAACGTACACACCAAATGTTGCCTTCCATCCCTTTTTCCAAAGCACCATGCGTAGAAGAAAAAAAACTAATGATTATCTAACAGGACCCAGAAACGCCATCTCGTTATTCTAACCAACATCGGGGTGTATTGCTATAGAAACAACACATGTCTTGTGAGGTCGGTTGCCGCCGGCTTGACGCTCGGGTATCATGTGTTGTTATTAATAACAAGAACCAGAGAATGTGTGTTTTGAGATAGCGTGAGGGAGAAAACTTGTCATTTCTATATTTTATGTCATCTCTTTTGTCGTATATGCTTTGTTTCAAAGAAAGAATACTTGGATGCTTTTTACACTTTGAGTGCCTTTGATGTGTGACCTTTAGTGAGGTCACTATGTTCATCTAAGTGTTCTTATTGTCAGTAAGTTTATTATCAGTATGTAAGCAGGCTTTATTGCCTTACAGAAAAATCGCGAAAGTTATTTTATGCTCTATATATTTTTTGTTTTGCATATTTTTTTTTAATTTTCTCTTCTTTTGAGAGATAGTGCTCTTGCCTAGAAGTCTGCTACAGTTCTAGAAGCACAGGACACGCACAGTGACAAGAAGATGAAACAATAACAAAGTTGTCAGTTTTATGTTTTCTGATAAAATATTTCACGGAACTGAACAGTTCATAAAACCTCCAAGACATGCAAGGAAGGCAAGCACTTTGGAGCAGAATACTTTGTGCCTGCGTGCTTGCTTGCTTGAGTGCGTTCTGTGTGTGTTTGTGTTTGTGTTTGTGTGTGTGTGTGTTTGTGTGTGTGTTTGTGTGTGTGTGTTTGTGTGGAAAAGGTACATGTTAGAGAGATAAATCGTACAGCTAAAGTTTAAATAGTCGATAACAACCATTCACTGGGAAATGACGACCTTTAGGAAATAGCATTTTCATCAGATGAATGCACAAAAAGTAGCGACAATGGCTTTCTGTGAACGACAAGAAGAGTGAAGGCCCTTTGCGGCATCTTCCATGGCACATCGATTACTTCCAGCGCAGCTTCCTCTCCGGCGCACATCCGGGCACATTTACCGACGTTTAGCATCAACACCCACACACTCTCTGGTCCAGACTTTTTGTCCGTCATTATCGACGCCAGAGAACGGGAAGAGTTGAGTGTAAAACATTGTAGATAACGCAAGCTTTTATGCCAGTCCATCATTAATGTTGTCCATCCCATCTTGACTCCACCCTCCGAACGTAAAGGTATTTTCGAATGAAAAATATTTTACTTTTTTAAAATTCTTGTGATCTTTCGCGGAATCGCGGACAGTCCCGTTGCAGAAGGGAAAATCAAATGTGAAACATGCCCAGAGTTTGATTTTGTTATTTCTTCTTTATTTCCTGTTATTTATTTGCCGTTTCTAACTTTTTCGCTTCTTGATGCCAGATTGCAAGCCTCATAATCTAAAGTGGCGCCTGATAAGAGGACAGTGTTTCTGTCAAATCAGTGAAAATACGATGATTTTAATGGCACAGAAAACTCACATTTTTTGCTATTAGTGATCAAAATCATGTATCTGTACATTTCCGCGAGCATAATAAATGATTATAATATCGATATTGGGTGTGGGACTACTCACTACTCATTAAGACAGCCATGTCATATTCTGCTTTCTTTTTTCAAGTACGTATTATTAATAACAAGCGAAATAGGAGAATTTTCAAACACATTCTCTTGTGTTCTCTGCCTCTTCTATCTCCTTGGAGCGCAGGAACACACATTTGCATGCAGAGAGAGAGAGAGAGAAAATGAGTGAGAAAGAACAGAAAGAGAAAAGGTAATTAAAATCTTAAAAATACACCGCAAGAACGAGACCTGCCGAGGGCCACCTCCACCAGATGAAACTTTTCCGCTCAGATGGCGCTGTTCCATCTCCAAGGTTTGCTTAGTTCAGGAAAAAAAAACCGTAAATGCCAAGAATAGAGAAAAGACCTTTCTGGCATTTCAAATATTTTGCATAAGCAATTTTTTAAAAATAAATGTCTGACATTTGAAAGCAACTTTTAAAAACCAAGCTCAAGTTTTGTTATAGAAAATAAAATCTCGCCGAGTGAATAAGGGATAAACCCCTGAAGGAGTTCCTTTATCGTCTGGTGTTTTTGCGCCTTTGTTAATGTAAGATTTGTCTGCTCGAATCTCTCTGTGTCCGAGGCGCAGGCCATCTGACAGCTGCAGAAGGAACACGCACTTGTAAGACTCTTGGAAGATGGAGAGGGAGAGAGGGGATGAGACCTAACCTTAAACAGTTAAGACAGCATGAAGTCAATTATAATTCTGGCTCCTCGCATCCTCCTGGGGTCCTCCTCCCCTCTCTCCATATGTGTGACATCGCTCTTGACGATGGAACAGGCCTATCGATGGTTTCCAGGTTCTTCTTCTGAAATTGTCTCTTGCTATCAACCATCATATTTAAAAAATCCTTCGCTACCTTTTCCTCCAGAATGTGAGATCACCGCTACAGATTTGTTCCCTGGGTTTGCAGGTTATTGATCACGTGATGCGTTCTGATCTCTGGTGAACAATTCTCATCCACAAATGCCGCCACACAGAAGGAGTTGACGGCACACATCACCAGACATTTTTCTTTTAAGGGAGCAGCATGCTAGGAGTTGGACAGTTCTCTACAAACACCCCCAATCTTGCAGAATGGTAAGCGGGTGGGTGGGTTCGGGTGCACTTTAACCCTAACCCAGATGTCCATAAGCCGTAAGGTGATGTCAGAAGCACCGTATGCTATGGATGCTGTGGATGTTGTGGATGCTATGAATGCTGTGGATGCTGTGGATGCTGTGGATGCTATGGATGCTGTGGATGCTGTGGATGCTATGGATGGACGCGGCTTCCGTCTACAAACACCGACACGAGTTGTGAACCGCTCTCATCCTTTCCCAAAGCTATGTTTCTCGTAGGGGAGTCATGAACAACGAGAAAGAAGTGGAAGGTGTTGTTCTGACAAGTCCAGTCCTAGAAAAATAAGCTTTTAATAAAACGATTATGCAAATTTAAACCAACTTGCTCTCATTACTGTTTGTGTTATTTTTTCACACAAGCAAGCATTGTGCAGTTAACGAGAAGATAACGGGGAATCTGGTATCGGGGAATGCCTGACAGCACAGAAGGCTTCAGGGACGAAATTGCTGTAAGCCAAATAATTTTTTTTCTAATGTAACCATGTTATCTGTTTAGACAGACCCAGGAAGCCGAAGAACATGCTTTCACTTGGGGGAGCGAGGTGAGGGGAGATGGACAACACTAGTCTTAAAACATGATAAGAACATTCTGGGCTCTGTCATGTCTCCAAGGAATAAGACTCCCTTTAATACAATATTGTCTATTCCCTAGACCTGACCCCGTCAACAGGTTTTATTTCCAGACGCTGAATAGAAAGAGAGAAGAAAGAGAGAAGCAAAGTCCAACACGGTCGAGGACATTTCAAGGGTAGCGAAATCCGGAAGATTTTGAAATGAGGAAGAGAAGATTTTATTCGAGGAAGATTATGGGGAATATTTAATACATGAGTAAACAAAGAATGTTTTGGGAGGTAGAGTGGTCGACATAAATGCAACTGATTTTAAAATTCTAGATGCGCGCGCACGAACGATTCACTGACTGACTCTCTGACAAAACAGAGATTTCCCCCAAAAAAATATTTGCAATGTAGTTCTACTCCAGTGCAAACTTACAAATTGCATTTATCCAATTCTGAATAAACACCTCCCTCTCCTCGAGACATAGGCCGATAAACATCCCCTGAGGTTTTTTAAAGGTGATGGAGAGTTGCACCATATTGACCAAGGATACCTGTGGACATTCGTTATTATTGTTGTTGCTGTGTTATTGCCACTATTCTCTGTATAATAGTGTCCCTAGGTTTGTATCTCCAATATGTCCATGGGTGCGCGGTAGATTTTGTAATCGCTATCTTGTACACACATGGCAACCAACTGTAAAATGCTCTGACTCGTGGTAGACATTTAAACCTTGTTACCCACAGGACTGGAGCTGTTTATATTTATAATGAAATCTTTTTTTCGAAAAACGTTTTGAATAAGCAGGCTTGCAAGAATTGCTCCCTTGGCGACCTTTCTCTGAAGCTGTTGTCGGTCTCGATGGCTGGATCGTTGGAACGTGACAATGAGACTGACGTCAGGCACTCGTAAACTGTATTAGGTCAGGTCGATCTCTCTGAGGTCATACTCGACACGTAGCGAGAAGCTATCCTGACCTGACTGCCGCACTCGCCATTATGTTGTAATATTTTTAAAAGATCACATTAACCCAAAATGAGAGTTACAAACCGCTGGGCATTTGATACTCTCGTGAGAGTGCTGAACATGGACGGTCTTTTTTCCAAACATAAAATGACTGCCTGCGTTCGATTGGCTCAGATTCTTGAATGATGCGAATGCACTTCAATTGCTGAAATTAAGCTTAATGGTTTTTTCTCGAAAATAAAATTTACTTGACATCTTTGTACTGGGCTTGCAACCATCTAAAGTTGTTAACGATTTCATTACTTCAATGGCCTACTGTCAAGTAATAATAGCACCGTGTTGTTGTCTACCTCACTACATCAATAAACATAAAGCCTCAAAGCCTCGTTCCGTTACAGGCAGTATACGTGAGTGGTTCACCGTGTCTAAAAACACTACTCACTGTACGTTCCCTTATACACCTTTTATTGCACTATAACATTTTTGTCCCTTCGAGAAAAGTTTTGTATTCCGCAAGAATAACTGTGTCTCCAAAAATATTTGCTGAGCTGTCACAGTTTTTTGTTATCCTTCCTTGTGTTTCGATAACGATCTCAAAGTCCTAGTAAAACAATTTGTCGAGTCCCACATTTCTATAACAGCCAGTGAGGATAAAAGTTATAATCATTAACCGTCTCAAAGCTCTTTAGTGCGGCACTTTATGGGTTGTTTACCCGTCTGCCTTGCCTATGTTACTTTTAAGATGTACACTTTCCTTTTTAAAAAAAAAAGAAAAGAAAAGCAAGCAAGAAGAAAGAATAATAATAATGAAAGATGCGTGCCACCTGAATCCCATTCCCCAGAGGAATAAAGCAAACAATTTTCTTAAATTTTTTCAAAATTATGTACCTCTAGAAAAAGAAATACAGTGATACCTCGGTTCTCGAACATAATTCGTTCCGGGAGGACGGTCGAGAACCAAATTGTTCGAGAACCGAAGCAATGAAACCCATAGGAAATAATGGAAACTGGATTAATTCGTTCCAAGCCCCAGAAAATGCCTATTTACTGGCCTAATTTGTATATAATATGTAGAAAAACATGAGTCTCAACAAGAAATAAGAAATAAAAGTGTATTTATTAAAACAAAAAAAAAATAAATAAAATGTACTGTACAGTACAGTAAATTGTGTTTCATTTACTGTACCTCTACCAAACTTTATGGCAGGAGGGAATGAATGTGGAGGGAGGAGGGAAGGGGGATGGTTATTGTATTGAAGGGGAGTCCTCTTCAATAAAAACAGAGGGTAACTGCTCTTCGGGTGTTTCTGTTCTCTGTATCTTTTGCTGAGGAGAATCAGAATCTTGCTCTGCAGTTGCTTGTCTGATTTCTTTACGGAAGAATTTGTCAATTGTTTGCTGTTTTTTTCTCCTTTGCAAAATTTTGCGGAAAGTGGACATAACATTGTCATTAAAAATGTTAACTGCTCTATTTGCTACCACTTTATCAGGGTGATGTACTGATGTTGTTCAACAAAATTTGCGATTTCTGCCCAATTTGCACACATTTCGTGACTCTCTCCACAAAAACGTCACTCTCTCTCTCTGCACTCACACTGATGACGCAAGCAAGGCGCGCTGGGCTGAATCAGAGATCTGTAGGTCCCTACAGATCTCTGGCTGAATGAACGCCATTCGGCTCAACTCGGCTCATCTCGGACGTTCGGATGTTCGAGTTCCAAATATTTGTTCGGATTCCAAGACAAAATTTTCTCGAATTTCCTGGTCGAATACCGATTTGGTCGAAAACCAAGGCGTTCGAGAACCGAGGTATCACTGTACTGACAAATGAAAAGGAAGATTTTAAAAATTCATAAAAATATACCCAATTATAGTTGGCATTAAGAACGACGACAACTCGTGAGAAAAAAAAATCTTTAAGCCTCTTATGCTGCACTGAGCCAACTGTGGTGGAGAATAGTCTGGGACAAATCGTCCACTTTCATGGCTCACGGAGAACATCGTTTGTCTACCAGAGAATCCCGTAACCCACCTACACTTTCATGATTTTGTCCTATTCTGATTGTAGTTTATTTCGCATGCTTGATAAATAAGTCATTAATTACAAAAAGCAAAAAGAGAAACCTAGGGCTACGTCTAACAAATAGTGATTAGCTTTTTAAAAAATCTCTGAAAAGGCTTCGTTCATTTCAATGTGTCGCCTCAACCTGTCAACACATACGACTATGAACATGAATCCGTAAGAATTCAATCAAGAATGGCACTATGGATAGCTCAGAATTAACCCAAAAGAAAGATCAAGAAAATACTATGTTTTCAAGATCAATCCAACATCTTTAAAGAAGAAAACGTCTAATTAGAAAGACGAGGCTTTCACTGATGCTTCGTCAGGCGTTTCGGTTACAATAAAAATGTCAAGCGTCCCATGGTTCACTGAGCTCAAATATTTGAAGGAAGCATGGTAGTTTGAGAACACGGTAAGGTGACTACCACCACAGCAAACAGTTTGAATCAGAGAATTGGTTTAGCGGAGATTCGCAGGTAGAGAGTTACGATGGAAGAAAAGATCGTTCGTGTCCACATTCGTAACGATCGCAGATGTCTGGGCATTCTCCATCGACTGGGTGTAGTCTGCGCATGCGTGGGGCTTTATCACTAAGCAGTGTTTGATCGCAGACTGGAGTGTAATTAAATGCATGGGCGGAATCTCTGTTCGAAAACGCATGTGGACAAATGTCTGAGCAAAGACTGGAGAATAATAGTGTCGCGCTGCTTGCTGTTGCTTGATGTGTTTGTTGCGTTTCTCATTGCGGTGTGTTGCGCGTGTTATGTTCTTGTTGTTGGTGTGATCTTTGCTGATATAAAATTAATGAAGGTTGTAATACAGGGCACAAAGACATAACACAAAGCAGGCAGAAAATGTGTTGACGGGTGATACAGCACATGAAGTCGACGGGAAAAACAAAAGATGGACCGAAAGTGAAAGATTGGGGAGCCATACACTATTCGCGAAGGAAATAAAAATCGTATACGATCATACTACTCAAGCGCAAGCATGACTTAGTCAAATAATGCTACAGAATAAACTACAGATATAAAACATTACGCTTTTGGCGGCTTGGTGTGAAATGTAAAACAAAGAATAAAAAATTAAATCATGGCTGTCCATATGCAACAAAAGACGTTTACCTGACAAACATCTCTAGACCAGTCTCCTCCATGTTTCTTTTAATGGCTTTCCACGACTGTTTGAGTTTGAAAACATCTCTGGTCGACATTCCCAAGGGTTTGAAGGTCTTGGAACTTTCGGAGACGTTGGCGAACTCCCCACCATTGACTGAACGTGCCGAGGGTTTGACCCTGCAGGCCTCGGCGCTGCTGTGTGCTTTGACCACTTTGGTGTTTCGGCAGCCCATCTCTTGTCAAAGAAGTCACAGTACCATGGCTCACACCAGCCAGTCCAACACCACACAGATGTGTGCCACGTCCTTTCACAGTTAAGAATGCTGAGGAATGGTTGGTGTTCACGAAGGACTCCGTGGCGTGGTCGAGATGGTTGCTGGCACACAAACTGTTGAGTCGACCATCAGCACCGAGCCGCTGCCTCGTGAGAGGCGCGTTGGCCAGCGAGCCAGACGGGATTCGTCGTCTGTGTAGGTTAGCTTAACTCTTGCGGGCCTTAAGTCGTCTTAACTCGTGCGTCGTCTGTGCGCATGTCCAGGGCCACCGGATGCACTTCCCGCTTGGCTCCGCATCGATTCTGCTGTGCGAGCTGCCGTCGCTCGTCTGACAGTGAACGATGGCAGGGGCTCGTCGTGCGAGAGGATCCTACAATTTTATTACACTTCCTGCTTCTTTCTTTCTTTTGGGTTCACATCTTCATTTAATTTTATTATATCTCCCTCTATTCCATTCTATTTACCTCCCCTCTTCACTCCTAGGTTTCTTCCTGTCTTCTCTGTGAGGATCGCTCTCTCTCTCTCTCTCAGACACACACTACTTCGAGTTTCTCCAGAAACCTTTCTTAGGTTATTTAATTGCTTGTCACTGTCGTTCATTACCAATCTTCATGACTTCAGATCTTTAGATGTCAGGTAAAATACTTACATCGCCATCACAAATCTTTGAAGCTCAACAGGTGCTGTGTTGGTTTTCTGAACAGTTTTTCTTCATCAGGTTTTTTCTCTCCTTTTTCTGCAACAGTCGTGCAAAGGCGTGGGTGGTAAATGATGATCGCCAACGAGCTTTCTCTCGGACTGTTCGATTCAAATCCCATCGATTTTCTTGCTTTGAAATCCTCGAAAGGCCGGGGTCTTCCGGCAGGGTGTGAAGGACTCATCGATCTACTGACTGCTTTTTTGCAGGCCGACTGGTTTACATCCACTAGTCCTGGTCTGTATCGTGTCCAAGAATCATCCTGCGTCATCAACATTTACCATGCAGCCTCTCGAGTCACCCTCCGGAGAGATGGTCAGCGTCTTGATTAGCCTCGGTGACTTCCTTGACCTACTTTTGTCACCGGAAGTGGTTCTGGAGCTGCGTGGCTCGGTACTCCCACGGAAGGAGCAGCACGTTTCAGCTATTTCCAGACACGAGATCTCGTGATGAATGGACGACGGCCTGGGACTGTCCTGACAGTGACTGAGGAGAGTTCAACTTTTAAGGACAGTTTAGCGTCGACTCAGCAACTAGGTTTATATTAAAGGAACTAGTCCATCCCTGTAAATATGTGTCACATGCAGAGAGGAATAATGGATGTGGAAGGCTACATCTAAACCAACAATTTTAGTGTCTTGATGACAAGCGCTTACCTTTGAGTCACGTACCTAGACATCGGATTCATTCATTCATTCTGTTATAAACCTGTTATTTGTTTGTTTGTTTTTTTTCATCAATCAGATGAGAAAGAAGTCGAAACGGAAAAGGTGGGCGGATGGCAAGTGATTTCCGTGGGTGTGTGCGTGTCATGACGGCTGCTTTATCTTCGATGTAATGACGTCATTGAGAAGCTCGACTAGTATAAAATGTGACAAGAGTGAGGAAAAGGATGAACAAAGATAGTGATTTCTGCTGCTGTTCTGAAATCATCCACACCTGAGCCGAGTCGAGGAACCTGGCGACTTTCCTCGGTTGGATGTTGTAAAATCCTGACTAGACTTGTTAAAAAGAGTATCACTTTACTTGAAAACCTGTTTAGATGATTCTGATTCATTTTTTTAATAATCTTTTGTGTCTATTAAGTCTAGAAAAAACATTAACCCTTTTGTTTGTCGATTAATTTATTCTTAAAATCGGATTTTTGTTCGTGTTTTCTTTCTCATCAGAAAGCAATGATAGAGTTGCCTGTGACATATTAATTCAACAGTTAGCAACGAGGCAAAAATCCCAAACAATTTTCACTCGTAAAAGGCTGCGTTCTTTGGATTGACATAAGTGAAACATTCTATATCCGCTAAGCTTCTTCAATGTTGTCTGTCACGAACCCTGATGGGGAAGCACTGAGCCGGGCAAGGTAACACCTGTGAGCAGTTGACCTTAATGAGTCGACGAGGAAGGAATTAGGAAGGTAATCAGTACTAGAGGTTGGTTAAATATCTATGCATTACTACGGCTGCACCACCTCTGCTGCAAACTCCCCCAACAGTGACGTCACAAACCCCCGTCAGTCTGAAACCACCTGACAAAACATTCCTTCACGGAGATGGGATGGGTAGTGGTGGGGCTGAAAGTGTCGCTGCTAATTAAAGTTGCAGCTAAATAAACATAATTACAGTCTCTTGGAGCAAGGTACGCTACCAGGAAACGTGACTATCGTGACGCACCACAAGACTGGAGCTCCACCGACGTCACTGAGAGTGACGTAGTCCATGTTGTTCACGAGGCATACACGACCGTCACCATTGAAAATAAGGGTAGGATGGGGCTCGGGGATGTATTAGTGGTTTCTGTAGCATTTTTGCGGCTCTGTGCTCCACAGGGGGCGACTAGGAACAAGAAGAAGAAGAGGCTTGGTGATGGGTGGGAGAGGATCAACTGATTAGCATCAGATTCACTCCCTTCGTCTCCTGTCCCCTGCGCTGCACAAATTTCAAGCCGAGTTGGCTTTTCGTATTATTGTCAATGGATTTGGTCTAACTTGCTCAGACGTCGGAGGTCTCCAACGCCATGTCGATGCAGTCGTTCCCATACTGTCTGTCTGGACAAAATGGGTCGAAAGATTAAATTTATGCTTTCTGAAAGCTCTTGCCTGATATAGGGAGACAGCAACCACTCTGTCTTGTAGCATCTTCTTTACATTTTCTTTGCTGCTGTCCTCAAATAATAATGATATTGGGTTTGAAGTTCAGCGTGATGATGACAGTTTGATGATCGAGGGTGATATTTGGGATTAATGAAGATGATGACAACGACAACCATGATGATGATTTCATATCCCCCATTAAATATCTGGGAGTTTCGGGGATTTTTTTTCATTAATATGTTTATTTACACGTGTTGTAAAGCAGTAGAGTCAATAACGAAGCCCGTTGGACAAACGTTAGATAAAAATCAGGCCAGACCAATTAACACTGGAAACCCTTTGCACCTACAGCCACAGCGATCTCCGGGAGGAGTGAACGACTACGTGTTTGAATCAGTGATGTGCTGACCATACTTGAAGGAAAGAAGAGTTCACAGAGAACGACAGAGGTAAGCAAGTCTGATCAAGAGTTGGCTAAACATAGGGCAGCTCCAACAAACACTTGAGTATCGTGTGAGAGAGACAGAGCACTGGAGGGGAGCAGGGGGACTGAGTCCTCGTCTTACTTCAGGACCGGGTCTCTGGACGGCCAACACCATCACAGTTCTTCAAGGAATCCGCCATTGGAGTATTTAACTAGAGAAGGAACTGTCTTCAAGTGTTGTTTACTAAGATGGCCATTGATAAGATGATTTGAGCACAGTAATTGTGCTTCCTTGTAATTATACTTCCAGTCTTCGTTATCATAGCGCAAGAAAGATTGAATCATGATACCGGTTGTGGGTGTGTGCTTGTTTGTACTCAATTGTCATGTCTACATCACTCGGCATCTTTCCATACTGTCCCAGGTCTCTTGTAAAGACCATCGAGCTTGCCTCCATGCTCTATAGAAATCTACAGAATTATTGTAAAATATGTACAAGGGCATGAATAGAATTCAAGCAAGACCATTTAAGATGAGACAAAAGATAAAAAGCAATCCCAATTCATGAAAGACCCATCGCATTAAGCAACCAAACAAATTAGCATTGGGACAGAGTTTGCTGTACACAGACTTGTTTTCATAATTGTAGGTTGATCAACAACGCGCTTTGTTCTCGTTGCTAAGTGTCTAATGGACCCATCAAAGATGCATTGTCTTTAGTGGACAAATGTATGTTCTTTTTCTTTCCCTCCCGTACTCCCGTCTACCCGCTCAACTACACCCGTTTAGTAGCCACGTCCACTCGCTCCACTCATCTTTCTAGCAACACCGCAATAATATAACACTCCATCACACGACTGCACTCAGATGATGTCACAGTCACATGCTGTCACACTTCAGTTGATTCCGAATATTGACAAACGATTCTCTTTCCTGTGAGAGACAACTTCGTCAAGAAAAGTACCTCGTTATGTTTGATTGATTAATAAAAATAATAAGGAATATTTATAAAGCGCTTTTCTCAAAAATATTCAGTGTCAGAAGAAGATTGCTTGATTTATAGCTAAACAGTTTCTTGGTGACCGCAATGACCGCTCAACAGCTTTGACAAATGGTTTGAACATCTCTCTCAACGTACACCAGTGGCTTTTGGGTGTACTCAGTGACCATTCGACAAGTTTCCACCCGCTTTGATCTGTTTCGCTTCCCCTTAAGAGGATTTTACCGCCAAAAAAACACTGGTATTACCTGACATGCAATCGCAATTTTGCTCGTTTGCTTTGAAGATGGTGAAGGCATCCACGCGAATAGACTGAGAGGTGAGGTGTACAGAAGCAGAAATGCAAGAAACCTGCAGGCAAGTACACGGGTGCCGCAAGGCATCATGGGAACAGAAACTACTGATAGCATCTGTCTGGTTTAGCTATTTTAGCCCTGCACGTTAAATAATTGCGCTTCGATGTGAATTTGATCCTACAGGTTTTTGTCTATTCAAGAAGCATACCCAGTCCTTACAGGAGATCGTAAGACAAATGGCTATAAATCTGAGAAGGATGAAACGGAAGAAGCAGTGATGCTGTACTGCGTGGTCGGCATCACGATGAACTCCAGACGCTGATCACACAACACTCTCACGTGACCTGCAGGGTCACTCAATGCTCGCTTGAACCACGAGGTCACCCTGCATTGTTACGCTAATAGTGACGTCACGTGGAATTGTAACGTCGTGCGGGGTCACGCTAAACTGTAGCCTTACAAGACGAAGTCATATTCCGCGTGTCTATACCGCCGTATGCGTGCCACGTGACTGAACTGGACCATTCAAACGCTGCCTTGTACGTGCCGAACGTCACACCCTGCAGTCGGGTGTCATCTGTTTCACTTCCTTTATTTCCTCCATTTCTCGCCCTATATTCTCTCTCTTTTCCCCGGCTAAAAACTTCAACACTTCTTGAAAGCTTCTCGGTCCTCTTTCCTGTTGACAGCAACGGTCAAAGCTGGTCCTGCGCAAAAGTGCCAGATGTTGCGAGTAATAACACACGGCGTAATATTTTTATCTTTCATTGCATTTAACAGATGTCAATAAGGAAACAGTGGATTTGTTCATCCTGTTTATACATTAAGCTCTCGTCTAAAGTTGTTCCTCGTTAGACTAGCGTTTCCTTGTGAGGACGGATAACACTCGCAAAAAGCTGTCAGGAAAGTCTCTACAGGGTTTCGATGACATTACTTTTGCCGTTTCTGGGCACATAATATCCTTGTTACCCTGCCAGCATGTTTGAGAACTGGTAAACAAAGCTGTAGTTACCGGGTACAGACGAAACTCTATTTGTATTCGTTAATGAGAAAGGACAAGGCAAAGATCAGGTTGCAAGCAAGCTGGAAACCTCAGCTGGAAATCCGTTGACCTCAAAAAGTAAACTGACTTTGAAGTCTGTAAAAATTGGAATTAGAATAAAAAGAAAGATTCATGGCTAGAATTGTCGGTCGTAATCAGGCTGGAAACCTAATCTCAAAGTCACAGACTTTAAAAATGTCGACACACTTAAAATAACCTGTGATCGTCTGGCTTACATACACGACAAAGGTAATAAATATAATCAAGAAAAATTTGACTTCTAGCAGGTCTGTATTACGATGTTAATTTTAAAAAACATTGAATCTAGAACCGTTATCTAGTCTTTACTAAACCAGCTTCCGGGAAGTTTATTTGTTAAAAAAAAATAAAATCGACACGATGATGTCTTAACGTGCAAGCAACAACAAAAGCATTTTTTTAAATGTCACTTAATTGTTGACTGATAAGTTATTCCTTTTGACACAAGCGACACCAGGTGAAATGTAAAACTCTATTCCTTCATTATCCTCTCCCTCTCCCATTTATGTCTGTATGAATGTCTGTTTTTTCTTTTCCTTGCAGTCCCAAGAAAACGCGTGCGTACGTGTGTGTGCGTGTGTGTGTGTGTGTGGGTGTGTGTGTTTTTCTATGTTTTTGTGTGAGTTGTGCGTAAGTTGTGGAGGAAAGTCGCACTCGTGTACACATACGAGGAAAAAGAAATTTTCCTACTTTCGTAAAGTGCACGCAGCTTCATTTACACCGGGAGAAGATGGACTGTGCAAACACAAGCTTGTTATGATAACAACGGCCATACATTAAATATGACTGCATACACGCGATATTGCGCACGCACACGAACAAAACAAGATCAAGTTTATTTGTTTGTTTCTTCTTCTGTTCGTCCGTTTGCTTGTATTGCAAAACGATTTTTACAAACGCTTCCCGAAAGCTGGAATGGGTACGTGACGTTTAGACAACGGTTCTAGATTCACTGTTTTTTTAAATAAACTTCATAGAACAAACCTGCTAGAGAACAAAAACGCTTCTGAAGTCGGTTTAAAGGTCAGTCAGCGAACGTGTTTTCAGCTCCATCACTTTTATTTCCCCTGTGATTACTTCCAGTTCTGAAGATTCTCACCTTCGCCTGAAGTCCTATTAAATTATTAGTAACAATTACCGATAAATTACTACGTACAATTACTATAACGGTAAATGTGGAATCAGAAGGAACAAAGGCGTTATAAATAACAACAATGTTCAGCCAACACCATCACTTGGCCACACAGAGGAGGTCGAGAGACGTGGAGACAGAGGCAGACAAGTCAGGGTCGATAACCAGCTTTCGCGCTCCCTCGGGCGTGCGTGACGAGCCTGACGATGCAAGCAGGAGTTGTTGCCCTTGGACAAGACGGCGAGACAGCGAGACTGAGATGTCCGCGGGCTGATGGGATCGGGTCTCAAAGCCACGTCTGCGGCCGTCACGGTCCGTGCACAGGCAATCTGTTTTTTTATTTGTCTGTCGTTTCAAATGTGTGTGTGTGTGCGTGCATGTCGGTCAAATCCAGTCATTTGCACCTGATTCCAGAGGTGGCAAACAATGTAACTGCAAAAATCTTTGCCGCTTGTATTTTTGTTAAACATGAGATTAACTGCTAACACACAAGAACACAGGCATACATACTTCCACATATGCTTGGATAGATGCACAAATTATTATTAATTATAATAAGCATTAGACGTAATCAGCAAAGTCACCCATTAACCGTAACAAAAAAGCATAGCTGAGCACAGAACTACCTCAGGCAACAACAGACATACATCAACGAACACAGATATCCACAAGACTATATGTTATAAAGCAACAGGTCAGGCAGTAAATACAGAGCAGTTTCAGCAAAAGGTCTTAAAAAGAAAACGAAAGTCAGCAACACAAGAAAGCACAGAATCTCCACAAACACAATGTTCTCGCCTGTTATGCCCTTTTTTCGGAATCACGGTGAATTATTACTACCTAAGCGGTCAATCCCCCTTTAAATCATCATAACTATCGTCAGCATGCGTGGGAGAGTCTTACGAACACAATCCCACATTTCGCTCTATTACTGTGCGTCTTGTATCAAGTCGACCAAAGTCGGGTTCAATGTTTTGCCGGTCTCCGACAGTAATGGGATTGACCTTCCTTCCCTCCTCCTCCCATCCCTGTCACGTCACGTCCAGTCTACGTCTCCCATCAGCCCACTCGTAACCCCTCTCGCCTTCCCCTCGCTGCACCAGCCTCGTTGCATCGTCGTCCTCAAGATGTGTGTCTATTTCGGCGGCGCTAAGTGAAGCCGTTCAAATCCTCCTTCATCCTCAAATGCACCGGCTTTCTCTAGATGCTCTGCTAGACCCTTGGCGCCGCCAACAACCTGAACGTCACAGGGTCTCGAGCACTTGCTACCCGTCAACAAACTGAACTAAGACTTGTTCTCATAAATTCACCTCTGTTCTGTTAGCAATAAATACTCAGGTTAGTGACCCCAACGCACAGATGCACGCAAACATATATATATATTTAGATGACTTTGCAGAGAAGGATGTAAATGTTCATATTCAAGCTCGTCAAGAAAAATATAATTCTGGAATAACTTACACTCAGTTCTAAAAGTACATCCAAAACATAATATTATTCCTTGACAATATCAACCAGCCTAACCTCCTCATCTGTTTCATACATCATTGATGTGGGCATGGAGTTACAGCGAGCTAATTATACAATGTGTCCACACGCTGGGAATTACATAGTTGTTTGACCTTCCAGCTAATGCCGAACGTCACACTGTAACCCACTGGGTGTCTGGCTTTAGCATACGTAACATGTGACGAGAGCACTCAGCTGATGTCTGCATCTGATGGCTGCACGGTGAAGGAGGTCTGGCAAGTGTGTCATGTCCCAGGAGGTGTTCTGAAATGAATCTTTGGAGGTTACGGGGAAATGTCCGTAAACTGTGTGCGTCTGATTTTGTGTGTGCATGCTCGAGTGTCTTGCTATACGATTTACCATTATCGTTATCATTATTATTATTCAGTGTGGATGTTATCAGTAAAGTAGATTAAACTACTCACTCATTTTTTAGTTCACAGGTCACGAGTCCTTTAAGCTCCGGAAACATGTAACGTTTATACTGACACGTACACCGTGACGCTCATAAAGAACTCTGATCATTCGGATACACTGGGTGTGGAGACGTCACAGAGTTCACCATCGTCTTCTCGTTCATCGAGAGCCTTATCTACTCCCGGGCCAACAGCGTGCTCTTGCACACGTACAGTGAACTCTGATGCACTTCCGGCGGGGTCGTTTGAGTTCACGTCCCCATGATGACGTTGAGTTCCTCGGTTAACTTATCCTCTCAAGAGGCAGATAACATCCTCGGAGCTGGTGCAGATTGTCAGAGTCAGGTCGCCAAGTTGGCGATGCAAGCATCTGATATGAAAGAATCGTGCTCTTTTTTTCCTAGCTAGATGTAAGATAATAAAAATCCCAATCGTCTAGTGTAGGTTTCTAGAAGCATCTTCGTCCTTTTCCACACATGCCAGCGGAGGATGCTGCGTAACAACATAAATATTACAGAAGATGTCAAGGCGATTACAAATGACGGCATGGATACTACAGATGACGTAATGCTATTTCAGTTATATTATTTTCCCATTCTCCTCCACCCACCCTCCTGGGCCACCGTTTTCCTTCTGAAAACCAACCATTCGTGAGTATCGTTCACGTCTTTGCGAACTGGATTTTGTCAGAATTCAGCACTTACATACACAGACAGGTGGCTTCTTAACTCTTTAACCTAGACACACCAACACATCTGGAGTCAAGCAGAAACATGTTCCATTTCGATTGTTTTTTTGAAAAAAGGAAAAAAAACTCGTTCTAAATGACTCCTTAGGTCATGTTCCCCCAGACGAAGTGTGTCGGGTGTCGACAACAATAACCAAAGAGATTAAAGCATTTGGAACATCGCAGACAAACAAATGACCTAAGGTTTCGCAAGGGAGGTAACAATCTACGACCTCTCGCTCTATTAGATGCTTTTCTGTCGGTGACCTCCCCTTCGCCAACTCTCTCTCACTCTCCTACTCCCATCTCCAATATACATCTCTATCTCGCCTATATCCGTTCCTTGCGAAAAGAACATGAATCTACAACAGCCAGAGCCTGACAAGTCGCAATCTGTAGCACACACAGAATCCTCCAGTAGGATGGAGGCGCTAAATAAATGGCTCTCCCACCTGTCTCGTAGGCGCCATGATGAGACTTTCGCACCAAACCGGAGACAAACAAATAGTCTGTTTCCGGCACTTTTATGTCTTTCTAGTCTGATTTTCAATTTCTTTTTAACTCTCTTTATTTGTTGTCTTGAATGTACAAAAATTACTGGTAATCCTACTGATGTATAGAATTTAGAATATATATTAAGAATAAAATTTGAAATTTAAATCATAGCGCACAGACGTGTTTTCAATATTGAGCGATAAGAACAACTAGCAAATAACTATATTATATAATACATCGATTGCAGGAATTTTATAATTAGACACCCGTAAATTGTGTTTCCTTCGATCAATGTTAGACACTTGTGATGTCATTTTCTTCTACCCCAGAAATGAGAACTTTAATGTTTAAAGCAAAAGCAATAATAAACTGTCCTCGCAGACAAATAGTTGGTAACAAACAGTAGCTAAAATAACTCACATAGATCGGCATACGACATTGCCCACACTCACTCAACAAAAAAAAAAACCACAAAAACACAAAAGCTGTGATTAGCAGTGTTTAGAACAAAAGAGTGAAGTGATCTTGCCCCTACTATTTGACAACTTGTGCACCCTCAGGCTTTGACCTGATGGGATTAGCTGGTAATCGCTGACCATTACATGGGTGGAATGATCCTGCACTTATATTATGTTTCAAGGTAGCCTTTGTCCTAGTCCTACATTCCTACAACGCGCCAGACCTTTCTGCCTTACTCCTGTGACTTTTCACACAGACTCACAACTTCGTTTAGCACATTCTGATTTATCACACTCACACCCTCATACCAACCCTGGAAACAAGCATTTATCACTGATTCAGTAAAAGCTTCTTAAAAGTTTTTTTAAATTACTTACATAGAGTGGTATAACTTTTTTTATGACTGTAGACCCTCGGGAGAATTTCGTACAGCAACATCGGATCAAAGACATTGTACTAAAGATGGTTGTCACACTTGCAGGACACCAGGAACCTAAGGTGACCAGACGTCCCGCATTAGGCGGGACAGTCCCGCTTTTGACCTCGTGTCCCGCCTGAATATCGGGCGGGACGCCCAATGTCCCGCTTTCTGGCTTTCTGGAAGTCCATCAAATATCCCGGTTGTCTTTAAAAATCTGAATACCGTACACTGATACGCCCCCCCCACCCCCTACTTTTTTTCGGCGTTTTTTGTCGGTGACGGCACGTGTCCCGCTTTCGCTCCCGAAACGTCTGGTCACCTTACCAGGAACCCCTACTTGCAACAGTCAAACGGTCGACACCCTGGTGGCTAGAGGAAGAACTGGCTTACAAACGATAAAGGGTGGACTGGTCGTCCAGTGAAGGACTTTCTCAGCTGCCACGTCAGCATCATGTGCTCCTCCCAACGACCGATACCCGCTAGGGGACGAATGACTGAGACTTTGGTTGAAATTTTCAAGGATGGATACGTCTTTCTTTACATTCATCCGGTTTTTAAAAAAAAAAAATCTGCCCTATAAAGCACCATAAACACTGGTAACCAATACTCGCGCATGTTATTAAGGAAAGGTAACTCAAAAGGAAAGCCTAGCAGATGCAGTGAAGTAGTTGTTACCTCCCTTAGATTGCTTGGCGATTTGATGAGCGTAGTGATGGAGGGCATTTCGAAAAACCAGCACTTCATAATTATGATTAGATTGCTTGTAAAGACTTAATGAAAAAATAAAATCGTAATGAATGCTATAGAGATAGGAAAAAACGCAAGCAGACTGAAAGAAACACAAACATATGCTTACACACGCAAGCGCGTGCGAGAGAGAGATAAAATGAAATGATTGCAATAAAAACTTGGCTTGGTTTTTTGTACTTTTTTTCTCGTTTCCAAAGAAGGCTATCACATACACTCCAAATAATCACCATCCACCCACCAGCATAAAGGATGACAGACAACTTCAAGACCAGGCGGGACTTTTCTCAAAGAAGTCTAAATGGCAGTCACGTGCTCTTCGTTCCGTTCACAGCAGGGAAGATAAGGAAATCGCGCAAGACCGCGATACGGAGCGATCCTAATCACGTGCCTTCACTAATGACTGCTTCTTGGTGCAACAAGCGAGCCCGCCCGCGCAGCTCTTTGATAGGAAGAGTTAGCACCAGGACAGAATGATGCTTGCCTACGTCTGGCAGCTCTGTGTCAAAGGTCACCGGCAGACTTTGGCAAATTTCTTAACGAAAGTCGGAAAAAAACTGTGTGAGGCCTTTTTCTTATGAACACAAGCATCAAACTAGTGAAAGGAAAGTTCTGAATATTTAATGAAAGGTGTGAGGAAGCCACTGGTGGTCTGACACGAGACCGCTTTGTTCCTGTGCTTCTGTGTGTAAGGAGTCTGTGATGGGGATGCAGCTGTCAGAAAACCTTTTAAACACAAAATGGCAGACAGGTGCGCTATTCCACAAAGTACGCTTATGTAAAGAGAAATGGAGTGTTTATCAAGCGTAAACACAACGTCATCATTATATGCAAACAACCAGATTGGTCTGTGGTCTGTGCTAAGATAAAACGTTTACCAGTGAAGAGAGGATCGAGCGTCACGTGACAGGCTGTACGTGATTGTTACGTAACATTCCTGCTTGGAGGGTCTTGCACAGCTAAACAGATGGTCGAACTCCTTACATAACACACTGCTGTCCTTCGTCGTGAGGTCTGTAGGAATTTTTATATCACGTGACCTCACTGAATGTATTACGTAACGACAGCTAATTCTCAGCATGGTACACCCAATCCTTGTGCACACACCGGGTTCATGAAAGTAGAACAGTTTACTAAACACTATTCATATCTACATCAAACAGTTTACTGGGATGTGAGTGGTTTTGCGAAATATCCAAACATTTATCACAGTATTTTACAGAATTCTTCCTTTCGATAGCTGCAACTTCCTTTCGCCTTTCAGTCTTGGAGGTATTGAAGAAATATTCCTACCGGGCAAATAATTAAAATTAATTATTCACTTCCTAAGCTCAAAGAGAGCCTCTTTTTGACTCTCCCTATTCCTTCTGCCCATTGTTGTGACAGGGGATTATTATTACTGGATTAGCCGCTCACTCATTATTATTATTGTAGCTTGTGCTTGTTGATACCGACCCCTTCTTCCCGGTCCATCTTCCGTTTCCAGCGCGGGACACGCAACGGATGATGAATGAAGCGAGGTTAAGAAAATGCTGATTAGATTGAAGAAAAACAAAGAAACAAATAAATAATGCCTGCTCATTGGCTTCGAGAAGCCTGGGAGATTGTTAATCAATTGACCCTGTCTGGCTCCCTGCGTCTGAAGTAGTAATCCCTCTGTATTAATACCGCCATCAGAAGGGAACTTTTTGTTGCATTTTATCGAGTGTCGCTATCTTTTCTTTCTATTTACATATTTTGTTATTTCCTTTCGTTTTCGTTGTTTTGTTCTTTCTATTGTTCTGTTTTTCCTTCCTATTTTATTGTAGTATTCTTTCCCTTAAGTGTCTTTTTTTCCATTTATTGAGCTCTTTTTTGTTTTTTTTTGTTGTTTTTGTTGTTGTGGTTTTTTTTTTTTTGTTTTTTTTTTTTGTTGTTTTTTTGCAATCTCAACCCTTTCGTTATCTCTTTCTATCATTTAGTATTACTTGGTTATCTTTCTGTTATCTGTCTGTATTCCTTAAATATCGCTTTCTTTTAGCTCTGTAGCACTCAGCTATCTCTTTCCGTTATCTATCTGCATCTTTTAGTCATTTCTTTTAACCACCTCTACCCTTTAGCTATTTCTATCTTTTAGTTTTATCTCTCGCTTTTCACACCGCGCATTCTTTATATTTAATAAGTACTCTGGCCTTTAGACAAACAAATATACAAACACTTAGACAAACCGTCAAACAGACTTACAGGTACAAAGACGTCGGACAAAAACCACGTGTTATTTAATTATCAAGGAAATACTATACACACCAAGCCGCAGACGATAATACAGCAGACAAATAAGACGATAAGTGCTTATGTCCGCGGAGAATGCAAGTTAGAGTAATGTTTAAGTAGGTGATTAATTAAAATATCTCAGAAAATGTCTGTGGCAGACGTACTAGGAAGTCAATAGACTACTGTGATATTTTAATGATATTTTAAACAATTTTTCTTAAAAAAAAAAATTGAAATCGATTGTATTTATAGCTAATTAGGGTCTGAGTCAACTATTGACAAATAATTCAGACTAATACATTCAGCAGAATGTTATAAACAAGGTGGCATCAGGGAAAATTTTCAGACTTGAAGCCAAATATGTCAAAATAATTCTAAAGCTGACTGATGAGTACTTGTGTGTAGTGTCACTGTCCGAGCACCACGCTGATAAATAGAGTTGATTATCCAATTTTTAAAAAATGAAACACTGTACGGTACACTTTGATCACAAGTTGTTTATGAAGATGAAGTTCCTGGGATAGTCTTAGGTTTCACTAATGAAAGAATACGGTCCGCCAATTTCTCAAATAAAACGTTATTACTTTAAGAAGTACTGAAGTCCAACGAAATAGGAAAAAATTCTTTCTGAAGCTTGAAAAGAATTTGTGGAATTTGCAAAATTACTTTCACTAGAAGGGCTTTTCTCTGAATTCTTCAAACACAAAAACTTTGATCTGAGATTATGAAGGACTGAGAAGAAGGAAAATGCGGGAAAATGGAAGGAGATTGGGGTTGGGAAAGTCGTCATTACTGTAGGAAGAAATTGTTGACGAGTTAGAAAGGTTCAGGTTCCGAACAGTTTGGAACAAGACTGTAGATACGTGAAACAATCCTTGGTCCTTGGGCTGTCTTCGTTGTCACTCCCGTCATTTCGTTGTCTTCGTCCTCGCAAACGTCGTCTTTGTGATTTCGACTTCGTCGTAGGAGTAGAAATACTCGGTGTAGTGATGGTAATGGTAGTCGTAGCCGTAGTAGTCAAAATAGAAAGAATGTTCGGAGTAATAAGACAAGGATTATTTATAGTTGAAAGAAGAATATTTATAACAGGAAGAGGAGAAATCTTTGTTGTCAAAAGAGAAAGAGTGATCGGAGTAGGAAGAGAATTAAAAACAAATGCTGTTAAGTAAAGCTGAAAAGCTGGAAACAGATTTTGGCAAACTATTACGATTGCATCCCAGTGTCAAAGCCTCCAACAGGCAGCAAACAAAAATATTTTCAATATTCAAGATAACCAGCTACGCCACAGACACGGGAAGACTTATCGACTTTTACTCAGTGATGTCAGCGGTCGAGGGTTCAAATCCTGGTGCGTCTAATGCTTTAAAATAACTGTAAGAGACCACAATAGATTTGGTAGATAAGATCTATAGCTGGTCATTCATCACACGACGAACACGGGAGAAAGGAAGTAGTCAGACCCAGTTTCATGACCCCATTACAGTAAAAGCGGGTTATCAGGGGATTTGAACTATCAGCAGAATATCTACTCCCCGTTCTCTGTACCTGATCTCAGAAGTGGAAATCGTTGACCATAATATGATTTCACATGTCTGTCTGAAACACTCCGCAAATTAAAACAAGAAAAATCCCATTGAGAGCAATACCCGTTACTTGTAGCGGTCTCGGTGTTGTAAATCTCAGGTGTCATTCCCAGCGATTTAAACCTTTGTAGACTACATTGGACTTCAAATATATCTAAAGCATCATGGAAATGCTGTCAAGTTTGTATTCTCTTATAGAGCAAATCGTTAAGCACACGTGATAAAAGGCATCTTTTTTATTTTGATTTACCCTTTTGTTCATGTTTTTTGGTTGTAGACGTTGTATCCATGTCATGTGTACTGTGTGTGAACCTTTGTGATATTTGTTTGCTTTTGTTTACGATTGACTACGGGACTAGATCACCGCAACACCGTAAATTATTTGCATATCTTCTTAGTTCCACCTTCCGCTTTCTGGACGATGTGCGAAACCGGAACTTCATAGTCATACCGCAGCACGGTGATGTGAAAATTATTCAGTAAGAGATGGATGCGACTCCGGTCTGAAAAGAGATCACGGTCAAAGTAAGCTGCATGATATACTTGACGATAGTATGAGGTGAGAGGTCACCGGCACCAGACTATCGTGCGAGGGAGACGGGATGGAGGGAGTGCCAAAGTCTCCGTCTTTTGTGTTTTACAATGTTCATCTCAAGCCTGTACCCCGTTACAGGCTGGTCAAGCCGATAACCTCTATCCTGCATACAGGACACATACAGGATACCAGGCCCCCACAGTTATTTCTTCTACTTCTCCGACTTCTCTCAATTTTCTCCAACTTTCTTTGTAGATTCTGTCTTCGGTGATCTCTTATAATCAGCCCCTCACTAACTAAGCTCGTTAGAATCTCAAGCATTAAAAAACCTTGGTGTCGACCTCATCAAAGACAGATGTGTCTTTGTGAAAAGAACGAAGAACGAAACCCAAAAATACGGACAGGCAAGATGGCAGGCAGGTTTCCAGAAAGATAAGAAAACAGACATGCAGTGAGGGCAATTGTGAGAGCAAGGACATAATTAAGGGGACGCATTAAAGCGAATATTTTTAGGGTAGGAGAAGAGGGGCATCGCCATGTCTAACAGTTGTTAGATCGAACGTGTCGTTGACAGAATGACACCATCGAGACACATGCTCTACTGCTCATTTTGACCAAACCCTAGTATGATGTTACAGCCTGAAATACGTGACAATGTAACTCAGTGTGATGTTACAGCCTGAAATACGTGACAATGTAACAGTGTGATGTTACAACCTGAAATACGTGGCAATGTAACTCAGTATAACATTACGTCCTGAAATACAGAATCAAACACAATACGTGGTGGATGGCTAAAGACACAAGAACACAAGGACCATGTCAACAAACTGCACAATATAAATACAATACCAACAAGAGTGTTTCACTGCCTTCATTGTCTGGCTGTGTGCTTGCCCCCAAAACTACCCCCTCTTCCTTTTCTACTACCCCTTCCACACCCATGATTTTGCCATCATCCCTCGTGGTACATGCCTACATCGCATCAACTCCCCAACACTCCCTCCCTAGTCTTCACGCCGCACAATCGAGTCTTCGCACGCGAGGCTGCGCACTGCTCACCCGCCGGCGAGAGACCCTTAAGGGACCCAGCTGTTCACTTCGGAGGGTCTGCAGCTCCTGGAGGACACAAACCGCGGATTGTTGGCCGAGAGGCACAGAAAGTCGACACGACAGACCTTCACACGAGGGATGGACTATTTCGGTCCTGTGCGGGGTCTTAATGCGGAGTGCTAATTACAGATTTTGCTGCACGACCGTTATCCCGCCATCTACAACGCTTGCACGCTGGGTTCTGTCGGCGGCAACTGATGACGAGGGAGAAACAGTTGCTGGTAGTTGCGTACGTGTTACATCCCGCTGTGAGTCGGGGGGCGATGAAGAGTACCTTTGATTACGTTCGCGATGATGGCGACCCATCCGACCCTATCCACAGTTACTCTTTTGGCATTAGGCGATAGCGGAACCAAAGATGCTGTATTCATTAATCAATCGTCTGCTCACAAACAAGCATTAATAATTTCCAGAAACTAGTACGACTTCAGGAATCAAGAATCAAGGCGTTTCTCTGTCCTCCTTCCCCCATTCACCGATCTTCATTGGCCTTCAATGTTCGGTTAGTCTTATCGGAGGTACCACCTGCGTGAGGTCTGAAGGCTGAACCTTTCGCATAAATCACGTGACTTTCCTCTTTTCTATGTAGATTTTAGCCACATTTTTACGAGAAAGAGAGATAAATGATAATTTACACCTTCAATTCCAGAATGCATCACAGAAGTTATGCAAATGACCCTTCGGGGAAAATGATGCAGAAGTGGAAAAGCGCACGTATAATAAATCCTTACAGAGGCCTCGTAACGAAATGATTGCTTTATGATTGAAGATCAGACAAGGGGAAACAAATCTGTCCTCGTGCTGTGTCCTGTCTTTCTAGATTTTGGACAAACTTATCGCGATTTCCAAGGTCAAGGCTAACTACAACGCCATGTGATGTTTGTGTGTGTGCGCGCGCGTGTTTCTACAAGCAAACATACAATTATATACAAACCAGCATGAGAGAGGTACCTGAAGATTCACGATATCAAAAAAAAAAACTTTCTAAAACCTAAAGAATCTATGAAGCAGCTCAGCAATTCATCAAATCCAAAATCAATCAAATAGCAATTAATCTTCACGTTTCGTAGCAGTCAATAAATAAATAATAAACAATAAACTGTTCTGCGTAACGGCCTCACGGGGTGTCCCTCAATATATCGACCCTTCATTTAAAATGGAAGAAAAATAAAATTTACTGGAGAGAACGAATTCGGTGTAACAAATACCAGGATCCCTCCTAGGATCTGTTGGTCGCAAGAGGAGTCCAGGTCTTTATGCTCGTCCTCCAGTCATCTTGGACATACAGACTCTGCTGCTAATAGCATCTGGGATTCTCGTCCCTCCTTTGTTAAGCTACGACACACATACATATCAACAGAATAATAACATAATTTTCACTGCATTCAGCTTCAGGGCTCTCTCACTAATGGACTCTATTCGCTTCCGACTGTGTATTTCACAGGACGTCTGTATTCTTTGTGCAGCTATTTTTGACTTCATATTTTTGTCGTCCACTAAATTTTTTAACCTAGGAAGAGGGAATCTAGCGAACATAGGTGAAACAAAGAGAAACAGGTCAAAGTCATTAATTTTTCAAGACTGTTTTCTAAGTGGTCTGCACTGGAAACCCAGGAATGCAAGGACCAGAATGGACAGGCACTTTACCTGAAGCTTCTGGACAGATGGCAAATATTCTCCTCTTACTTCTAAGAGTGTAGTGCTCACTCCTTTTCTCGAAGATTAAGAGTAATGGCTGTCAGACACAGAAGACTAGATTGGTTGAACAGAACAATCCATTTCTCCACCACTCTGCGAAATAGTCTCCGCCCATCCTCTCCCTTAACCTTTTGAACTATGACATACTGGGATCAGTTCAATTGCCATCGTGTCTAGAGTTCCTCCAACTGGCAAAGGTAGAGTCCTCCTGCTACCTTCTATTCGTTCTGTGGGAGAGGAAACACACGGAAAGAAGTGTTACAATGAATGAATACAGCAAACCTTCAAAAAGCAAGCTTAGGAGAAGTTTCGTGAGCTTCCTTGTACTTTCTTCTCTTTCACTGATCGATCGATGAAACTGATGATCGACGACACAATGTATGACGCTGACTGACTCTAGTTTCCCAGCAGATGTTCCCCGACGTGGCGACAGTCTCTGACGTCATTGTTAGGGCACAGCTTCAACTGTCGAGAGGAGCCAAGGTGTTCCCTATCCCAGTCTTCTCACCTATTGACACAGTTTGGTGTGTCTGTAATTGTTTATATGTTCCTTCAGAAGATTGGGCTGTCTTCCTGTCTAGGTGCACTGGACCTCGTGAAGAGAGGAATGGGGGAAGTTCACACAACGTTAATCGACAACGCACTCCCTCTCAAAGACCTGATCTCTCGGAATCGAAAATAGATGACAATACCAGACCACAAGCTCTCTTCATTAAGATGAGTTGTATTTAAATCGAATTCTAGAATGTTAGTGCATTCCACACAACATTTACAGACGTTAAAAATTGGTTCTCCATCTGCACTCTTCTGATGATCGTTCTTCCAGCCTTACTCTTATTTTTCACGATCGTTCTGGCATGCACTCTAAGGCTTAAGAAAACACACGAGAAAGACGAAGTCTAGCTGCATTAATGTAACACATTTTTATTTGTTCACCACTGCCATCATATCGTTAAAACTTCTGCTACCTCGCTTCCTAAGGTCAGTGAGTTTTAACGAACCTTTCTAATATGATTTGTGAGAATTTTTTCCCTTGTTCTTACTATCCTCAATAAATTGTGAGTCTTCGGTTCTGTTTTCTCTTAATCATGACAGAAGTTTCTCGACTTCAACAAGGCTTCATCAAACCTGGGATGCCTTTTGATGCTGTTACTTTCTTCTCAGTTCTCAAAAAAAGACTACTTCGAGAAAGCTTAGAACCTTCCTACTCTTCCCCCGTGAGGGTTCTCTCTCAAATCCGCCCACGTAGGTAGATAAATGTAATATATAAATATATATCAAGCTGTATGTAGCTTGACAGTTCTTGGCTCTGCTTCATTTTGAAAAGCATCGTGCTATAGAGATGATGTGGGAGGCTGAGAGAGTGAGGGAAAGACAGATAGAACGTGTCGAAGCTGTGATGGGTGCAGCTGCTGGTCGGAGACCTATTCACCTGCACGCAAAGCGGCCCCTTGAGACCCAAGACACTAATGAGAACACTGAATGCTTAGTTTCTCCTTTCGGCAGTTTTTTATGCTTCCGGTAGCTGACCGTCTGCTGGGTCTCGATTACTCAACGTCCCCACGTCAGGAGGGTAACCGGCCATGATTGATAATCTTCACGGCGTGAGCACTGCTCACCAACACCTTGTTTCGCTTGGCGGGGCTGGGACAGGGGCTTCGTTATTCACGAGCGGAGCAGAGGATAGGCAGAGTGTAGGTGCGAGGCTGTTGGAGGAGAGAGACAGAGAGGAGGAGAACAGAGTTGCATTTTCTGCTGTCGAACTCCAAGACGTATTAGCACGCACGTGTGTGTGTGAGTGTGTGTGGCGTGAGAAAGTTGTGTTGTGTCATAAATGAGTACCCCAGTTTTCGTCACACAAGTTTCTAGCCATGTTTTCATTTTACCTTGAATCTTACGTAACGATTTTTTCCAAATTTTTTTTTTTATAAAGTTCCTTCGGCAGTATTGCGCCGCAAGCCTTACCTAAGTTATTCTTAACAATGTTTTTATCTTTATCTGGGTGTTCTGATTACTGCGTAAATTAATTTTTAACAGTTTTTGTCCTGAAAGGGCAACATTTCGACTAACTTAATTTTCTTCTTGTATCTCGTATGATGTATTATTTATTTCCAAACCAAGAAAACTCGCGAAAAAACATCAAGCACTGTTGGGAAATTTACTTGAAAAAAAACAGTGATAATGGATTGCCTCCACCTTCACGAAAAACAATATGTATATATAAACGGTCCACAGCCTCACAGAGTTGTCGGTTTGGTGTACGCTTTTGTCTTCAAATTTTAGCCTAAAACTGAAAATCTATGTGTACTCTACTAAAAAATATGATTAGTGACAGCGGCTGCAGAGTCTCAAGCGCTAAGAATGTTGTCCCTTCTCTCAAACACTAGGAAAACTTTTAAAAATAAGAATGGTGCAAGATGCCAGGTGAACAATAAACTCTTACTAGTTATCTTACGACAAACTGAAGGTAGGAGCTGCATAGACTTCAGGCCGTAATTAACGGACAAATAACGTACGGACGGACGGACTATTGGGCAAAACTTTGAAATCAGCGGCAGCTAAGCACTTGGCCAGACCTGGTCCAATGTTTGTTAACATTTACTCTTTTTCGGTGTGTCGAGTGACACAATGGCGATGACAAAATTAGCAGGACAAGGAGACACGCGCTGCATGAAATTCCCGCGAGTCATTACTTAGTAATCGCAAGCAAGGTGTAGGTCCTTCGCCATAGCAACCGAACGATGTGCTGATGACGTGTGGTGGTGCGGTGGTTTAAAGCGTCTGTCATGACGACATTGAGAATCAGATGTTGCAGGTTCGGATCTCCATATCGACACATTTATTGCAGGATATGACACAGTTCACGCCACTGACCGTTGATGGTTTTTTTTTCGATTTTCTTGACCCTGTGTTGTGCGGTCATGTGTGTGACTGGAGCCTAGCTTCGGGTTGATAAGAGTTCAGTATAAACAAATATTATTTATTTACTCCTTTATTTACTTATTAACTTTCGTGAATGTGCAGATACCACAAAACAGTAAAAAAAAAAAAAAGTGCTGCGTGAAATGTATTTGCCAGCCTTTGAAAGATATTTGTACAACTATTACGTCATGATCAATGGAGACTAATGAACGCATTTTGAGGCTCTCTAGAAACATGCTGCATCGGAAATCAAAGGTTACGAGACAAACGTGACCCACCTGCACTTTGTCTTGACATACACAAGTGCGTGTAGCGTGCACAAACCTTTTTGTGCTTGTCTGTGGGCGTTTCTGACGTCACCAGTGTCTGGGGCCTAAGTCAAACGCAAGACAGGAAATCACAGGAGCCATCTTGTCTGCCAATAATAAAAGATGTTGACTCTAGTCGTTTTTAATGTTTTCGAGGGTTAATTAATTTCAGACTTTGCTACTGAGATGTTTTGGTGATGAAATTTGACATTGGAGAGCATTTTTTTTAATTTTCCAGTTTATAAAATTCAGAGAAATTCATCATCGACGTTGAAAGATGATCTACGATTTGTTGATTGCAGTCTCCAAGACGTGTTGTCTTAATCATCGCAACCTTCGTTTCTTAAAAAGAATAAAGTTCTTTAACTCTTTGTACTTAGCAGCAAACTATATAAAATATCCTGTAATGATAGGCGCCGTTACGTCCTCCATCCACTTAACACTATTTATCCACACAAACATTAACCGTGCAGATTTCAATTATTTCTGACAGTAGATATCAAAGGGCTGGAATGCCGACAGAGGAGGAGGTGCAGTCGGGATGAGGCAGGGTAAATATGACGATGTAGCGCTGGGTGCATTTGGAATCCTCCGCCAAGATTACGTAATCTAGCAACCACATTTTCCATTTCCCTGCGAGCTGAGAGAGAGACAGCATCGCTAACCATGCTCCACCATCTCTTGCTTTGTCTGCCGGGGTTTAGATAAGACATGCAGCGGTGCCCCCAGTCCCTTGTGGGAGGCTGATGCTGGTTGCAGCAAATGACCTGGAGTGATGGGATGGGGATGCGGAACAATTCATGTGCATGTTGTTTTGGAATTTCCATGCGTTCGTGTGCGCGTGTGTGCGTGTTTTGCACTAAGCATACCTCTAAGGACCAGAAAATTTAAAAACTCGAGTTCAACAGTTTCTTCCTTTGTTTCCTGCACCAAAGCATCCAAACAACTCTATTCTCGTGGTTCAAAGTCTACACGGTATTTTTGGAAAAGTCTTACGAAACCAGATGTTGCGGTTGTTGTTAGCAATCACTCGTGCGTGGCTGGATGTGAATCGTTAAAAAGAGATCCTGCCACTGCTGCTACTACTAGTCAGTCAACTAACGAGAGACGATACAGATTGTGTCGATTAGCAAGACAGCAACGAGTCTATGCATATTCTCTCACCGAGATGGTTTGGGGGTATGGCTGACTGGCTGGGTGGGTGGATGGTAAAGTCAACAGAACGTTATTGAGTGAAAATAAGTTGGGTGCTGCCAGATGTTGCGTGCCTGTGCCGGCAGATGTGAAAAGGGAGAAGGAGTAGGAGTGGTGTGCCGCATCACGTGTGCCTATAAAGTGTGGCCGATGAAATTTGATGCCAGACTCGTATGAGCTGAAATGATTTATGCTGGCCGTCCGTAATCAACGTTAATTTATCGCTTGACAAGAAGGCCGCATTGTAACTTGAAGTTGGGGTGGTTTGAATAATAAAAAAAAGAAGAAATATAGCCAGATCTTCAAGATGGTCAGAATATTGAAAAAGATTTGTTTTTTCGATCGTTCTTTCTCTCTGCTCCGTTCTCTCTTTCATTCTTCCCCTCGTATGCTCTTTCCGTCTGTCTCCCTCTTTCAAACACACACACACAGAGCTTTCTTTCGCTGCCCTTGCCAGGTTGTCACGTACTTTGCCAAGTGCACGTACCTCAATAATAGCCACTCAGTCATCCCGACGATCAGATTATCTCCTATTCACAACATCAGGCCGTATTATGAGTCAATATTCAAGCGATATGATGCTTCACAAAACACTGAACCTACGGACTGCAACCTAACACTTCACAAAGAGGCATAACTGCATCCACCCCTCGCACATCATAGTCAGGGGCAGATAATTGTACTCAATTGTCTTGCCAGCGAGGGGTAGGTGTTCAATTATCCATTTACTGCTCTGTAACCGAGTTCACTGTTCACGCAGCGTTACTCTATCTCGAGTTGGGGGCTGGTAGAGAGCTGGTCACTCAACCCGAACCTCGGGTCACGACCTCATGATCCCTGTGTGACCTCGTCATACCAATATTTAGAAGTCGTTGTCACGTGACGACAACTTGGAACCAAGTGACATTTTCACCATACTGACACAAAGTTAGTAATAAACAGAATGTGTAAAAGTAAGTTTAAACAGAATGTGTAAAATGAGTTTCTGACATTCTGTTGTTCGTTGTGAGTGCGTGCACGCGCATGCGCTGTGTGAGAGAGAGAGAGAGAGCATGCAGGAGCACTTTGGAACAGACACATTCAACAACTGACCGACTTCGTCCTTTTATCTTCTAAAGATGTGCAAAACTGACGCTTCTGAAACACTTGTTAGCTTTAGAAATATTTTCTGCTGTTGGTGGCGCGGGATTGGTAAACGATATAGAAATAATTAAAACCAAGTAAACCCTGACCTCAGCATGAAAGACTCACAAAAACCCATTTCCTGTTCCGAGTGTTTTATGCAGTGCCTCGGAAATTTTGTTTTATGTGCTCAAGAGGATAAAATTTGAGAACAGCACGGACCACAGCTAAATATTTCATCACACATCCCAATATTTCATCATAATTTTCAATACTCCGCCACACACCAAACTTTCATCCTCCATTACGTCACCGGCATAGGGGGCGCAGCTAATTCTGCCGATTACAGATAATAATACACAGGCCATTGGTTCAGACAGGATCCAAAATCAATGAACAAGTACTGAAATCCAATTTCCGAAGAAATCTACTTTGATTCTATAATTGAAAACAAATACTGCGATTATGAGGGGAGACATGGTCGGAAAATGGAAGAGAATTAACCTTTTTTGTTACACTTCAGTTTTCCATCAACACTTAAACAGTAGTGTCTTTGTATCTGTACATGTGAGTGAGTGACAAACTGACAGAGGAAGACTAAAAAGAACAAAGAGGTAAAAAAAAAAACGGAAGGGAAAAAGATGAAACAAGGAAGTCTAAAATGTGTTTGAGTTATTGGATTGGAGATTGGTACAGTATTTGCCATCGTTTGCCTCCAGACTTTCATTTGCGACAAACATGATGCAGATTACAAGTAAAAGATTCAAAGACAAACAAACTAACACGAGGTGCAATCAAAGGAGCAAAAGGTTAATGAACCCTCTCTATCACACAGAACTGCCATGCCGTACCTTAAAAACATCTCCACGCCCGTGTCCTCCATGTTGCGTTTAATCCCTTTCCACGACTGCTTCACCTTGAAGGCTTGACGCGAGTCCAGGGGCGACCTGGGGTCCTTGTCCACTACTCCGTCCACCAGCGCCACCTTGCGCTCCATGTCGTTGGCGGCGCTGCTAATCTTGCGGGTGGGCACGGGCTTGCCGTTGCCCACCTGTGGGTCGTGCTGAACCTTACTGTTCTTGCAACCCATGAGGTAGCGAGTAGTCCGCCGGGGGTGCGGACCAAGATGTATCTTCACAGTCGAATACCTCAGGAGTCTTCCTCCAGTTCTCGCGAATTTCCCAGGGTACCGATTTGATAGTGAAGGTTTGATTCTGACCCTGTGAAAGGGGGTCTAGATCAGTAACAAACATTAGATATCCATCCCTTTCCTCAACAGACAAACGCAACCGAAATTCGCAAATTCTGTGTGTGCAATATTAACTTTCACAATCTATATCGTCGCACAGAAAATACGACTTCAAAAATGAGTGAAAGATAAAAATTTCCAGTGTTAATAATAATAATAGTAATAAATACCGCAACGACTTGGAAAACAGAAAAATTCCTGAGTTTTTTCTTGTTATTTTTGTCAAGGCTTCAATAATTCACGCTTCACATTATAACTCAGTTTCGTAATCCTCACAACTGAGCGACCTTCTACAACTTTTTTTTTTCAAATGACTAGTGTGATTATATCTTTCTGTCCTGTCTCCTTTCTTCTCTCTATCTCTCCTTTCCCTCTCTGCTTTGTCCTGTTCGTCGTTTCCCGTCCAGTCACAGCAAACAGCTGTCCCTAGGGCATTAACCTTAGACAATTGTTTACTGAATCCATTTCTCGCTCTTGTGTCCCTAGGGCACTAACCTTAGACTATTGTTTACTGAATCCATTTCTGGCGCTCGTTCCCCCGCCACTAAACAGCAAACTAAACTCACTCACCTACAGAGCCCGCCAGCGGCACGCAGAACGTGTGTCCAGCGCCGCACAGTAATGATGCTCTGTAGCCAGCAGCAGCAGCAGCAGCAGCTTCCTCCCCGGTCGTGCCGCACGCGACTCACGAGATGCAGTGAATGGCAAACGCAAGCTCGCACTGGGCCAAGAAAACCGGAGAGAGGTGGGTTGGATTTTTTTTTTTTTTAATATCGAGGACTATGATGGTAAGACCGGGTTCCTTTTTAGCGATGATGATAACAACTTTTAGATGCGGCGGCGAAGAAGCTCAAACACTTATCCTTCACGAAATGGCAGATGGCGCTATGGCGTCAGGTCGAGTTCGGCGGTACAGACGAACCAAATCCATGCAATGTTTGCTTCTCTAGTGAAGCTATCCTTCCTCCGGTTATTTTTTTAGACAAGTTTTAGAAGTTAATTGTTTCAGCAGTTCAACAGATGCACTCTCTGCTCCAAACAGGTTCTCGCTCGGCGCTGGTGTTTGGCGGTGCGTCCACAAAAAAGATGGGGAGATGGCGTGGAGGCTGTCTTCTCTGAAGTGGTTAGTGTGAGGCGCCAGCAGTCAACAAAAAGAAAATGGACATGGAGTGTTTACTGGCTTGGGTACAAGGGATTCAAGTCTCATTTGGAGTCCATTTGAAATCCGATGATATATTAGTAAAACCAGGGCAACTCATCCAGCCAGTGTATCTTGTCTCAAACAGGTGGAAAGACTACTACGTACCACGTGTTCATTGCTTGTCCTCGCCTTCACGACTCTTGGAGAGATGCAAAGAATAACTGATTGTCCTTTCACACGCATGAAGGTGGAGGTCAATCGTCAACAAACAAGAAGCATTTCTAGAAAGTAATACATCATTCCCCGCGATAATGCAACCTGACCGAAAAGGCTGCTTGTAAAGTCTGCCACCAAGTTCCAGACATCAGACATTAGACCTTTTTTTTTCTTTTATCTCGTTCCTTTCGCCTGGTCTGTAGGCAGCATCTGAGACAACGCAACACACAATTGCAAAATCGAAATTTTCCCAGCATGTGTCTGTTCGGGTCTTTTATGAGGCACATCGTACAGCCTTTCTTAACAATCCCTGGATTCCATAAGACACTAAGTCGATGCGTTCATCATGCACAGAATTTTCTTCTTTTTTTTTCCTCAAAAATGTTTCTATTTTTAACAAGGCAGTTGTGACTTATTTACCCACTCAGAAAAAAAGTACCAAAAAACAACATAGCTCTTCTCGAAAGGAAATCAGAAGGAGTGTCTTGGATGGTTGCCTGCGTTCGTGCTGTTGTTTGTCTGACAAACTCGTCATGGGGTCTGTGAGCGCACACCTCCTGACCCTCGCATGGATCCAGATTTGAACCAACTGCATGCCGGCGTGCATACTTTAGGCCAGCTTAGCCAGAGAAAGTTCTAGAGCCGCTGGTAGGAGAGAAGAGTAAAATGTCAGACTTAGAGAAGAAAGGGGAGGTGAAACTAGAGATAACTACTCTAGATTTTAACACTGATTTTAGCCGTATGCTCAACTGCACTTTATGGAAATGGAAATTGCTGCATAAAACTGTCAGATTTTAAATGGTAAGAATCTGGCAGAATGAGGTGTCAGAGACATCACTTTTTCGTGGCCAGATTTTTATTTTTTTTATTTTATTTATTTGTGTGTGTGTGTGTGTGAACTCCCTATTCCCACATTTAATATGACCTAGCATATCTCTCTCTCTCATACATACATACCCATTGATAGTCAATATTACTACTGGAAAGGGCAAAAGATTATCTGCCAATAATGTCTGCACCAACGATGACTTTCCAAATATCACGTCTGACTGGTTGACAGCGACAAAGGCAAAACAACAACAATGGAAAGAGCAGCTCGCCGATAAGAGGAAGCACAGATAAATGCAGTGACAGGCATGGCGTCTATTTTGAGAGCGACTTGAGTTTTTTTTCCCCAGGTTGCTCGTAATGACAGTCATCGACCTTTATGATCTTACCAGTGGGTAAAAGAGGAGAGTCTTGTACAACGATGAACTTTCCGGACTTTTTTGCATCCAAACTGTCCTTCCCTCTGACCCACACACATATACATCATTCCACTTCATCCGACCTCAGAGGACTTTCAGCAATACGATATCCTTGCGCAGTTTGTTTTGTTTTTTTTTGTGTTTTTTTTTTTTTGGCTGAAATTCATTTATCTAAATTTCTAGTTAGGGAGGAAGAACCGTCCGTGCCCATACCTCCCAACAGGCTTTTGTGTGTGGTGGCGTTATTGTAGAGCACAAAAGACATGCTCTTAGAAAACGGTGAACTAAAAATCTGCAGTTTGATGTGCAAAATTTGTCATAACAGATTAAATAAATGTTTTTCATGTTAGTTCTCATTACAAAAGATTAAAACTGACATTTACAACATTTCGATTTGTTGTTTACTGCTTCTTTCTCTTTGCAAGCTTCGCATCACGTGCAAATAAATTGTAACAAAGGCTGACACACGTAAACCTAATTCACTGCATGTTACAAGCAGAGCATGCATTAATTAAATAATTTTAAACTAAGCTGGTCAACTGTGCTCGTATGTTTTGTCATTTCAGTTGAAACAGTTTTTATATTTTATACATCTACACATATGAGAGCTCTCCGCCATTCTTAACGATGACGTCAATGAAGCCTCGTTGTGGAAAGCCAGACGAGTCGCACGTGAATAAGGTTCACATATTGCATTCCTACCAGCAAGCAGGCAGAAAGTCAGATGAGACATAATGACAAGCCTAAATTAATGGCAGACAGATTCAGAATCCTGTCCCTTAAATTATCTACGTGCAGATTACAGATTAACGGCGAATTTTCATGTGAACGATTCGCCTTTTGTTCTGTTTTTCTTCCCGTCCACATAGAAGTAAATTTCTGTTTTTAAGGTTTTTTGAACATTGGTATTTGCTCAGCTTCAATAATAAATAGTCCCCCAAGTCGGTTTAATTTCCATTCTCGTCATTTATCATCGTACACAAAAATCCTACTTTTCTGGGGAAAGAAACCGTAAGACAAATCCTAGTTTTATCTCTGTAGAGCTATGGCATAATCTCTGAGTACAACAGCACTTTGCCTACATCTGTCATCATTCTCCCCCATCCATCATTCTCATAGTCAGAATCTTCACTTGTCTGAATTTTGCATTTCAAGCGTCTTGGTTGGGAGGGAAGGGAGGAAAAACATTCTGGTCCACGATCCTGCGATTTATTGCCTGAATTCATACTTTAACCCAGCAACAGGACATTGGTTTCAATGAAGCATCTCTTTCTTTTTAAAACGACGAAAACAAAAGGAGTCCCTGTTTGCAGCCCCTGTAAAAGAACCGAAACTATTTTATCCGTTATCCGCATTTAAACTAAGCCTCGTTATCGTACCCCGAACTCCAGGCCAAACTACATCCGCAAAGGTGGACTCGAATTTGTGGAATCCCGTAACATCAAGGGAAGACTGTTTCATTAATCGAAGTAGGCCAACATGAAAGAGCTGGTTTCTGTCTTTTGAAAATATATATATATACAAATC
This sequence comes from Pomacea maculata, assembly GCA_004794325.1. Classification (NCBI taxonomy): domain Eukaryota; kingdom Metazoa; phylum Mollusca; class Gastropoda; order Architaenioglossa; family Ampullariidae; genus Pomacea; species Pomacea maculata. The sequence continues at coordinate 132,787 of SRHC01001329.1, read as the reverse complement.
CCTCCCACAACCAACGTATGCACACACCCACACATCCAAACACACAAACAAGCACATACATACATTACGCAAACATAATTACGAGAAACTAATTTAGTGACAAGATTGTAAGATTCCAGAGACACAATAAATTAAATTTATCCCATAATTACCCCTTAACAAGAGGGGGTCAGCTGAAATATGCCGCATCACGGTTTTTGATGCCAGAAAATGGCGGCTAAACGTTCTGTAATTTGTTCGAGTCTCAGAGAAAGAGGACGCCAGTAACTGACACCGAGTCCTCTCATCCAGCATCAATATGATTTAATTATCGTGTGTTGTTTTCTTTCCTCTTTCTAGTGGCTTCTGGGATGTCGTTCGGCGGCGGATTGATGGGGATTGCGTCACTTCAGGCATTAGTTGAGAGTGATGTCCCTTCGCCTAGATGACTGGAGTGGGCTTCTCGATGTCAGGTTTTTTTTTCTCTACCTTTCTCTCTCTCATCTGATTTATGGACTTGGGTTGGTGTGTTTGGAATGTGGTGTACCTGCTGTGCTGGTAGCTTTAGTTTTTTAATGTTTATTTATTTTGTTTTTGACGGGATGACTTAATAATGGACGCTGCACCAAGGACTGCAGCTCCATTTCAGCTTTGTTGACTAGTGGACTGTTATATGTGTGTTTGGTCATTCATCATGACAGTGCTCAACGTGGTCAAAGCAGCTTGAACTTCAATTATGAATCGTGTGTCATGTTGTATCTCAATTTGTCAAGATTGTTTTCCAGATACATTCAAAAAATCTGGACGTATACAAGAATGCTTGAATTCAGCTTGCGTTATTGCTGTTGCTGAAATCTCAAACAATGACTCTTAAGAAAAGAAACCTAGTCAGAACTGGAGAAGATCTCGTCTTCTCGGAGTCGGAGAAATCCCTGCAGGAGTTAAAGGAACCCCTCAGGCGTCAAATAGAAGTTTGTGGAAGATCTACAAGATCGCAACGCCTTAAGCTCATTCTCTCTACGCTGTTTCCAAAACAAGTGTAGAGTAATCTTCTAATAGCATGTAATCAGTTATTTGTAGGCAGTGGGCATGATCTTGACATTTCTTCTTGATGAAAACTCTGTTTACCACGCCCCTGTATCTAGACAGTTCACGGTAAATGTTTTCATTGAAAGCTTGTCGCACAGGGCCGCTATTCTTACTTATATATCACTTACAGTTCAAGAAAATAGCATGCAGCTCTGTAGCCGACACGTGCGTAAATGCCTGGACAACGTCTTCAGAATTTTTGCCAGAATTCTCATCAATTTCCTAATGTGTTCATGTTAGAAGGAGTAAAGGGCATTGAGACTAAGAGGGGAGAGGAAGGAAAGAGACCAAGAAAAGGAGGAACATAGATGTACCCTCAGCATCTACCTCACTTGGGGGACCACTGCATCCACACACACCACCAACACCACCGACAGAAGACAGGCAGCGTTAACATCGTGCGAGATGTGAAGAAAGGAAGCTGTGTGTGACGCACCGCGGGGTCAACCCTCAGGTCACGCAGGCCGCAGGCGTTGATGTCATCGAGCCACAGCCAGACATCATGCACGTGACCCCAGCCGTCAATGGACTCGTTTGTGCGCATGCTCGGAGAGGGAAGGACTAAACGTGGAAGTGACCAAGAAGACTGGTGAGAGAAAAGTGAGGAAAAAGAAGGTTTTTAAAAATATATATATGTGTGTGTACTCTGTTGACACGATGCAGCTGCAGACACGTCGGCTCCCTCTTGACATACTCCTGCAAATTAAAAAAAAACAGCCTTTGCATTTTATACACCCCCAATCTCTAACTTCAACCATCAGCTTTTTTTACACCAGTTTTTGCCGTAAAGATTTTATCATGGCTTCTCTTCACCACGTTAGCCTGTTGGTCTTTCTCGGCCACCAGCCTCCTTCATCGAATATTGCGACTTATTTCTTCAGCTGTCAATGCTCACTTTGATTCCTTCCAGCACTCTTCTTCCCAGAAAGAGCAAGAGAAATGGCGATCTCAATATTTCCTTTACTGGATGCATGTTTGTCAATGCCACCTTTGATGTGAATCTGTGCTACTTCTTCGACTGCTCCACTTTTTTTTTTTTGCCCCAGGTACTTAAAAAAAATCTTCCCAGCATGCTGAGCCTTGCTGGTAGGTGTTCAATAAGCTTGATTCCAATTGCTGCGTCATGATTATTTGTTTAGCGGCAAAACCAACCTGACTTTCGCTCGGCGGATTGTATCGTGTCCGCCAGAAATAGGCCGGAAGCGGTTTCGCCGCCATTCAAAAGCGTTTTTGTGGTCGCCATGTCTGTCAGCATCACGTGACTCGCACACGTCATGTGTGACTGCGCTGTCACGCCAAACGTCTCACGCGCAAGAGCTGCATCACGTGACACACTGACCTGAAAACTCAGTGCTGCGCAGTTGTCCATCTCTGCGCATTTTCTCACTCACACTGTGATGATGTATACAAAAATATTTATTCTTTCATCCTTCAAGGCGTATGAAATGTTCATCTTCTCATTAGTAACATAGTGTCAATGCTACATAATGTCAAGTAAAATGTTTTCCGCTATAGTTCCTTCCCCGTGTTAAGCCAGCATTACCCATGGATAAATTGCCGTGGCCATGGATACTAGGCCTAGAACTTTATTTTAAGAAAACGTAAAAACATGAGTAAAACTAGAAATATTGGGGTTGCTGTGTTAAGTAAGGCCTTTCATAACAGTACAGGAATATAAAGACAAGCTCAGAAGAATCAGTAGCAGAGGGGAGGAGTTGTAATCTCTTAGCTGACATGCGCAGAGATGTGGGCGATACAAACAGGCAAACACCTTGCTGAAGATGAGTGAGGACGTCATCAGTTTGTTCCTGCTGTCGTGTTTTCTGCGCGTCATGTTTTATCGCTAGCACCCAGAGACGAGAAAAGCGATCGCAGTGTTTGGCGAATCATTCTCTATCCTTCCCACACACACACACTGCACACCCCGCTCCTCACCCCACACACACACAGTGAACACCCCACTACCCACCCCAAACACACACACCCCACTCACCCCACACACACCCCACTCCCCACCTCCCACACACAACTTGACGTCAGGCTATACACCCCTCGTTTCCCCCACCCGAGCGGAGGGGAGGGTACGTTGCAACAGACAGGCGTTGATGTGTTTTTCTCTTCTCCTGTAACAGTTTAAGTGTTTTTCCTCTTTTTCGTTTCTTTGCCGAGTCGTGATTTAATTTTGATCTTGTTGCTCTCAACCTCTTTCCTTTTCCAGGTCTGTGCTTCTTCTTGGTTCTTGAGGCACCCCTTCCCCCTTAGGAACTGAACTTTGTCGCCTTCTTCGCATGTCTCTAATCAGCCCTAAAGCCATTCAGAAATTTTCTTCTCGTACCTTCTCCTTTGCAATATCTGTTGGGACATTTTTTCTTATTTATTTGAGACTCTTGGTTAACTAGCGACTAAGTAGGCTGCTAGGTAGTCATTAGGGGCAGCTGTAAAAGACCCCTTGTGGAGGTACTGTTCTCAACTCAAATTTATTTTCTGAATTACTTTCCTTTGTTCCTACCATTTTCATCAATTGTCGGCACACTAGCGATGATTTTCGGTTCAGCAATAAAATGACAATCTGGCGACCTGGGTTCAAATCTTGTATGGGTTAAACTTTTTTTTCTCCTTCCTTACTTGTTTAAGGGAAGGTTACTTTGCCGAGATATAGCTACATTTTCTAGCTCTACGTTAAAAATCTGTCCCCCTCTATTTTTGTTTTAACCCCCGCCCCAATTCCCTCTGATGGTGGTATTGGTGTTGGTGCTGTAGCTGCGACTGTAGACATGGCTGTTGCTGCAGATGGCGATCTCTTGGAATGTCTTCTGACATTTGCAGCGCGCCAGCGGAAGGCGGGGCACAGGCAACAAAAGGTCCGTTATCAACGGTTCCAGCGCCGTTTGTGGTGCACGTCGCCGGGACACAATCCTCCCCCTGTGCTCCTCCGGGTCTTCGTGAGTCGTGTCATGCGCACTCCACTCGCCAGCTTCCGCCTAACCACGTGCACCTACACTGCTCACGACCATCACAGCTTGCAACGCATGATAAATGATGCTGTCGGAGGACGTATACAGAAAACTGATGATGACGACTGGGGAAGGGTGTTCAAACTCTCTTTATTTTGATATTTTACCCTTTTTCTTCATTTCTCTGTACAAGCGTGAAAAGAGGCACACATATGTGATGCAGTTTTAGGTTTAAATTTTTATAAACATGGCGCAAGACACAATCCTAGAACTGTTAAAATTACATCTTTAGTCCAAGAAAAGACCAGTGAGGTTGTAACAAGACCGCCATGCGTTGCGATTCCTTGCAAAGGGCTGACCCTTCAAACACAAAATTTAAGTTCAAATAAACACGAAGATTGATCTCTAATAAACGTCCCTCTGATGTCACTGTAAATGACAGCGCGTTCAGCTTTTAAGGCCTTGCCCAATCAGCGAGCCCGCATTTCTGACGTCAGGGGAAATGAACTCTTGACCTCTGTCCAAAACTCAGGCGAGAACTCAAAAGATTGAAAGCATGTGAATGGTTTTGTTCTCTGAGATTTTAGCTGCTCGTGTCTATTAACGAAATGCACCTCGTTTAACCTCATTTAACTCATTGAACACTCATTTAAAAAGAAAGTTTTGCTGAGGCTAATGGATAATTAACAGAGTAAAAAGATGTATCTCAGGCATTCATGCACTTTCTAGTGAAAACAAGAAAAAGGCCGAAGACAAGCTCCTTCGAGGTCGTCAATGTTGAGACTTTATACTTCTACTGGTGGGTAGACCGTTTTGTACCTCCATCGATGGACACCCCACTCCTCACCCCACAAGTCATGTACCTCCATCGATGGGTAGACAGTCATGTACCTCCATCGGGGGTTAGACAACCTGATATCTTCAATCCTCTATATGGGGATCATCTATAATTCCAGCCCTTGCTGTGCGGTGTTATCCTCTTCCGGTAGCTAAATATTGGCGATTTTATACTTCCACCAATAATATTATACCTCCCAAGCTGTTTAAAACAAAGAGGAAAAAACAATAGTCTCTGCTTCTCGCCAGGCGTGTGTGTAATTCAAACCACATGCTCTGTAATGTGGTGCCTGTGAAGTACAGATTATTCCGATTGAAGAACTCCTGGCAGATAAAGATTAGAGATTTATTTATTTATTTATTCATTTTTACACTAGTTCTTTCGGTCCTCATCGGCTCCAATATAAAGACCAGATATAACGCTCGATAACGGAAGTCGTTCGGTGTTTAGCTTGATTTTCCCGACGTGCTTTGAAGCAGCAGCAGGCTGAATGAAGCTCACGCGATGACAGAGCTAATATTAAATTTTATATTTTTTTACATGTACACAAACTGCGATTTAGAAAAAAAAATGCAACAAAATTAAATCGCACTGGCACCGAGTTCTCCCTACTCGCCCCTGAGCGGCCACAAATGTTATCCCGTCTGTCAATCAAGCAGCACGCAGGCTATGGGTTCTCCGCCATCTGATCTCACACTGCCAGCACGTGGAGTAGTGGTTCTCGTCATGCTTGGCAGGTCGTTTCAGTTCTAACTGCAAATACCCTCGGGAAGGATCGAAAGCTGGGGAAACAAATTACTAAAATAATAATAATAAAATAAGAAAGAAAAACTGCGACTCGTCCATTGTGTGCAAGCCTTATAAGCAAAATAGTTTCACGCCCGGGTGATGAGTCCATTCTGTTGGTAACTGAGACACCATCGGTCAGTCAACCGATCACGTCTTGCAACCGATCCCTGGCTGATAAGTACGACACTTAGTTTTTTTTTAAAAATGCTACGACGACTGGAGGTGAGGACGACTCCCACTGATGTTTCGTCTCACACACACAAACATTTATCCCTGTTTACCAACAAAATAACAAACAAGAGCAAGTATATGACATCCCCGATGAAACACGAATTACTGGCGCTAGTTGCTACGCTCCATGTCAGTAATGACTATGTTCTCACGACGTCAAGCTAAACTCTGAGCTAATAAACTGTTCCGCAGCTACGCTAAAATCCATGTTTGTGTTGACTCCATTCTGACGCCATCACGGGAAGGTGGATCTCTAGAGAAAAAGACCCTCGAGCTTCCATATTGACCAAGCGGTCCTCGACTTCTGCGCCCTCATGCACTTAGCGCGGTTTTCGTGTGAAATTCGAATTCCAGAAATGCAGCTTTTACGCCGGATTGTAAAACTTTTCCACTGAATAATTTAACCTTAAACCAATCATGTCTTTCGTAGGCCAATACTCTGAAATTTTGGCATCTGACTGCGTGGGATGGAGAAGGACGTTGGGGGATGACTACCAACGAAGCACAAGAACATGTGAGTGCATCTGTACTTGCTTTTTTTTAAGGGACTGTGATTGGATCTGACTATGTCACGGTACAGGCGTGATTTGATAAAAGTAGTCTACGTGAGAAAAATGGTGAAAGAGATTGGAGGAAGCTGGCATAAAGAAGACCAGCATTTTGCACGGGCACCGAGCCAGGTGATGAAACTGTGAAAGCATAAGGAGCGAGTGTGAGATAAGATATGACAGTCAGCACACAGAAACATTCCTTTACACCTTCACAAACATTTATCCTTCCACCTCTCAGGGAGCAGATATTGTTTATTTTCTACAACTCGGGGGGAAAAAATCTGAAGATGCGCAACATTCTCTCTCACTATGTTTGCGTATTTGTTTGTATTTAAATCAAAGAAGCTTTTCTAGTGATTGATGCTGTTAAAAAAACAGTAATACTGTTATTTATGGGTGTTGTCTCTACAGTTAACTCTAAGATCCTTTTGATTGTAAACACTGAGTTTGATAGAAAGAAACGCCTGTTATCACTTCATGCTGGTTCATGGATAAAAACAAACAATGTACTATGGCTACACATCCTCGGAAAATACATTGTGTTTGGCTTGAAAACCCTTCGCTTGATCTAATTTATTTTAATTTTTCAATACTCATCTATTTTCATGTACTTGCAATACTAATACTGAAATGATAACTCATGTTTAACTAAAGCAGTAAAGCGTTAAGAACAGTTATTATAGTTATAAAACTGTTTTTAATGATGATTGATAGGAAATTGTATTTTGTAAATATTTAGTCCAAATCATAGCAAATGTGACTCACAAGCTCATTTTCCCCTTTTTTCAGTTTCGATTTAAAATTTACTTGGATTATACAAAAAAATAAAACATAGTGTTAAGCTCAATCCCAGTTATATAAGAATTGTGCGCTATCATAAAACTACTACGTCACTGCAAGATTGTTTCCTTAAAGTGCATTGAGAAACCGAGATTTATTGTGTTTCTGGCAGTGAAAAACAAGGAAATCGAGGTTTTTTAAAAAATGTCTTGTCAGTGGTTATGACCTGCTTTTTTCAGAATATGATAACCACGACGTGTATTGGGTTTTTCTTTACAACCCAATTATCTTTTAGCATATATTATTTATAAGATATGGGGTTGCAGATGGCCTAAAAGCATGTGTTTGGATAAACTAATCTTGTTTACTATTCTGACGTAAGTTTAATTTACATCTTTAAAATTATATTGTCGCAATGTTGGTACTCTACATTGCCTTTTACATAAATTATACAATTTTTTACTACTGCTATTGACTTAGTTGGAATTTCAAAATTCGCAATACTGCAGTAAACGGAATAGAAAGGAAGGAAAGGGGAAGCTACTCCCATTGTTTTTTGTAATAACGTAAAAAGCATTTCTCTCAACTGTTGCTTGTTGTGAAATGAGGGGTGTTCAAGACATCACCTTTCTCGGGACCTGCCAATCTTGTGAGAAAAGTGTTCATTCAGTTTTCTTTCCCTTCCTACCTGACATTTCTCAGACCTAGACAAGTCAGGTAACCGTTAAGCAGTTGGATCAACTACGGGAAGAGCCTGCGTCACAGAAATTGAACTGGCGAGTATGTGCTCCTCCCTCCTCACGAACCATTGATCTAGCCACTTTGCCATTAGCTATCCCACACCATTGAGTGAACAGAAGGGGTAGCTGTTGATAAAAATTGCAGTTAGCCAAATTCCACGTCCTAAACTGCCAAATAATTTTTTTATCACATGCGCTTGTTAAAAGAATGGTTCATGAAGAAAAGACGATGTAGTACATTAAATGGTAACCCGAGATTGCAACATTTTTTAATGATCTGGTTAGTTTATTTCAAGAAAATAATCCCTCAAATAAGTGAATAATTTCTCTTAATTGGCGAGATGTGAGTCTTGAAACATCGCCATTCTCACCTGCAGCTCGAAAAGTAGACAACACGTACCCGATACATAGAACAGCTCGCGTGATGTCAAGTATGTTTTTAGGAGGTGAGTCGGAGGAAGAAGAAGCCGCTGAGAATATTTTAGTCGAGCAGCCAACAGATGTAAGGTTTGTGGATGATGCTAGACACACGGCTGAGATGTTGAGAATATACCTTTTCTCTTTCTCTCACTCTTCCTCCAGCTCGATCATCGATTTCTTCCGCATCCCCGCCACTCATTTGTTTTCTTTCCTTCCTGTCCACTTCTATGGCAGAGTGGGGTGGACAGGAAGGAAAGAAAACAAACGTCTGTCTGTCGGCGTGGCTGAGGGGACAGAACCACTTACAGCTGGGGAAATATTTGCGTGTGAGCCAAAAGTATTTGACCATCAGAGCCACTGGATGCCAGCAGTCGCATCCCCGCCACACACACACAGAGTGCGGAGTCTGACAGTACGGGAGGTCTGTGAAGTGCTTTCTTTACTTCCGTCAACATCGCTCTTGCAGACTGCTGGCATTTCACATTCGCATTCTCTCCCCTTCACGCACACAAGCGCAGATAACTAAAAAAAAAAAAAAAAAAAACAAGGTTGGGATTTCGCTGCAATAACAGAAAATATGCATGGCTGGTTCTAACCTTCTCCTTCCCTCACTCTTTCGTCAAGCCATTCTATCATGATCAGTCATCCACACAACGATTGACGTAATCTCCTCAACATTCCTTCCTCAACCCACTTAAATTTTAGCCAACCCACTAAAATGAATGGCAACCCACTAAAATTATCAAGCAACTAAATTTATCGTCAACCCACTAAACGCACCTGCAACCCACTAAAATTATCAACAGACCATAATTACTGAAAGCTAAAAAAAAATTATCGGCAACCCACTAAAATTAAGGATTGGAAACCTTCGCAATCCTCGTCTCACATTTTTTTCTCTCTTATGATCATAACGACACCTCTCGGTTCTACTAGAATTTTTTGCGCAGTTTTCAGCAGCTCTGGTGACGATTGTCGCACTAACAAGTCACGTGGGTTCCTAGCTGTTGACGTTGTACTAAGCAGGAAGACTAGCTACCCGGAATGATTGGCTCTCTCTTTATCGTTTTGCGCAGTTTCGATCTCATCCCGGAAACTCCTCGAATAAAAATCTCCGGGGCATTTTTATTGTCTAACGTTTTTGGGTTAGAATCAATTTTTCGTATAATTCTCTCGATAGAATGAAAGGTAAATATCAAATGAGAGACACTAGATAAGGAAAGAAAAGGAGAAAGATACTGGGAGCCTTGAGTTGCCTTTATTGATGTCGATAAACCTGTAAGATGTTTGCTTTCGTCTGTCTTCCATCCCCAGGTCTCAATAGACAGACAGCCTGCACAGTGGGTGTACTCGTGTGCCACCATGTAAAGCAGGCGTTTGACGCAGAAATTGCTGTTCACATTCTCCTTTTTCCGTCTCGTCTTCCTTAAATTATAGATACACGGAGATATGCAGGAGACGTTTAGTTATCCAGCGGAATCTCCAAATGAACTGGGAAATGTGTTCGGGCATGTGTCCGACATGAATGCTGGAGTCCGCTAGACTTATGGGGAAATGGAAACAGAAATTGGGGTATTTTACTGTCATTGTTATTCAAAATTTCAGGCACCGGCGATATTACTCCGTTGCTGTTTCTCCTTTCCAAGAATGAGTGACATCAACATGGATATGGAAATGAGAGTAATTATGCGTGCTATATTATTCTTTCACAAAGAGAGAAAGGGAGATGAAAGAAGAAAGAGAGAGTATTAAGGTGAACCACTTCTCAATCCCCTCTTTTCTCGCTTTCTTCCTCTCATCACCACATCTATTTCAATCTCTCTCTCTGTGTGTCTGTGGCTAGCTGCTGTGGACAGCATGATGGATTGAACGTATCAACTTTTGCGTGCAGAACATTTATCACTTACTGTTGCAGGCAGATTACTTGGTCGTTAGTCAACGTCTTCTTTACAAATTATCTCCACATTGTCCGAGATCTGCCTAAGTCCTCTGCTTCTCGTTTCATACAACTCTCTCCCTCTCTCTCTCTCTTGCTGATTCTACCGTCCTCGTAAATAAAGATTGTCATTTTCTCTCTCTCTCTCTAGCTCTCTTGCTTATTTTATCACCTCGTCATCGAAAAATCGTCTTCTCTTTCTCTTACTTATTCTACCATCCTCGTAAATAAAGAATCGTTACTCTCTCTGTCTCTCGGCAATGCTTTTTCTGACATTCACAACTGATATTCTCATACTACACAGTTGCTTAGTCTTGAAAACTATCACAGGAAATATTTATATGTCACTGCCGCATTACACACACGCATACACATACATAAATACATACATAAGCAGACAGACATACTAATAACTAATCGAACGTAAAAAGCTGCGCCGGAATTTTTGGACCCGCTTGGAGTCCGCGCCATCACTAAGTCTAGAACGTCCTGGAGGGACAAGTGGAATATATTTAAACAATCCCACAACAACTCGCTTTGTTTCAGCTGATGAGACAGTTAATGAAACTCAGTAATCGACGTTGACGGAAAAGTAAAATTATTCCGCTTTTTTTTTTTTTTTTTTTTTTTTTTTTTTTTT